>ML778623.1:748379-792514 GCA_009831015.1 Picea engelmannii
TTTAATCAAGAGAGAAAATAGATGATCACATAGAAAACAAATTAATGATTCTTAAGACACAGTTGAAAATCAGATCAAGATATATTTCCTATATTCAGAAACTAAAACTTACAAAGGTCTCTTCACCCCAAGGTTGAGCCCCTCAACACTCTTGAGCTCCTCTCGGGACTAGATTGATCCCCCTTGATTTTTTTTAGTGGCCTAATACATATAGAGTTTCATTACAATTGACAAGTCGACTACTGAAAGGGTCGACACTCTTCTGAAACAAAAAATTGTTAACCCTCATGAATGAGACGACAACAGACAACATCTTCATTAACATCCATAGCCTCAAATATAGGGGCAAATTCAACTGCTCAAACAAAATCCTGATAGGACTCATAACAAGAGGGTTCTAATAGACAAAAAACCCATGTTCAGTATTTTCTAGTGACGACTCCCAGATATGCTAACAAACGGCCTTACTGTGTTCCGATTTCCATATTAAGTGCTAGATGAAGGTATAGATTCTCCTGATATGTAAATTCAAGCTGCCAGATGAAGGACCAAATTCACTTGATATGTAAATCTGAGTTTTTGAATGAAGGACTAGATTACACCTACAAACTAGCACTTGGCCCTCGACATTCATTTCTATTTTAGAGTTTGTAAAATCACTCCATGTGGAATTGGTGTGTTGTCTTGTCCATTGGTGTTTTGTGTGACTTTACATATAATGCACTGAAATATTCAATTGGAGATAGAGATAAATGAGTCACATTCCTAATGGCCAACTTTTTCTTTGAACCCCAACATTAACATTCAAGCAGTTGGCATTTTTGAAAACTTGGATCTAGGCCTCAGGAGTTTTGAAAACTTTTTAATCAGTTAAAAAATTGTCCTAAAGGACAAAATTTAATTTTAGCATAAATCCCCAATATATATATTTTGAAAAAAATATTTAAACCAGAGTTTGATGCTAGACAAAAAACATACATATGCCCATGATTCTTTGAATGAAGCCCGATCATCATACTCTGAAAGCCCAAACATTCCTGCAAAGTGTAAATTGTTCATGCCTTGAGAGCACTTTGCTCATTATTGAAAATTGAAAAATGAACAAGATGAAAACTGCAAACCAAATCATAACTAGAAATAGAATGTTCATTAAGTGAGCTTATTTATGTACATAGTCTTACACTATTCTATTC
The DNA here is from genome assembly GCA_009831015.1 of Picea engelmannii. Classification (NCBI taxonomy): domain Eukaryota; kingdom Viridiplantae; phylum Streptophyta; class Pinopsida; order Pinales; family Pinaceae; genus Picea; species Picea engelmannii. The sequence goes on from ML778623.1 coordinate 749,573, forward strand.
AACTTATTTGCTTGATCAAGTAATATGATACAATACAACCAATCAAACAATTGATTGAGAGATGGGACTTATGGCCGGTCTTGAGATATTAGAATGGACAATGGAATAAGAAAATATAACTAAAAGTATAGATGAAACTGATATACATAATGCATAAGTGATACAAAATCTGAGCTAACAAAATTTTACATGTATGTTACCACCAGATCATAAAGATCACGAGGAAGAATAATTTGATAGAAAATGTATACATCATTTCCTTGTTCATGATTTTCTTTGCATGCATCATAAGATGGTGGATTTTTGCAGACTTCTGAATATGAATATTTTGAATCAATATAATCATCTTTTTGAACAAATGATTCACGAAGATGGTTCTTTGAAAATTCTATAGGAACTTGAATTTCCTTATCACTTCCAGGAAAAGGAAAACGAATATGCATGTTAGAATCCAGATGTTGTTCCTTTTCAGTTAATGAAGAAACAATATTTTGCTTCTCATGGTAGCTACCATCTAACTTATCTTCTTGTTGCTTTTATTATTTTCCATGTATATCTTTTGATTTCATACAAAACTGAAGGTACTTGCATTTTAACTCTAGACATAATAATTGACATTTTTTGTAATAGTCCAAATCTAAAGATGATACTGAAGAAGAAATTTCACCATATTCACCTTTAGATAAAGTACCAATCCATTCTTTCAAGTATTCAAAATATGTAGAGTCTCTCATCATACATATCCATTTTATATATTCTTCAAGAAAAATAGGATTTACCAATAATTCTACCATTTTGAGTGATACAACAACTAAGTCCTTCATCCTAAAACCGATGGAATCACTAGTATATCCTTCAACATGGATCCACCACATTAATGATATAATTTTTTCTGTCACCAACACTTGTTCACCATCAAGTTTTGGTCATAGTATTTGTCATACAACCCAGGGAAGATAATCTTCGTCTTTCGTCCCCGACAATGGTGCCATAAATGTTAGTACTAGAAGTTACCCTCATACGGCTAGAGGATAAGCCCAATACCCATTTAGATATGAATGATAAATTTGGTTTATTCTTGGATGGGTCAACAAGAATTTAAGATAAAGGGAGAGGGAAACAGTCTCACTATAGATTAATGAACTCTATATCATTGGGCATGGAGTCAACACAACAAGTTCCTTCGAAAAAAAACTATACTCTCGAAAATAAGGCAATTGTGTCCAATAATCAATAATCCATGGTTTGAAGAGAGAATAGAAGATATGAAGAAAACATATAGGAAGGTGTAAATCTCACATCATGATTAATTCACACACAACAAAATATTTAATAACTGAAAATCAGTCCCAACACTAAATTAAGGTGATTAAATATAATAAATGTAGGATAGGCATTTTCAAGAAATACTTTACTTCTCATGAATATGAAATACAAGAGTTACTAATACATCAGGTGTAAGAAATCATTATATTTAATCAAGAGAGAAAATATATGATCACATAGAAAAAAAACAATTGATTCTTAAGACAGTTGAAACTCAAATCAAGATACATCGTCTATATTTAGAAAATAAAACTTACAAATCTCTCTTCACCCCAAGGTTGAGCCCCTCATCTCTCTTGATCTCCTCCGGTTCTAGACTAATGCCCCTTGATTTTTTCAGTGGCCTCATACATATAGAGTTTCATTATAGATGAGAGGTCGACTACTAAAAGGGTCAACACTCTTCTGAAACAAAAAATCATTAACCCTCATCAATGAGATGAAAACAAACATCATATTCATTAACATCCATATCCTAGAATATAGGGGAGAATTCAATTTCTCAAATGAAATCCTGATAAGACTCATAGAAAGAGGGTCTAATAGAAAAGAAACCCACGTTTGATATTTTCCAGAGAAGGCCCGCAGATATGTTAACCAACGAACTTACTATGCTCCTAGCTCTGTATTAAGTGTCAGATGAAGGTATGGATTTGCCTAATATGTAAATTTGAGTTGTCGGATGAAGGACCAGATTCTCCTGATATGTAAATCTGAGTTTTCGGATGAAGGCCTGGATTACACCTACGTATTGACACTTGGCCCTCGACGTTCATTTCTGTTTTAGAGTTTGTAAAATCACTCCATGTGGCCTTGTGTGCACTAGTGTGTTTCCTTCTACATTGGTTCTTTGTGTGACTTGGCATATAATGCACTGAAATATTCAATTGGACATAGAGATAAATGAGTCATAGGCCCAGTGACCAACTTTTGATTTGAACCCCAACATTAACATTCAAGCAGTTGGCATTTTTGAAAACTTGGATCTAGGCCTCAGGAGTTTTGAAAACTTTGTAATCAATTAAAAAATTGGCCTAAAGACCAAATATTAATTTTACCATAAATCCCCAATATATATATATATATATATATATATCATTATTTTTTTTTTGCAAAAAGCATTTAAATTAGAGTTTGATGCTAGACCAAAACAAAAAATTTTAAACCTAGGTCATTTCCAGTGCTAATAGGATGGAGTTTCACACATGCGACCTAGGTACAAGTTGATCAACACAAAAACATGTAAAGGGTCCTAGTGAAAAAACCCATGTCTTGAGTTTCCTTCTAGAAGCACGGTAATATGTTAAACATGGAAGTGGGTTACCAGATCAATATACATGTTACATGATTTGAATTAGTCAGAACTGTCACTATAATAAACAACTTCTAACTTCTCTAATTCATAAAAAAATGGAAAAACATCAATTAACCAAGAAAATTACCTTTTGGTCTATTGAATGGCCTTAGCATGGAAAATATGGTAAAAAGAGGGGTTATGATAGGTCAAAAAGAGGTTATTGGCAATGAAAATGACGTCAAATTAAAGGCCTGACATATCCCCCACACCTAGGATTTTGCATGTCTTCATGCAAAAAAGGGATGTGAATATATATGTAGATAATGTACTAATATGAAAACCCTCAAAATTGACAAAACTTCATCAATTCAATTGTGTCAAGAGATAGTACCAATGGATATCCTTCCTTTCAAAGGTTCTGGTATGCAATGTTGATGACTTAGTTTGTTTGTTCCTCTTTTTATTGAGTTTATGTAGCATCTCATTCTCTTTTTTCAAAAGTTTCACTTAATACCAATAATGTCCAAGAATACAAAGAATTACTAGTCCTTCCCAAAAATTGGATATGTCATGATCCCTACTATGGCATGTTATTACAATCACCTGTTAGAACACTGAAGTTTTATTTCAAGTGTTTGGGAAGTACTATCTTGTCTAGAATTGGAAATGAGAGTATATTGGCCATTGATTGTTCTAGGAATCACCAATTTGTCAATTTGAATGGTTTCTTTCCAAAAGAACAATTTCCCAAAAGTGCCTTGCTCTTGCAAGATATGTGTAGTTCTAAAGAACTGGAAGAGGCAATTTTAAATAAGGAAAAACATTTGAAAATACCAAGGAAGTTGATTCCCATAAATTGTGTGGTGGATATGGATCAATTTGTAATATGACCTTAGAAATTTCAATAATTCCACCAACATCTACGATTGCATTTGGCTAGCTCAAATGATCACTTTCAAGTGCTTTTATTGTTTTTTGTTGTATGTTTGGAATTCTAACTTCTGCAAGGTGTACAAGTGGAACTATAGACTATTATGTTGTAATATGTTTCTGAAAATACTCTTGATAAAGAATATGTGAGAGTAATGCAGTCCCAAGATCATGTACTGAATGGGAAGATGATTCAAGAAATACAATTAGTGGTTGGACGACCTAGCTAGGGGTAGTGGCAGGTTATCAACAGCTTGAGGTTTCTCCAAGATATTAACAAGTTCTCTCAATGCACTATGATGTCCCCATGTACTTAATTCTAGATGGGTCAAACATAGAAAAAGAGGCTCTACCACTGCAGTAGAAGATGCACTATTTTTAATACTACTATTGTTTGTTAAGATGCATAATAATTTTGTAATTAAAGAACACAAAGAGTCTGGTGCAACATAAATAGTTTCAAGAACATTGTCAATCACCCCATCTTTGACCATGTCAAGTTTTCAAAGGGGATGGTCCTTTCCCAACTTTACAAGAGAACTAACTACAACCTCATGCAATTGATAATTTGTTCCACCAACTAGTCCAACAAGAAGAACCACATCACCATATGTTGTAGCAAGCGCTACTTGTTTCTCATCATCTAAAAAATTATCAAGGGCATGGGCACTAGATTCTTGAACTATACAAGAATCTATATTAACAAGTTCCACAAAGGACTGAATATAGTCAAAAGTTGTAGGTGTTTCTCGTACTTTGGAGTTTGCAAATAACATAGATAAAAGTAATGTTGCTTCTCCCTTTAATTCTAAAGAAAGAGACAATGCCATAATTTTGTATAATCTTTATATGAGATTTTCTTCAGCAATTGCAATAGTTAATGTCTCTGGATGAATTATTCTTTTGATGAAAAATTGATTATTGCAATTAGTTCTCTCACATAATTATCATCATGAGCGATAATTGGTTCTCTCGATATCTTTTTCAGGTGGATTATCCTTCACAATAAAACCCATTACGCAACAAAAAAATGTTCCCCAATTATCACTTTTCTTATGCAATTCTTCCACAATAAATATATTTACTAGACCATGGTGATACAATCTACGAACGATATTCCTAGGGTTTGCTTGAATAGATTTCATTGTTCTACATGGACTTTGACATAAATAAAATGGGAAATTTAAAGGATCATTGGATTCAAAATGTAGAAGAAGGTGAATGTTATAGAGGAAAGTAATGGCATATTGTCCCTCATATGAGATATTAGTTTTCAATACAAACAAAAATTTTCTCCATTTTTCTATGATCCAGGATGTAGGCACCCATTTCTTCCAATTTGGGATTTGTTCCACTAAGCACAACAACTGATTCCATACCCCCTTCTTGACCGGATTGATTTTAAACCGCCTTTCCCCTATTCAAGGAATCCCAATGACCTAAAATAATGATTCTTTGAATATTGCAATCACTGAATCTCCCACACAAGTGACATGACCATCGAACCCTTCTATGAATGATCTAGTAACCCTATAAGTTCCTAAGGAACAGAAGCCACCCTACAACCTTGAGTATGGGTTTTCTAGCATTATATTCTGGGTATGCCTCCAATGCTTTCAAAGACCATGAATCTTTCCTAACTGGACCAATGTTTCCCATGACACCATGAGGATATGGAGGTGCTCTGTTCTGATCAGTTTTCACTTCCAGTGGGTGGAAGAGGAATTCATGGATGCATAGACGAATTTTAGGAAATATGTAGTTTTTGAGCTTATTTCGAATCTTCTAAGTGATTCAAAATAAGAGATAACAGTCTTGATACATGGTCATTCATTGCATGCAATCGAATTATTTCATAGAACCCTCATGCAAATAAACAAATATTGTGGAGCAATCATTTTAATGATGATTGCTTATGGTCAATGGAAAATCATAATTTGATGAAGGGATGAAGAGACTGAACAAGGTAAATAATGGATATGGGTGTAAGATGGGATACAGTTAGTATCATAGGAACTATCCCATGAAAATTTTAATGTTAAGAGTAGGATATATCATAGGAATAAAAGGATATATCACATGCAATTAAAATGAGATCAAAGTAAATGTCATTTAAGTTTTTTCATGTTTTCAATCAACTAGAGAAAATTAAGGAGTTATATTATTACCTCAAGCTTACCATGTGATATCTTGAGACTGTTGTGTATTAAGATGGTTCAATTGAATGAAATGAGTGTTGATGTTGAAATATTGAGTGTTGATGTTAAGAACGATCAATTGTTGATGTTGAGACTAATTGTTCCACAAAGATGAAACAAAAATTATTGATGGTTATGATGTAGACCCGTGGAATGATGGAGAGAAGAGAATATAGTTTCTTGGGAAACTCTAGACTCTTACCCTAGAGCCAATTAACACTAAATAAACCTGAATTTTCAAGGAAGCTTGGAATATGCATCCTACATGTCATCCTGTAATTAATGCAGGGATCATGTAACTATTGAAGACAATGGTTACAGGACTGCATGATGGTTACAGGACTGCCTATAACCAATGAAAATGTTGAAAATGTAAATGTTGGAGAAACCTGAATTTGATCATCCACAAAATCACCATCTTAGGATGTTGAAGTGTTGATCTTATGGTTCACAGGAGCATAGGGGAATATGTAGCTTGAATCTTTACCATAATCATGCTAAATCCCATTCGCTGGAAATTGAAATTAAAGCTCTAAAACCTCCGAGCTTGATTTATTATGGAGAAACCAAAAATCAATGCTAATCAATGAAACCTTTATACTGATGCTTAAAATGTTGGAATCTCCCTTATTACTATAACCAGATTCGAATTTGTGAAAATAATGTTGCAAGAAATTTATTAGGGACCTAACCCCTCATGTAGGTAGAACAATATATTTGGATGTAATAAAGTTCAATATTAATAAGGCCTTGAAATAAGGTAGAATAAGTCGAATGTAAGAAGACCTAATAGAATCTTCCGCTTCTAGAAAGATCTTCCTCTAGATGGTTCTTTTGATAGACATATTTAGTATAAATAGGAGTCAAGGGTATGAGAACCCTAGCTTGGATATTATTGTAATAGATCTCTGCTCGACTAGAGGTTGCCCCCTCAAAGAGGCCCGTGAACATTTCTCTCAGAATTAAGGTGCTCTTTCTGGTGTTATTTTATTATCATTTCAGTGTTATTGTGGTGTTGTTCTGGTTATATTGTTGTTTATCTTACATTTCTAGCATTTTATTTTTGTTCTTCATACTTTTTATATCTGGAATATTACAAGTGGTATCAAAGCACTTTCCTCAGCAGAAATTGTGGGTTAATTTTTTTTTTAGGGTAGAGACGTATTCCAATGTCTTTAAGCCACAAAGATCTGTCATTACACACATAAATCTGCAGTTGATGGATTCATACATGTAGGAAATACAGGTTGTACTTAAGCTCACATCTGTTCGCCACCCTTGTAACCCCTATTGGTACCACTTCGAGTGGTAGCGCATCAGACAACACCTGTGTACGGATCGACCTAGATTGCTTGGAGCCCTCTTTAGATAAACTGATCGACCATGTGACTACTATAGTACCATTGAGAACAACACTCAGGAAGATACTCTCTAGTACCTGGGTAATTGGGTAGTATGGCTAAGGGAACCATCTAGCCTCCTTAGTTGGTTCACTGAGATATTGGGTTGATTACTACTATTGGACCCCACACATATATCAGAGAGCTATAGCATAGGGAAAACCCTTGTCTATAGAACCCTTGAATACCTAACCCTTGGGGACATAAACAAAAATTAAAACAGACAAGATCTATTGCCACACAAGTCTGTTCGGGTTGCCAAACCACTACACATTTCTTCATGGTTAAGCATTTGGGCATTTCATCACTGCAGTATTCTTCAGATCAAAGTATAACTCCGCAGGTGTAAAAAAAAATTATGGAAATTTTTGCACTATTATTTGAGACCTATTCCATTGGATTTGTCTCTTCGCCCTTATCACATTCATACCTATCATTTTTAAGAAAATTTTTTGACCCCACTCACCCCTTTTTGGTTCCCTCGTCATCATGGTCAATACCCATAGCCAAGACTTGGAAGCTCGCTTCAATATCTTGCAATCTAATTTCACAGAGACCCAACAAGAAGTGAAACAACTTAGTGCCAATGTTTCCACCATCAATACAAACATGCAATCCTCCATCGCCGCCTCAATCAAGGAAATCAAACAAGACATGACTACCCAACTTGAATCTATCGTTTCGATGATCTGCAACAACATGCATATCCCAACAGATCCCCCTTTATCTGACCCACCTCTGCATACCGAAGCTAAAAATTCCTCTCATTCCCATAATTTTCAGCCCCATCAATTTCAGCATGACCTACACCTTTCGCGGGTGGATGTGACCATATTTGATGGCTCGGATCGCACTAGTTGGTTAACCCAAATGGGACATTATTTCTCTTTATATGAATTTACAAATGACTTGGCCAAACTACGGTATGGTGTTCTCCATCTAGATCAAGAACGTTGGCAATGGTGGCAATGGAGAAAAACTTTCGATCAAGGGTATGTTCCTTGGACACAATTTTTGGGAGATATTTATGAATGCTTTGACACTAACACAAACCATTTAGGTTGTTTGACAAAGTTGAAACAATCTAGAACAGTGGAAGACTTTATAGCCTCTTTTGAGCGACTAGATTTTCGAACAGAGGGCATGTCTGATGCCTTTTTCCGAGAATGTTTTGTCAGTGGCCTCAAGGATGAGATTTGTGTCCATGTCCTCATGGCTCGGCCTTAGAGTTGGGTGGAGGCTACTAAAAGAGATAAGGAAGAACAACAATTTGTATCTTCACAAAACTGGAAACCCTCATCTATTCCTCGCACTAAACCAACAAATCCCACTACTCCCTCTTCTCCACTAAAGATCCAAAAATTGACCAGGGCTGAAATGGTTGAACACCAACTAAAAGGCCTTTGTTATAATTCTGATGACAAATATTTTCCGGGCCACAAGTGTACGGAACAAAATCTTTTTATTGACATCTCGGAGGATATTTCATAAGAGGATGTTGAAACTCCCCTTGTGTTTGAGTCACCTGAAATCACTGACATAACCCCTCCCTCAGACCCTCTCAAAGTAGAACCGGTCATTTTCCTAAATGATCTCACTAGCTTCTCTACTCCCCAAACCCTCAAGATAATTGGTTACATCAAGCATAGGAAGTTCATCATTCTTGTTGATAGTGGAAGCACCCATAATTTAATTCATCGCCGCATTGCCCAAGAAACACATTGCTATATCCATGCAGTCAATAACTTCCAAATCATGATTACCAATGGTGTCTCCATGAAATGTGGAGGGCATTGTGAAAATGTGTCTCCCAATTGGTGACTACCACTTGAAATCCCATATGTTTGCTATTGACATGGGTGGTTGTGACATTGTGTTGGGTGGAGACTGGCTAAGGACTTTGGGTCCCATTCTCATGGATTTTAATGAATTAACCATGCAATTCGACTTTCCAAGGCATCACCTCTGGTTCACCTAAGATCATTAGTTCCCATTGCATGGAAAATATGTAAAAAAAGGTCATTCTGGCATTATTTCCCAACTCCATGCCATACAAGCAACTAAGACACCCTCAGTGTCGCAAGACCTCCAATCCATCCTCTCTAAAAATCAAGTGGTCTTTTCCACTCCCTAAGGACTCCCACCCTCCTATGGTGTTCATAATCATTCCATTCCCCTTGTACCAGGAAGCCTTCCTCCCAATATCTATCCCTATCGTCACCCCTTTTCCCAAACAAATGAAAATGATAAAATGGTTCAGGAACTCCTTAACGCAGGTATTATCTTCCCTAGTATGAGCCCCTACTCTTCTCCTGTGGTCATGGTCCTGAAGAAATAAGGTTCTTAGTGCATGTGTCCTAACTTTCGTGCCCTTAACAAACTCACCATTAAAGACAAATTTCCCATTCCTATCATTGATGACCTCTTGGATGAATTGAGTGGCACCCAATTGTTTACTAAACTTGATCTTCGTTCTGGCTACCACCAGATACATATGAAAGAGAAAAACATTCCCAAGACTACCTTTAGAACTCATGAGTTCCACTATGATTTTTTGGTCATGCCCTTTAGCTTGTGTAATGCCCCCTACACCTTCCAAAGCCTCATGAATCATGTCTTCCATCCTTTTCTCCGTCATTTTTTCTTAGTTTTCTTTGATGATATCCTCATCTATATAAAAACCTAGACAAACCATCTTGCTCATGTGGATCGAGTTCTCCATCTACTGTCTCAGCACCAACTTTTCCTGAAACAATCTAAATGTGATTTTGACACCTCAGAAGTCGAGTACTTGGGTCATATTGTTGGAAAGGACGGCGTCAGGGTGGATCCTAAAAATATTGAAGCTATGCAATACTGGCCTCAGCCAAAGACTCTCAAAATCTTGCATGTATTTCTGGGCTTAACAGGTTATTATCGCAAGTTTGTTAAGAATTATGGAAAGATTGAAACTCCTCTCACCGCACTCCTAAAAAGTAATTATTTCACTTGGACTCTAGCAGTTTCTCAAGATTTTCAAACCTTGAAGATGGCCATGTGCACCACTCCAATCCTGGCCCTTCCTAATTGCACAAAGACCTTTTTCCTGGAATGTGATGCTTTAGGGAAAGGAATTCCCGTTGTCGTTATGCAAGAGGGTTAGCCTTTAGACTTTACCAACAAACAATTGTCTGAATGAAATTTGGGAAAATCAATATATGAAAGGGAAGTGTTGGCTATTATGCATTCCATTGATCCGTGATGCCTTGATATATTGGGCAAACACTTCCAAATTAATACAGACCATCAAAGCCTCAAGTATTTTCTATAACAACGCATTTCCTCCCTAGAGCAACAAAAATGGGTGACTAAGATATTTGGATATGATTATCAGATCATTTACAATAAAGGCAAAGACAATGTGGTTGCAGATTCACTTTCCTGAAAATATGAATATGAAGGATCCCTTTTTTCTCTCTCCTTCATTGTACCAGATTGGCTCCAAGACGTTCACTAGGAATGGCTACACGATCCCAAAAGTTTGCATCTGATACAACAATTGTAGTCCAATTCTCCATTTTCCCTAGGGTACTCTTGGCTCCATGATGAGCTTTGATACAAATTCCATTTGTATTTAAGTAAACATTCAAAACTTAAATCCATGGTACTTTCTGAGCTTCATGCTACATGCACAGCTAGGCACTCTGGGTTTACCAAAACCTATGACAGGGTCAAATGTTATTTTTTCTGGGATGGTATGAAACATGACATTCATAATTTTGTCATTGAATGTGATGTGTGTCAATGCAACAAGGGAGAAATAATCAAATATCGTGGAACACTACAACCGCTTCTGATTCCACCTGCTATTTGGAGGGATATCTCTATGGATTTTATTACAGGCTTGCCCAAATTAGGAAATAAATCAGTCATCATGGTGGTTGTTGATCGCCTTTCCAAGTATTCTCATTTTTGTTCTCTTCAAGACCCATTTACAACATCCACTGTGGCTCAACCTTTCATGGATCGGGTCTTCAAGCTTCATGGCATGCCACATTCTATTGTTTTTAATCACGACCCAACTTTCACCAGCAATTTTTGGCAAGAACTATTCAAGTTACAAGGAACCCAATTTCATCTCAGCACAACTTATCATCCCCATACTGATGGTCAAACTAAATTTGTCAACAAGTGTTTGGAAACATATGTGAGGTGTTTTGCATCGGAAAATAAAAATCAGTGGGCTCAATGGTTACCCCTAGTTGAATGGTGGTACAACACTTCATACCATACAACTACTCGCATGACTCCTTTTGAAGCGGTATATGGAAAAAATACACCTTCAGTTCTCTCATATTTACTAGGTTTCTCGAAGGTCCAGGTGGTTGACCAAGCGCTTACAGTTCGAGAGGATATTCTCCATACCCTCAAATAGAATTTGGTCATGGTACAAAATCGCATGAAGCAACAAGAAGATCAAGGTCGCTCTGAATGTCAATTTGCAGAAGGGGATCAAGAGTTTATTTGAATGCAACCTTACAAGCAAAATTCCCTCAAGGCCAACCATTTTCAGAAGCTGGCGCCCAAATTTTATGGTCCTTCTATCATTCTCAAGCGTGTGGGATAGGTAGCCTATCAGTTAGCTTTGCCCAGTCATTCTAAGATACATCATGTTTTTCATGTTTTATGCTTAAAGAAGGTGATTAAACTAAGTTCCAAATTCAAACCAACCTTCCCGAGTTGGATGAAGAATGATGCATTTGGCTACAACCACAAGCCATTTTGGACCAGCATGAGTGTCGCCTATGTCAGCGAACCATCAAGGAAGTGTTAGTTCAGTGGAAAGATACAACTCCAACAGATGCCACTTTGGAACCAACTACCATTCTGCAACAATTTCCACATCTCAAGCCTTGAGGACAAGGTTGTTTTTAAAGGGGAGGACATGTTAGGGACCTAACCCCTCACGTAGGTAGAACAATGTATTCGGATGTAATAAAGGTCAACATTAATAAGGCCTTGCACTAAGGTAGAATAAGTCAAAAGTAAGAAGACCTAATAGAAGCTTCTGCTTCTAGAAGGATCTTCCTCTATATGGTTATTTTGATAGACATGTTTATTATAAACAGGAGTCGAGGGTATGAGAACCCTAGCTTGGATATTATTGTAATAGAGCTCTGCTCGATTGGAGGTTTCCCCCTCGAAGAGTCTCGTGAACATTGCTCTCAGAATAAAAGTGCTCTTTCTGGTGTTATTTTGATATCATTTCATTGTTATTATGGTGTTTTTTTGGTTATATTGTTCTATATCTTCCATTTCTAGCATTTTATTTCTATACTGCATACTTTTTATATCTCGAATATTACAAAATATGTTATGGTAAAAATTATATTGCAAGAAAATTAATTGTAGAAGAGAAATGATAAATTGTGAGAACAACAAAAACAAGGACAATTGCTTCAAGCCCTGTAACAAGAATTATTTTTGAAGATGCCATCGAAGAATCTTGTTGTAGGAGAAGAAAATTTGTTGATTAATCATGAGCATTCCTTTCTTATTTGAAAGAACATGAAAAATTTGCAAGCTATTGTTGACATCATAAAATCATATAGTCTTCATTCTTATCCCCTAGTTGTACAAATCAATCTATGTGAATAAATTTACTCATATTTGAACATAGAAATAAATCATTGGATTACTAATCAATAATGTAAATCGTTAAACAATGTGATATGAACCACCATTAATGTCAATGGGAATAGAGGTACAAAAGTACATTCTAGTTGGTGTGAATGAATATGTTGGAGTCGAAAAAGTATAAATCCATCAATAAAGGGACATTGATGTATTCCCCTAATGATAGTGAGAGAAACTTCAATTAATGCATCCAAGCCCAGAGGTACTTATAAAAATCTCTAATATGAATCCCAAATGATGTGCTAGAGTCGATGGGATGAGATTTATCAGAAGGTGGGATTTAAGGAATCCCACATCATTTGACATGAGAATCTAACAAATTATTTTGAAGAACCATACCAAAAAATTGAACCAACATGAACTTACAATTTAGTTTTGAGAAATTTTCCCACCAGTTTCTTGATTCTCAAGAAAAAATCTTGTCCAGTTGCACCGGTAAACTGGTTTTCACAATTGGACTTATTTTTATCTTTATTGTTTTATTTATTTATTTACATTAGCCTACTTTACTTAAAAAAAAAACATTTCCTCAAGTGTAGGAATATTTCCAATGCATCCATTTACGTAACATGATATTTGTTAAACTCATATCCAAATTTGAAAAGTATACTTCTATGATTGTTGGGAAATGAGAGACCAAATGTTCTAGTTGAGATGGTTGTTGCATTACTGAGAGGGGGGATGAATCAATAATAGAGCAATTTAATCCTTTTTAACCATATAATGCAAGTGTTATATCAATGTAGCATTATCATCCAATAATTGTAGAGTAAGTAAACAATGAACAAATGAGAAATCATAGACATACACAGTACACTAGTGTTTTACATAGAAACCCAAAGCAGGAGAAAACCACAAAATTCTTTTTCTTATATTCCTTTAAGAATTACATCCATTGGAAGCACCAAATTCCTTTGTTTTCCAGTTGCAACTGGAAGGAGGCTCCAACCCCCTAGTTTCCCAGGCTACAACCTAAGGGAAGTTGCAACTCCTCAATTCTCTGGCTACAACCAGAAGGAGGCTACAACCCCCTATGTTCTCTTACTATAACCAGAAGGTGGCTACAACCAATTTTCCTTTCTCCGTACAACCTCCTTGACTTATAAGTAGAATGATGGAACCACTGTCACACTATCACTGTGAGATATATTGTTGTAAACCTGTACCAATCAACCTAAACCATGCATCAACCAAGCATCAACCTGTACCTCAACCTGTAATCAAACTGTACCAGAGAAAAGTGCATCAACCATGCACCAACCTATAAAAAATAGCCTATATTCAACTTGTACCATAAACAAGTGCATCAACCATGCACCAACATGTACCTCAGCCTGTACCATGAATAAGTGCATCAACCATACACCAAACCTGTACGAATAACCTGTCACAACAACCTTTCCAAAAAACCTATCACAACAACTTGTCTCATAAATCTTATCAACCAAATAATATCTACTCACCAAGATCAATCACCAAGACAACTCTCGAAGGTGTTCATCAACCAAGCATAACAAAAAAACTCATAATCATCACCAATATCAATATGTGCTTCTAATAATATACCAATACAAGTATGCTACATCATCCATAAACCATGTGTCAACAATACTACTAACAAGTTCCTCCAACCATGTAACAAGTATGTACCAATCATATATCAACTACTCATCAACTATGACTCATTAATATGTACCAACATCATCAACTATACACCTCATGTATGTGCCAACTCATCAACTACCTCTCTCAACCATGTACCCAACATGTACCTCAACCAAAATCTCTCATCAATTTCATCATCCAAATCTGATTTGTAACTCTGTAATAGACCTAGTGTATATGATCACATACATGCAAACCTTCCTTAACTTTAACAACAAGAGACTAGCATTTTCAATGAACTTTACTTTAGTCTCACATGACTAGTTTTGGATTAGTCAACAACCCTAACTTGAAATAATCATAACTATGTACCTGTAATGAATTAAGATATGAAAATATAACACACATTTCTTCTGTGTGTTTTATGCAATTCCTCTAGGTTTCACTACTTGGAACCTCTTAGAAAAGGAGTTATAGCAAAAATGGTATACCTTTTTGAATTCTAGCTTATTCTAGAGAGATAATTTGTAGAGTGTGCCCCACATGGAATATTTCTTTTATGGATTTGAAAATTTTACAAAGAATACTAAAGACGGTACTCTAACCAACACATTTGGCCTTACTGATTTTGGATCTATTATGAATAAGTTATGACCTTTTTACCTGAAACACTTGTTTTAGACTAGTTTCAGGACTAGTCAGAAACCCTATATTCCACATAGTGTAACTCAAAAAATACAACGACCCAAAAGATGCAATTTTTACCACAACTACTTGGATATGTTTTCAAAATGGCCCACCAATTTCATGGTCTGAATCATTCTAGAAAAAAATTTATTGTGAAAATGGTGAGATGGCCTGTAAATAAGATACCTTAGAAAGCATCATCAAAAGAATTTATGCTCCCCTGAATTTCGACCTTCTTTACTTCACCTTCCCTCTAAAATTCATATTAGATATCCTTTGGTTACCTCGATCATCTGTAGATATTCAATATGCTCAAGCATTATTAAAATGAGAGAGCCTTGCCTCTTATTTATACTTTCATGTAGCTTCCTCAAGGGGTTACCTTTTAACCATCTTAACCCACTTTCCTTATTTTAGGGTTAACCCACTTCTAACCACTTGTATATTTGGTAATTTATCCATTGAATTTATTATTTAAATAATTTGTTTTGTATCCACTTTGATTTATATTACACTCATCACTTCACTTTATTATATAAATAATTTCTTCTTTGCAAACACTTTGACTACTTTGACTTTGTAGGGCTTCTAGATGACTCATGAGGGTTCTCCAACTTCACATGACCATAAATCTCTAACCGTGAGGTGTTTTGTGACGTTCCACATACCACTAGAAATGGAATTCCATGTACTATCCATATAGAATAGTATTTCCTACAAATATATCAAAAGTCGTAGCATTATCCATCAAACAAACTTGGGTCCATTACCCAAACCTAGGTTCTCCAACTTCACATGGCCATAAATCTCTAACCGTGAGGAGTTATGTGATGTTCCACATACCACCGAAAATAGAATGACATGTAATATCCATATAGAATAGTATTACCTTCAAATATATTAAAACTCATACCATTATACATCAAGCAAACTTGGATCCATTACCCAAACCTTTGTGCTACCAGAATTCACTACCAAACTTTCTCCAAGGGTTTACATCAATGACTAAGGGTTGAAATCATTATACAATATCACTCTCCAATGGTTGAAATCAATGACAACCAATAATCTATACCAACTTTCCATCAACCTAAGCCAACTGTCTGACAATGGTTCCAGGAAATGTTGAACAATTGAGTAGTATGGTGGCCCAATGATTGTTTTGAACCAAGTTTCAATATAGTCTTTGTATATTCATCTCTCTTTGTATGCCATGCCATAATTTTATTTGGAAAATTTCTCATGAAACTCCTGAATGTACAAGGGATATGGTGACAAGCATGTGATAAATTCATCGATATTTCTCTCTAGTGTATGTTCTCCATCTGATGTGATCCATGAGTCTTCTATATGCTTGGAAGTATGATTAATAAATACTTCTAGGTTTTCTTATTATGGATCAGGCTCATGGATTTCCTGTATGTTTCTAGATGTAGATTCCTCCCTATTGACAATTATGAACTTTGGACAAGGATTTAAGAAATTCCTTGTGGTCATAAGTCCTTTTCTCAACAAATTCTTGAACATTTTGAATTTCTTTTGGTTGATATAAAGATATTTCTCGTGAATGGATTAGTAGTATGGGGGCTCTTACATCACCTTCGAAATAAGAAAAAATAAATCAACATAAATGAAATCACAACACTCAAACACAAATTAAGCAATATAAAATATAATCATGTACTTGAAATCCTCATGCTACTTATACCATGATGTCACCAAGTTATCTATTCACATGAGTTATCTCTTCACAAATGAAACTCACTTGCATAAAAAAGAAACATACTTATCTGCGAAAAACAAAACACACTTGCATGAAAGGAAACTTACTTTCATGAAAGAAAAAAATGAGGCATAGGAGAAACTCACCAAAGTGAAAGTGTTGGGATAGAATCGCTTCAATAATTATGAAGTAAGGGAACCTTTAAATCTTACTACTTCTCCTCCCCCAATATGCAATTGGAGCTAAGAAACAAAAAATTCTGAAAATAACCTACCTATGCTCTAATCCCTTATACAAACTCCCCAACAACAGTGCCAAAAATGTCGAGCAAGTTAATTAGCTTAAAATTATCATCATCAAATCATCAATCTAGGGGTGTAAGCTTAGAGATGCCAACACTGTATATGAAGAGACTAGAACATGAAACTATCTAATATATGGAAAACAACTTTTTCTCCTAGCATTGAGTAAGACTATAAATTACAAGAATCTTGTTCATTGGGAAACAAA
Organism: Picea engelmannii; assembly: GCA_009831015.1. Taxonomy (NCBI): domain Eukaryota; kingdom Viridiplantae; phylum Streptophyta; class Pinopsida; order Pinales; family Pinaceae; genus Picea; species Picea engelmannii. Next base: position 766,925 of record ML778623.1, read on the forward strand.
ACAAGAAAGTGATTCACTGGCACAAAATAAAATCTTTCACTCAGAATATTATTGAGCATTCATGTATGTAATTATTAGAGAAAATATCATTCCTACCTTCAAGTGAAATTGTTCTTATAATTGCAAAAAAATCAAACAAGGCATGTACAAGACTACTGAGAAAAAGAGAATGCATTCATAATTTAAATCTATGAGATGTGTACTAACTGGGCCAATGGTCTCAAGGCTTCTCGAAGGGCATCGATCCCAATATTTCGCCTAATCTAATGTTCTAGAGTTCAGTGAATTCAAAAGAGGAAATTCACTCATGAACTATAGCCTTTAGTGGAAGATCTAAACTTTGCAAGGATCCACACAACATTCATGAAAGACAGATTTTCCTACTATTTAATTAAGAACAAAACTGAACTATTCTAAAATTAAACTAATATGAAAAACATATAAACATGTTTCAATGTAAATATAAACCTACAAGAAATAAAAGGTCATTGTGGACCGAATTCATTGGCCCTCCAAATTGACTTAATGTTTCCTAAAAAATTACAAACTTAAAAGAAAATTGGAGTGCAAATTCTCATCTCAGAACATCAACACAATCCTTTGTATTAATGATGGTTCAACAATAGTGTAATAAAATTGATATGTGCATAATATTATCTACTCTATATCTTGATCTAGTTCCCCTATTTATTCTCTTCACACCTTTATTTACACATGAGAAGCATGAACCAACTCAAAAACAATCTTCAAAATTTTAGCCAAACCATTGTTAACTAGGAAACAAATAATTTTGGTTTTTTTACAAATCTACATGCAACATGTAATTTGGGAAAATACTTGTTGAATATATTCCTAAATATCCTAAACCATTTTTTATTTTGAGAATATTCCCAAGTAATACTCAATTTATTGTATTCTGAAGAAAAACCATGTTTTAGTTTTCTGAGATTTGTCTTCATGCCCTAAGAAATCGTGCCAGAAGTTAGTTGTTTGAAAACTACTACTAATTTCAACCATAACAAAATATGTGTTTTACACCTTTTTAAAAAAAATTGGATCTACCAAATCTTAGCTCATTCTGGAAATCGGTATATGTGATGCACAGTTTGGACCCTTCTTCACAAAACCCATGTCTTGGGTTTTCTACATTCACCTTCACTACCTCAGAATTCATGCCAGAAGTTAACTGTCTGGAAATTGTTGTTAATTTTGGATGAAACATTGTTTATGGTATGGAGGTTCACACATGCGATCTGGGTGTGATATGATCAAGAAAAAAACATGTCAAGGGTCCTTGTGAAAAAACCCATGTCTTGGGTTTCCTTCTAGAAGCACGCTAGTATGCTGAATATAGAAGTGGGTTACCGGATCTGTATATGTGTTACATGATCCAAACTAGTCAAAACCTTCATTAGTAATATGTTATAGCAATATTTGCCTCACCATTTCTATCTTGAACAGAGGGCCTTTTTCCATTTCCCTATGAAGACTTGTCATCCTTTTTTGATGAATCCAGAGCCAAAAATATACATGTTTCCACATGTACGCTCCCTACCAGCTATGCAAGATGTGTATACACTGGTTTCTCCACTACAACCATCGTACATCGAGATTTGTGCCAAAAAATAAAAAAATGAAGTCGGTTTCCCATGTCACAATAGGAGATCTTTGATCCTTGGCCTTCCATATACTGGAAACGTTCTGACTCGGCCCTTCGGTTGCATTCTGAAGGCTATAAACGCACAATTCTGAGCTATGGAAAAGAGAAGAAAGAATTCAAATTTGAGAGAAAAGTTACTCTGGAGAAATTACTTCATATTGAGTTTGCATCCCTTTGTTCCTCAAGTTTGAACACATTGTTTATCCCCCAAGCTCTTTCCATATTGTTGAGAGAACCTCATTGACTCTCTCCTATGAGCTTTCATTTGGTGGAGGATTAAAGTGGTGGAGGCCCAGTTGGAAGAAACTTGGTTTCTTGGTTTCGAACCGTGCCAACACGGAAGTCTGTAATGTTGTCACTTATGCTGATCAATTATTAATAGAAATACTCCTTTCCCGTCCTATTGGTATATTGCAAATGTATGATTATTATCTATGGGCATGTTTGTAATGTTCATTAATGGATTATGCTATCTGATGTGGTAACCCCTTTATATCATAATTATATACTTTCTTTGCTCGTTTGTTAAGAAATTATTGCAGGTATAAAGCTTTGAGTTGAAGTGCTCAACGATGAAACATCGTCAAACGTTGGATCGAGGTAGGACACTTTCTTATCTTGAACATTAGTTTATATAGCATATGTTGGAATTGAGTTGATTTCTGCAGTCATACCTGTTTGTTGTGGTTTACCCTTGGACATATATATTTTTTCCCTCGTAACAGAATTGGTGAGGGAGAGATCTTCCTTCTAATGGTTGACATACTTTTTCTTCTTGCATTTCTCTTTTTCCTTTGTGTTTCTTGTCATATCACTGCTTGACAGATTCTGTTCACTTTGGGTCTAAGTTTTCAACCTTCTTTCCTTCGCTTGGCCTTGTTTTAAAGCATATACGCTCCTTTTCCTAGAAAGTCGCATATACCCGCTTGTTGTGTCCCTACAGGATGCATATATACGCCTTGTTCTCCTAAACAATCGCATATACCACTTCCCTTTGCTTGTTTTCTTGGTTTAGTGATTGTTGGGTGAGATTTGATGATTATTGAGCCTTCTTAGGTCTCTATAGTGCCTATTGAGTTTCTCTGGGTTGACAGGAAACCTGTTGGGAGTTGAATTTTTTGGCATATTCTTTCTCTTTTTTTTTCATCCTTGTTTGTCCTTGAACACTGGGTTATTTGCTTGGCTTCTTGGTATTCTTCTTGAGTTATTTCATTTATACACAGTAGAATTTATATATTAGGTTTCTTTACAGTCCATGCATTTTCTGTTTAATATATTGAAAATACAAAAAAATAAGCATTTTTCATTGGTTAACATTTTTTTCTTTGAACCTTTATCATTAGCTTAGTTCATTTAGCGAAAGATTACATTTTACTTCTGAATTACAGAGTCAAAATTGAAAATTGCACTGTTTTTATTAGCAGATCATTCATTGAAAAGTTAAATATAGACTTTGCATTATATTCATATTCATTTTCTTGTAGAGTCATAACATCATGAGTTTTGATTCCATACCCTTTTGAGTAATCACGACCAATAAAATTTACGCTTCAAAATAAAATTGATTAGTCACGATTTTATTTTTTAGGGTGCACAAACTAGTCTAGGATTTAGTGCCTTGGAATAGGATTTTGTGAGTAAACTTCTCCAAGGAAATTAAATCAACATATGTGTCTGAGACATGGATTTGAGAAGTCCATTGTATAATTGGTAATATTAGGAGGCTTCGCTCACACTGGATTTAATCACGAGGTCGCGTGAAGTTAGTTGAAGGGATAACCCATGGATACTCACCTAGCGTCAGAGATATTTCTATGGATTTATTCGTATTTGGGGATCTTGCTAGTACCCATACCTCTATGAGAGGTGGTGGTTTCAAGGTTTCATGCTTTTCTACCCTACCTATACAGTGATTCAGACTTACGACTGCTCGCATGTGCATCAATTATATAGTGGTTTATTTGTTTCTTGACTTAGGTATCTCATAGGTTACTTGCAGAGGTTATTCTGCTTGCACCATGGGTCAGATAGGGGTCGGAAAACACACATCCTTTATGGAGGATTACCTCTTCGGGAGGATCTTCCGAACTAGTTGTTAACCCCATGAGGGCCCCTATAACTAATTTTGTTACCTCCAAACTTCAGCAGGGAGTCTCAGGTCCCTCTTGGATGAAACATACCTTCTTTAGCGAGGGAGGCCACTCAACTACTTTAGCCCGTTTGCATGCATATTGGTCGTTTGACTTTTGGTGTGATTTTTGACTACTAGTTGGCCTTAGGAGTCTATTTTGGGTTTCATCATTATGGACAATGGAGCTTCTTTTTCTCCCTCATTCACTGCTACCCACCCCATGATGCTTGCTCATTTCATGGGGACGAACCTTTCCACCTTTTACAATGGTATGAAGAACTACAATGCTCAGTCCATGCCTTGGGTCCCTAGTCATTTTTATGTTGATATGCCTTCCCCCATGCAATCCTATCCCTTGCCCACACATATGAATTCTAGCATTGGATCTAGGGGCACCATGGCTCTGATGCCTACTTCCTCATTCGACATGAGTTGTGTCCCCATGGGAGGTTGGAACCTTCCCCTTTATGGATCCAATTATAGCTATTCTCTTTTAGGATCCAGTACTCATATGGGTGCTTATCCCACTTAGTACACCCCACCCATGTATCTTTCATCCACCATGTCAGTTCCTTCGAACACTTTTTCCATGACAAGTCCTCAAGTACCCCCAGGTCTTTCATATGGGTAGAGTCAATTGTACGGTTTGGGATACCCTATTTATGAGACCCATTCACAAGGGGGAAACATATATCCTCACTCAAATAATTCTTACCATAGCTCGGTCTCTTCACAGACCTCAGTGATGACGCCCGTCCAAACCTCTTTTCTGGGCTGGGATAGGGGGTACACCAGGATCCTTTCTCACCTGCAATGTTTCAAAATCAATATTTCCTCGAACCTTGGAATCAAATGACGTAATCTATAGCTAGCTCAGTTACTGTTATTCATACTGCTGCTCCATCACCCACCTCTGCTATTCATGTTGGAGATGGGTCGACATTTTCTACGAATTAAGTCGACATCTTTCCCCCAACCTCTGCCAATTATGTTGGGGGCACCATCCTTTTTACCCCAAATCATAGTCATGTCATGTCTCCTGCCTCTACTCATCATACAAGAGATGACTCTCCTTCCCCTACTAGTTACATAGAGAAGCCTATATGTCTCAGATATGACTAAATTCCTTTGTAGGACTTGTGAAGGAAGTCAGCTCACTCGTTTGAGCCCATCTACTATTGGGATACCAGAAGCATGGGACTCACCCAAGAGCCTTTTAGATTCTGAGGCATCTATGGTTTCTCCTCACACCACTTCTCCTTTGATCGTTTCGGTGGTTCCACCGACACAATCTTCTCCCGACCCAACCCCCTTTGTCGAGGGTGAAGCATTTCTTTCCCCCGTTACTCTGTATCCTCTTCAACCTATAATTGAAGAAGTGTCCACACTAGTGCAATATTTGGTCAACCCTACTCTCCCTGAAGAGAGTGATGCACCTTTCAGTCATGTCATCAACATTTCAAATCCTCCCCCTTCTGAATGAGAGATATTTTTTCTTCTTCTGAATTCTCTCCTTCCAAATCCTGATGAGGTTCCCTTCGATTTGGATGACCTAATGGGTCATCCCATTACCCCACCTATGTATTTTCCATTAAGAGACATTATCTGAACCATCACAGAGACGGTATCCTCCGTTAGCACTTTCTCCTCCTCGACTTGGAGAGCCTTGGGTTTTCCCAATATTTTTTTCATCTATCCATGAGACACTGACTTTCTGTAGAAGACCGATATGGGAGCCTTGGCCTCCCCCTTTACACATTGATTAAGACAGAAAAATGAGTCCTAGTTAAGCTCTTTTCCGACTCGCCTAAAAATAGAAAATATTGTCGAGTGATTTTTCCCTTTCACACTCGTTAAAATTGGATTTGAAAAGTCACAAGTCTTAGCTAAGCTCTTTTCCAACTCACTATAAAAAATAGAAAAGATTGCCAAGTGAACTTGTCTTTTTCACACTCGTAAATTGGATTTGAAAAGACGTCTATTTGGCACAAGTTTACCCCTTTTTCACACCAAGTATACTAAAAGACATAAAAAAGGATATTTTTTGGCATTAGGTTGTGATTGCATCTCATGCCCTTGCTTGCAGTATTGAGCCTTTATCCAGTTCTTGCTTTGCATTATAAACCGTTTCCTAAGAAGTTTTTGCATCCTCAACCAAGCAGAGCCTTGGTTATATCCTTCACAATTTGACACCCTATACCTTGGAGGGAAAATCACCCCAAGTGTCCATCTCCCACATGCATTTCCTTGCATTAAGCATAGGCACGTTCCACAGCTAGAACTAGTTTTTCTTACGTGTGACACTTGTTTCCTCCTCTCTATCATAGAATTCATTTGTTATGAAAAAACAAAAAAATACGGGTGGGAAGGGAGTACTATATTATAATCGAAAAAAGTCGTGTTTCCTTTGAATAGAGCACAAAGTTATTGAGTCCTTGCATCATCATAATTTTGGGTTTAGCATAGCCTTAGGAAGATGATCCCATTACAGAGTTTTCTCTACCGACTGGTTACTCTTCCAGTCCTTATAGAGAACGTTATTGATTCCTCCTGCATATAATGGTCACATCATTGAGTGTATGCTGTCAAAGTCACCATATGTCTCATGTGTTGGTTGTGGAGCCTGATTATCTTCCTGATTCAGAGGTCTTTTACTTTCAGTCGTGTTTATACCCCATGAAGTATTTACACCCCAGAAGTATGTACACTCTTCCACGTGGAGGAGTGCAGAGGGGGGGTACCCCCTCTGTGGGGTCTAGGGGGGGTATCCCCCCGACTGGGGGGTTTAGGGGCAAGAGGGCCCCCAGCGGGGGTTTGAGGGCGAAGCGCCTGAAGGAAAAATTTCCTTGTAAATGTATATTGTAATTTCATTGTAAATCTGGACTGTTCATTATAAGGTCACAGATCTAACGGTAGATATTATGTTAGGGTATTTGTTTCCCTAGAAGGCAACCCTCTTTTATGAGGGAAATGTATTGCAACTATGATGGATGGCGAATATTGTATTCTGAGATAGAGGACTGTGAGAGAAATAAGAGGAAGTTACAACAGGTTTGTTGTAGGTTTTATCCCTTCATATGTTGGATAATAATAAAGGAAAGACCTGGCAATTTCTCTGGTGGACGTAGCCCACACTGGGTGAACCACATAAATCTGTGTCTCTATTGTATTGTGCATCTTCTGTGCTTTCTTTCCGCATTTGTTTTATTTTATTGCTCCATGGTCCTATTTTTCTAACAACTGGTATTAAAGCAAAAGGTAACTCGCAGGAAAAGAGGGTTCCTAGTTTGAGTGGGAGCAATGTTGGAAGATGGAAAGTTTAGGGTCAAGAAATTTAACGGCCAAAACTACCAGTTATGGAAGATGCAGATGGAAAACAATTTATATCAGAAGGATCTATTCCTACCATTGGGAAGAATAACAAAGAAGCCGGTGGCTACGAAGGACGAAGAATGGGAGATTCTTGACAGAAAGGCTCTAGGAACGATACGACTGAGACTGGCAGCGTCGGTGGATTTCAATATTTCAAAAGAAAAGACAACGAAGGGTTTGATGGATGCATTGGACAAATTGTATGAAAAACCCTCGGTGTCCAATAAGGTATGTCTAATGAAGAGATTATTTAATATGAAGATGTCCGATGGTGGGTCTATTGCAGATCATTTAAATGATTTTAATATGGTTACTAATCAACTAATTTCTATAAAAGTGGACTTTGATGATGAGGTCAGGGCTCTTCTAATCTTATGCTCATTGCTAGAAAGATGGAATGGATTGGTCATGGCTATAAGTAACTTTGTCTCTAGTTAAAATACTTTAAAATTTGATGATGTTGGTGGTGTTATCCTTAGTGAGGAAATGCGATAGAAAAGAACATGTGAGACATCAGGAAATGCGTTGAACATGGAGAATAGGGGAAGACAAAAGGATAGAGGAAAGGGTTTAAGGAATCATGGGAATTCTAGGAAGGGCAGATCCAAATCCAGACTTGGAAAGATAGAGTGTTGGAATTGTGGGAAGAAAGGACATCTGAAGAAAGACTGCAAAGATCCAAAGAAACAAAGAGATGGACAACAAGAGAGATATTAGGAAGCAAATGTAACAGGTGATGTGTTACAAGATGCTTTGATTCTTTTTGTAGATAATATTTCTGAGTCTTGGGTAGTAGATTTAGGGGCTTCATTTCATGCCACACCCCATAGGAAACATTTTCTAGATTATGTTCAAGGTGATTTTGGACAGGTTCATTTGGGTGATGATGCGCCATGCAAAATTGTTGGAATGGGAAAGGTAAAAATAAAGAAACGCAATGGAAACCAATGGTTGTTGAAAGAGGTAAGACATGTTCTAGATTTAAGGAAAAATCTAATTTCAATAGGGCAGTTGGCAAGTGAAGGTTGTATATCCATATTTACAGATAAGACGTGGAAGGTCATCAAAGGATCATTGGTGATAGAGAAAGGAGAGAAGGTAGGTACATTGTACTTATGTACTGGTAATATTGACTTTACTATCTCTTTAGCTTCTACAGGAGTGGATATAGCACTGTGGCATCATAGGCTTAGACACATGAGTGAGAAGGGGATGTAGATACTTCACAATAGAAATTTTTTGCCAGATCTTGAACAAATTGGTTTGGACTTCTGTGAGCATTGTGTTTATGGAAAACAGAAGAGAGTCAGATTTCTCAGAGTCGGAAAAGAAAAGAAGAGTGAAAGGTTAGAGCTTGTGCATACAGATGTATGGGGACCAACTTAGGTATCATCTCTTGGTGGCTCTCATTATTATATTACTTTTATTTATGATGCAACTATAAAAACTTGGGTTTATTGCATTTGACAAAAATCCGATGTTTTTGATAATTTTAAGAAATGGAAATCTTTGGTTGAGAATGAGACAGGAAAAAAGTTGAAGTGTCTCAGATTAGATAATGGAGGTGAATATTGCATCAAGGATTTTGATGATTACTCTTCATACCATGGGATTCGTAGAGAGAAGACAATTCCAAGAACACCACAAGAAAATGGTGTGTCGGAAAGGATGAACAGGACAATCATGGAGTGTGCAAGGAGTATGAGAATGCATGCTAGTTTTCCCTTACAGTTTTGGGCAGATGCTATAGATACTATTGTTTACTTAATAAATAGAGAACCTTCAAGCTCTTTGGATGGTAGAATTCCAAAGGAGGAATGGACAGGAAAAAGGGTAAACTATTATTTTTTGAAAACTTTCGGTTGTGAAGCATTTGTCCATATTGATAAAGAAAATAGAACAAAGCTTGAGGAAAAATCCAAGAAGTGTAACTTTATTGGATATGGTTTTAATGATTTTGGTTATTGCTTATGGGATTATGAAAATAACAAAATCATTAGTAGTAGATATGTCATATTCAATGAGAAGGTGATGTACAAAGATCAGTTACAGGGAAAGAAACAGGAAAAAGAAAAATAAGAATACACAGTGCTTGATGAGATCACTGAAAAAGAAATTCCAAAGGAACCAGAAAATCAAAATGTACAACAACAGGAGTGTAGGTACCTCAAACACTTGCAAGTGTTGTTAGAAAATCTACCAGGTTAAGTATACCACCTAAACGATGCTCTCCTTCATTCTATTATTTATTTTTGACTGATTCTGGTGAACCACAATGTTATGAAGAGGCAATGTAGGTAGACACCAAAAGGAAGTGGAAGAAAGGAATGAAAGAGGAAATGGATTCCTTGGTAAATAAGCATACTTGGGACTTGGTTCAGTTGCCTGCAGGAAAAAGAGCATTGCAGAATAAATGGGTTTACAAGTTGAAGGAAGAAGACGTAGGAGAAAAGAGGTACAAGGCTAGACTTGTTGTAAAGGGGTTTGCACAAAAGAAAGGTATAGATTTTGATGAAATATTTTTTCCTGTTGTTAAAATGACTTCAATTAGAACTATTTTAAGTCTTGTGGCAGTAGAAGATTTGCATCTTGAACAGTTAAATGTAAAAACAACTTTTCTCCATGGGGATTTGGAGGAAGAGATCTATATGCAACAGCCACAGGGGTATGAGGTCAAAGGGAAGGAGAATTTGGTATGCAGGTTGAAGAAGAGATTATATGTCCTAAAGAAAGCTCCAAGACAGTGTTATCTGAAGTTTGACAGGTTTATAATAGAACAGGGTTATAGTAGATGTCATTCTGATCACTGTGTTTATTTTAAAAAGCTAGAAAATGGAAGCTTTATTATCATGTTATTGTATGTAGATGGCATGCTTGTTGCAGGATCTAATATTCAAGATATAAATGTGCTCAAGAAGAAATTAGCCAATTCTTGTGCGATGAAGGATTTGGGTGCTGCAAAGAAAATCCTTGGTATGGGAATAACAAGAGACATGAAAAATCGCAAACTAACATTGTCTCAGGGTGAGTACACAGAGAAGGTGTTGGAGAGGTTTAGAATGCAGAATGAAAAAAAAATTAGTACACCTTTGGCTAGCCATTCCAAATTAACTAAGGAAATGTGTCCCAAGACACAGGAGGAGATATAATACATGTCCGGGGTCCCATATTCATCAGCAGTTGGCAGCTTGATGTATGCAATGGTTTGCACTAGACCAGAAATTGCACATGTAGTGGGAGTTGTGAGTAGATATATGAACAATCCAGGTAAAGAACATTGGGAGGTAGTAAAGTGGATTATTAGATACTTGAGAGGTACTGCTAATCATGCATTATGTTTTGGAGGTTCAGAAACTGTTCTACAAGGATATGTTGATTCAGATATGGAAGGTGATAAAGATAGCAGGAGGAGTACCACAGGGTGTGTGTTTACTATAGGTGGAACAACAGTAAGTTGGATTTCAAAACTGCAAAAGGTTGTTTCAATTTCAATAATAGAGGCAGAGTATGTTACTGCTACAAAGGCTAGTAAAGAGATGATTTGGTTACAGAGGTTTATGGAGGAATTGGGAAAGAAGCAAGAGAATAGCAGGTTGTACTGTGACAGTGAGAGTGCCATTCATCTTGCAAAGAACTCAGCCTTCCATTCGAAGACTAAGCATATACATTTGAGGTACCACTTCATATGATCCACCTTGGAATATGGACATTTGAATTTGGAAAAGATACACGCTAGCCAAAATCCTGCAGACATGTTAACAATGGAAGTAACCAGGGAGAAACTGAGTTCTTTCTCAATTTCAGTTGGTCTTCAAGAATGAAGATGAAGATGAGAAATTTTCCAGGTCCAAGAAGGTTTAGAGTCCAACATATATAGCAGTGGTGGAGTTGTTGAGATCAGTCTCCAAGTGGGATATTGTTGGTTGTGGAGCCTGATTATCTTCCTGATTCAGAAGTCTTTTACTTTCAGCTGTGTTTACACCCCATGAAGTATTTACACCCCAAAGGTATGTACACTCGTCCACATGGGGAAGTGCAGATTGGGGGTACCCCCTCTGCAGAGTTCGGGGGGGATATCCCCCCGGCTGGGGTTTCTGGGGGCAAGAGGGCCCCCAGCGGGGGTTTGGGGGCGAAGCCCCTGAAGGAAAAATTGCCTTGTAAATGTATATTGTAATTTCATTGTAAATCTGGACCGTTCATTATAAGGTCATATATCTAACAGTAGATATTATTTAGGGTTTTGTTTCCCTAGAAGGAAACCCTATTTTATAGGGGAAATGTATTGTGGCTATGATGGATGGAGAATATTGTATTCTGAGATAGAATACTGTGAGATAAAGAAGATGAAGTTACAACGGGTTTGCTGTAGGTTGTATCCCTGCATATGTTGGACAATAATAAAGGAAGGACCTGTCAATTTCTCTGGTGGGCGTAGCCCACACTGGGTGAACCACGTAAATCTGTGTCTCCATTGTATTGTGTATCTTCTGTGTTTTGTTTCCACATTTATTTTATTTTATTTCTCCATAGTCTTGTTTTTCTAACATCACGCTCTTGTTCAAAAGAATTCTATAAACCTATGTCGACCACTCTTCAAAAATATTGACTTTGCATGTCGTCCATACCCTTAGATTGTCTCAGAATCACATGATACTATGGTCTTATCATGTACCTTGGCCCCACTTTATTCATTGGTAGGTCACCTTGAACCCAACAATCGACATTTCATCATTGGTCATTGACTAGGTGGTTTCCTTTATGTTCGATGATGAGACATATATTCACACTTTGGGATTCGTGCAGTTTCTTGGATGCCATTATCCTTATTGGTGGTATCCTTGCCTTTGTCAGCAATTTTCATCATTGGTTGTTATTCATAGGGTCTTTTTCGTATATCGCTTGCATTTGGTACATAGGAAATACACACAGGGTCGTTGGTTCATGAACATGTTCTTTGTATGATTTCCACCAAATCATGAAGCTCTTTATTTGTTCCTCATGTTGACTGATGAGAGATGCCTTAATGCTCTCCTTTCAGCAGGTCTCCTTCCATCGACTTCAGCTCATTTATTTTGGATACGAGACCTAGAGTTTTATGAGTACCTTGAGGCTTGCAACACACTCTCTCGCCATTGACCGATGGGAATACATCAATGTCTCCTGATCAATGGATTTATCAAGTGTTCGACACCAACTCCTTTATTCATACTTGTAGGAATGTACTCAGTTCCTTGATACCTAGTTTCATTATTGATAGGTTGTCTTGCATTTGTTAACGATATACCTCAATGATCGGTAATCAAACGATGTCTCATTTTGTTCGACCTCAACTCCTTTATTCACATGATGTAGACTTGCACCCTTGGTATATAGTGTAGAATACTTGAAGACATCACTATGTGGTCGCAACTTTCCTAAGTTGTTGCTTCCCTTTCATTGGACCAGGACCTGTTTGACTTTAGTGATCATGAGAGATCAAATTGTACTCCATGGTATACATATATCTTCAGATTGATTTTGAGACTAGTTTCACTGGGCCTTATTCGTGACTATGACATATTTTGTCATGCAACTACATTTGAAATTGCCTATTCATGGCCGTGAACACTTGTTTGGTATATTTTCCACAAGGATCTGCATTTTATTCTCGACAACCATGTATGCAAAGTTAGTATATAATGTAATGAACAATTGAGTTCGTCCAACTGGTTCCCTACCAATCCACTTCTGGGTTATTTATAATGTATTTCAGCCATCACAGATACTCCTCTGATCTCACACATTAGGGGGCATCTGTTATAGCAATATTTTCCTCACCATTTCTATCTTGCATAGAGGTCCTTTTTCCATTTCCCTATGCAGACTTGTTATCCCTTTTTGATGAATCCATAGCCAAAAATATACATTTTTCCACATATACACTCCCTACTATCTATGCAAGATGCGTATACGTTGGTTTCTCCACTACAGCCTGCGTACATCAGGATTTGTGCCAAAAAATACAAAAATGAAGTCGGGTTCCCATGTCATGACATAATATCTCTGATCCAAGGCCTTCCATACACTGGAAACTTTTCAACTTGGCCCTTTGGTTGCATTATAAAGGCTATAAAAGCACAATTCCGATCTATGGAAAAGAGGAGAAAGAATTCAACTTTGAGAGAACAGTTACTCCAGAGAAATTACTTCATATTGAGTTTGCATCCCTTTGTCCCTCAAGTCTGAACACAGTGTTCAACCCCCAAGATATTTCCTTATTGTTGATAGAACCTCATTGAATCTCTCCTATGAGCTTGCCTTTGGTGGAGGATTGAAGTGGTGGAGGCCCAGTTGGAAGGAACTTGGTTTCTTGGTTTCAAACCGTGCCGACACGAAAGTTTGTAATGTTGTCACTTCTGCTGATCAATTATTAATAGAAATACACCTTTCTCGTCCTATTGGTATATTGCAAATGTATGATTATTATCTATGGGTGTGTTTGTAATATTCATTAATGGATTATTCTATCTGATGTGCTAACCCCTTTATATCATCATTATATACTTTATTTTCTCATTTATTAAGAACTTATTGCAGGTATAAAGATTTGCATCGAAGTGCTCAACGGTGGAACATCCTCAAACGTTGGATCGAGGTAGGCCTCTTTCTTATCTTGCACATTAGCTTATATAGCATATGTTGGAATTGAGTTGATTTCTCCAGTCATTCCTATCTATTGTGGTTTACCCTTGGCCATAGAGATTTTTTCCCTCGTAACATAATAAACAACTTGGAACATCTCTAATTCATCAAAAACAATGGAAACACATCAATTAACCAAAACAATTACCTTTTGAGCTCTCGAATGGCCTTAGCATGGAAAATATGATAAAACGAGTGGTAATATGATAGAGGGAAGGGTTATCATAACTAAAAAATGGATATTTGAAAATGAAAGTGGCATCAAATTAGAGGCCTGACACTACTATAAATGTTATAATCCAATATCTAGGGATTAATAAGGGGTTTTACACTTAAAATGGGGCTTTGTCTAGGTATTAACATGACCCTCCCATTCAAACAAGTGTTTTCCTCAACACTTGACTAACTATGAGTATTTTTGCATGAAGAACTCATCTTCCCATGTTTCCTCTTCCACTGGCTAGTTCTTCCATTTGACGAGGTACTCTGTGATTGCTCGATTTCTTAGTTCCTCAATCCTTGTTTCAAGGATTTTTTTTGTTTCTAGTATGATTTTCCCTTCTTCATTAATCTCTAGTAAAACAATTTAGAATGAGATCTTATTGCTGATTACCTTATTGAAGCAAGAAACATGTGATATTGGATGTACATGTGAAGATGAAGGAAACTCCAATTTGTAAGCTATACTTCCAATCCTTTGCAAAACCTTATAGGGGACATAATATTTGTGAGCTAATTTAGTTTACTTCTTTTGTTGCTTGAGGGAAATCTATTTATATCGTTGTAGCATAAAAATTATCCAATCCCCAACTTCAAATTCTCTTTCACAACAATGTTGATATTCTTGTTGCTTCATCCTATTTTGTGCCATAACTAAGTGTTGGTTCTTGACCAAGTTTTAAGGATCCTTGGTCATGTTTGACCTATTTTAGGATTCTATAGGATGTCGAAGGCAGAGTGAAATTCGAAGCAAAGATCACGAGATCTAGGCCCCTTGTTAGGGATTTTAGGGTTTTTGGATTATGTAATGGGTATGGGGATGTCGGCCCATGGGTTTACCCATGTTTAGGCCCATTTTGTAATGTATAAATAGAAATCTAGGCGATGTAATTAGAGATGGAAAATAATCTCAAGGGTGTGATGCTAAGTGCTAAGTCCAAGTGACTGTAAGAGACTATGTATAAGGCTTTGTGTTGAGAACTAGCTCGAGGAAGGAGGATCTAGCGAAGTGCGCGCAGATCTCATGTCCTATGCGGAGTAGGATTTTGTGGCTCTGTGCATGTAGAAGATTGACAAAAGACTATAATAGATAAGAAGATTTGGTGGATGTATTCCCAGGATGGGGGTGAACCACGTATATCCTATGTTATGGTTTCTTTGTGAATTATGGTTGTTTCATTGTTCATATGATTAATGATGTAGGATTAGATGAATCCGATATGATAGCTTAGTGATGAATAATATGAATAAATGTTAGATCTAGCTTATGTGAATGTGATTAGTGCTTGAATATACTAGATCTGAGTAAATAATGCATTGATCTATCGTTAGGGTTTACCTACGTTGTAAATTAAGATTGAATACTGATGATATATAACTGCTAAGTGCTCTTTTAAGGTGTTACAATCACAGATCTGTGTCCCAGCTAAGGTTGCAGACATCTAAGTCCTACAACTTCCCCTACCTCTACCTCGGGTGAGACTTCATCTGCTTCGTAGGTGTTGTCGAAAGGGCCGGTAATTAGGGTTTTGTTGGTGCACTCTTGACCGTTAAACCCTGTGTATGCCCTTGTGCCAACAAATGGTTCCATTATCGGGACCTGAAACTGTGATTGTTGGGAACTGAAGAAAAGAGAAAGCTTCGTGCATAGATCTATTTCCCTAGTGCTCAGTATTCTACTTGACTTGCAAATCTATGTGCTAAGAAGAGAAGTCAGATTTGAAGAAAAGAGGTAAGATCTTGAAGATTTGTGCTCTGATAAAGGTAAGAACAATGAAACGTTTTGATTGAAAAGGTAAGATAAGTGGAAAATTTTGTTTCGAAAGTATGGATCTAGGTATGTTTGATAAATTTTGTCCTAGCTTGAAAACTAGGGCATAGATAGAAGAAAGAAGATTTGATATGAGTAGATCTGATAGAAATCATGAAAGATATGTTATTCCTATGCATATAAAGAATGTTTGGACTAACAAATGGATGCAAGATCCTAGAAATAATTCTTTGCAGGTTAGCTACTATGATCCTAGTGTGCAGTATAGGAAAGGTTGGGGATCATTTAAAAGAAAAAGAGGATTAACCCTTTCTTATAGTTGTAGAAGACCGAGACATATTGCTGAGGAATACCCTAGTAGAAGACCTAGTTGTCTTTGTTGTAAAGCTATGGACCATGAAGTTTTGGATTTCCCTAGAATGATTTCTAAGGTTGAAATAATGAATATGAGACAAGAAAACCCCGAGGAATATCAAGAAACTAAGTCCATGGAAGAAACCCATAAAGAATTAGAGAATGTATTGCTACAAATGAAAGAAACCCTGAATGATCACATAAATATCAACTTATCAGAGATCTTCAAAGAAAAATAATGCATAGAAACAAGAATAGGAGACTTCGACATTGACTGTGCTTTGGATGAAGAAACACAGGTGAATATCATGATAGAAAGATCCTGGGAAATATTAGGAAATATTTCTATGATTTCTTCATTGGGAGGAGTAGAATTATTCATAGGAAAGATGATAACACTATGTGGAAGACTCACCCAGATATCTATGAGTGCTCATGGAACTTTGACAGAGGAATATTTTGAGGTTGTTAAATTCATTGAGAGCAACACCTCATTTTCTATATTACTAGGAAAAACTTGGATTGAGAAGGATCAAGCCAGAAGAAAAGAAGAGGAAGCCCTAGAACAAAAGAAGAAAGAATTAAAAGATTTCATGACTAGGAGGATAACACACTGATTTGCAGAATAGGAGAATAGGTAGAAGTTGTTCAAAACCAGAAACTTGGATGTCGAAGTTGAAAGAATACAAGAAGACTCACAGAAGAGCGGAGCACCTACCTCAGATAGAGAATAAGTATTACTCTCTAACTCTATGAAATAATCTCAACAGTGCAAAGTTACTATGCCAAAAGAATATAAGAATCATAATGGAAACAGGAATACTGAGACAAAGATCACAAGGAATAAGGATAGAAAGCTCAGTAAGAAGAGAACAAAGATAGAAAATTTGCAGAATGTTCCAGAGGGGACTTCGTAGAAGGAAGCTTTTCAAAACAGGAACTTTGCCAGGATATCAGAAAAACACAACATGGCACTTCTCCATGGTGAAGAAATATAACCATTGAAGGCATTATGACCGTTAGACCAACACCTCGAATGGTTAGTGTTATCATTGAAATTTCGTCTGCAAATGGTTACAAGAATTCATCATCGTCAAACAGCTATGAGGTCATCCATGGACCTGAATTAACACAAAATCATTCACAAACGGTCAAAACTATACAACTAGTGGAAAAATTAAAGGGCTCTATGAAGAAAATGGGCACGCACGCACATGCGCAAAACAGGAATGCAGAAATCGCACACATGCGCATGATGCGCAATTGTTGTCTCAAAAAGCCATGCACCTGAGAAATGACGCATTTATGAGAGTGGTCGGCCTCCCAACCACTTCTGGTTTAGCTTAGAGGTTGATTTTACACTCAAATCTAGACTGTATTTGACTGGGTGGCTGGTCAAAGACCTAGAAATGCTATAATTAGCCTCTTTACACACTACAAACTAGTTGGACAATAACTCAAAGGAATGCTATAAAAAGGCCATGGATACACTTCATTTTTCAGGGAATTCATAGCAAAGTTATGCTGCCATTATTCTCTCGAGGAATATTCTATCCTTGCCAAGAGTATACTTCCATCATTGCATTAGGCAATCCATCTCACGCCTTGAGTGGATTAGCAAAGAATTCTTTCACCATTTTCATTTTCATTTTCAAGAGTTGTAAGAAGAGCTTATTTGTGGGGGTCAAAGATCCCTCCCTTGGAGGAAGAAGGGACTCATAGTCCTCTTGCTTCTCGGTGTTTTCTTTCACTAATATTAGCCTTATCATTAGTGACATGGGTCTCATTGTTTCTTTTGTCCTTATGTCCCTATGTTCATTAATTTAGTTTTTGTTTTATTTCTTAGTTTAATTCTTAGTTATTTTTTTATGTTTCTTTCTCTAATACTTTTCCTTGCAGCTGTCCTGCTTAGAAAACCCAAATAAGCTTGCAAGCACCTCTATTTTTCTCACTAAGGTCACAAAAGAGGCGCAACAGATTGGTGACTCCACTAGGGAAAGGTATCAATTTCCTACCCCATTTGGGTTTTTCTAGCTCTTCTTTTGGTTTATTTAACTTGCAAGGGCATTAACCGGCCTAAGCCGACCTGCCAGTCATCCAATTCCAAGGTGAATTGAGAGAATTCCATCTGAAATTTTTATTCACAGCCATGTGTCACCTGTGCATGGGTTTTGTGGCCCACAGACACGCATCATGCACACATGCACTTAAGTCACAGTTTTGTTCTGTGCATGTGCGCTCATTAACTCTTTTCGGTCTGCGCACATGCACTCTTTGTGCCTCTGTCTCCACTGAGACCCGTGCACCTGTGCAAAAAATTCACATTGTAAATTTTTTGAGATGTGGGGAAGGCCCTTAGCCTTCTTAAAAGTGATTTCAAGCATGTTTTAAAGCTACACCACACTTAGTCCCCTCTTCATATAAAGGGGTTAGTCAAAACACATAGGCACTTAGGGGGTTAAAATCATTATTTCCTCTTTTGATTTCATTTTTGCCACATGGATGGCTTGTTTTGACTCAAAATATAAGTTGGAAATCATTTTTAATCACATTTAACTTGCATTGGGACTAGAAGTTGGATAAAAATCTCTTAAGTATGCTCTTCTCTCGCGCCTCCAAGTGACCTTGAGAATCAGAAAAAGATTGTGAAACAATTTCATCTCCCTTAAAAAGATTAAAACCTTTAGGAGAGGACAACAACCCTTCTTGGGACTCCTCTTAGTTTATTTTTTCAAACACATCTTAATATTGTAACGGGCCCATACATGCCCACATGCTACAAAGATATGATAGTGTTGAAATTTACTTTCTTAGATCAAATCACTAGGGAAGTTTAAAGGTTTTGTAACGGGCCCATACATGCCCACATGATCACAATCTAGGATAGTTTCAAAGCTTTTCTTAGATTACATCACAATAGGGAGTTAAAGGAATAGGAACGGACCCACATGTCCACATGCTAGCTTCCTAGGGACTTTTGAATTACGCAAGGTTGTACCAAAGACACTTAGTTAATTAGTTAATCAACACTTGTAAGGACTAAGCGAAAGTCCACATGAAACAAGGTGACACCTAATTCATTAAAAATTGGCACACTTTCACTCATTCACAAACAAAAGTCACTTATCACTCACATGGCTTCTTCTTGAAACGTGGAGGTCAAAATAAGTTTCCTCCAAAGGGATTCTGAAACACCCCACCCTTTTCTTGACGAAACTATCCACTCCCATTTAAATTCAACGAGGTTGGTTCATACCCCCAACCTCTCAAAACAACTACATCTAAATTTTTTCCAAAAACCCACTAAGTTTTCCTCCACAGGAGGTGCCAAAAGAAATTTTTTAGTCTAGGTAGGATTTCGGGGATAGGCATCCAAATAACTCCCCGTTATCTGGTTCTCACATTGTCAAAACCATAGAAGTTGTCAAATAGGGAACTGAAAATCCTCCAAGTCAAGTGTTCCTAACACCATAAGGCAGGGAGATACCCATGAAGGGTTGAAGACCAAGGTCTGGTTGTTCTGTGCATCCCCCTTTGAGGCACCCACCTCTTGGATGGGATCCAGCCCATGACCCATTTTTGAGGCCAAAAATCTAAATGTCGCACTTTGACCGAGGTACCTAGTGACCAAATTTTAGGACATCTACCTAGGTGGCAATTGTGGGCTACAAATGCACCTTGATTGGATTTTTTGTGGCTATTGGGAAATATCGCCAGCTCTCTCGAGATATGCCCCCTTTACCCCTCATTATAACCGATTATTTCATCATTTACTAGTTTCTCTTCCGGTGACTTTAGACCTCACTATTGAGTACTATTAGAAGGTCCAATGCTATTTGAGAGGAAGGATGTTATGTCTTCTAGGACATGAACATTTTTTTTCTTTGATTCTCCATGCAGACACAACCCACTTATCCACATATATGTTTCTTTTTCAAACCCATTTTTGTATGATGCACTTCTGACTACATTTTGATTTGGATATATATATATATATTGTGTAAAGTTCAAAATTTGCAACAAAGGCTCTTGTTTCTTTATTACTCTCACCACCATTTTCACACATTCACTCAGCTAGTTGGACATCATAGGGGACCCAAAAAATCCCCGTCGTTCCCGACGCTTGCTAAACCTCCATCCTATCCTAGGGGGAGTGTCTGGTCTTTCCCACTCATCGACACCACCTTCACACACTCCTGTGAGTGCTACTATCTTAGGATCAACTTTGTTTGGTTCCACATTACTTGGGTCCATTTCCCAAGCCCCATCGTCCACTCGCTCTCCTTTACACAGGAGCGGAGGACCAACTTCCTCTCAAGGGGGAAGTACCAACCCACCTAGCCCCCCTCGAGAGTCAGGTTCAAAACACACTTACACTATGGCTGGAGCTAATCCTCCCACCCCCACTGTAGATGCCATATTTGGCCTCTCTCAACATACCATATCTAAGCAAACTCACCAATGATCCTATATTGCATGACCCCACATGGCCTGCAATGCCCACCAAACTACCTTCAGACATACCCAAGTTTGAAGGAAAGGAAGGAGATGACCCTGCCAACCATGTCATGAATTTTAACCTATGGTGCTCTTACAACAACATTATGGATGATTCCATCAGACTACGATTATTTCAATGAACATTCACTGGCCCATCAGCCAAATGGTATGTAGATCAAAAATCAGGGTCTCATGCGACTTTCGAGTCCTTGGCCAAAGCATTTTTAGACTTCTTCCAATTACCAATCCGCCATGACAATGGTCTGGAACTACTCTCTAATTTCAAAAAAACCTCAGCCACACATATCATTGATCACATTCACGAGTGGCGTAGGCGACGTAGTTTGTGCAAAGCAGAAACCACCAAACAACAGTGTCTTGACTGGTTTCTTAGATCACTTGTTTCTCTCCTTGGTAAGGATGTAGCTTCCACCTTCCCTCAATCATAAGAAGAAGCCATCAGTAAGGCTCAAGAATACAACCTCATCTATTCACAGTCAGGGTACTTATACACTGTACTTCCTGATCTCCCAAAACCTGTACCATTTGGCCAAGACAAACCTGGGATGTCTCACTCAGGAGACAAACTAATTGGTAATACCACTCACCACGGTCCACAACCCCAAAAACCACCAATGTATGGAACACCTCAATACCCGCCGGCATACGGGGGCACTTCTTATTACCCCCCACCCCCTTATCAACAACCATACCCTGTTGATATGCCTCCACCCATTAGTGGGCCACCATCGACACCCCCCATACACCCACCTATTCAAAAAAGTTTTCGTACCCCCTCTACCTCAGATTATAGTACTAGTGAAAGCACCACACCTTCCTATGTACCTTACAGATCATTACCCCCACAGAATCCATACATTCCATTTCTTGGTCCCCCACAACCCATCGCTCCCCCACATCCTCATGCTGGGGTGAATTTTGTTCAACCCTCTCCCATTCAGCAATATCAAAATTTTGAATAACTGAATATGGCAAATTTGACCCACCTGTCGAACAATGCCAAAAAGAAAGGAAGAAACAGAAACAACAACAACCTAGGTCAAGGCAGGAATCAACCCCAGTAGAACCAACTTACTGGGGGCAACCAGAACCAAGGGAATTAAAACCCCCAGGGGGGGAATAATAATAGGCGTCAAGGGAGAAATAACAATAATGTTAAAACCAACTTCCCTTGTTCCCTTTGCGGTGAGTTTGGTCATTATACTCATCATTTCCCCCAAATCGCTGATTTCAAATGGATAAAAGACTCAGGCAGTCTACCCCATCTTCTAGCCCCGCCTGCCCCTTAGCAGGCCCCACAACAATATGTGCAACAACACCCCCCCTGCCATGTTGCAGAATCCTATTCCAAACCAAGGTGTGATAAACACCCAATAGGATACACAACCTCCCCCACCTCAGGTGGGACAGTACCTCAATCCAAACAATCCAGCAGATCACACGATCCTCCTCACTAGTGAGGAAGAAATCCTTCTGCAAACACGTAATCGTCAGTAACATGCACCCGCTGAGTCTCCTCCCATCCCTCTGGAGACACAAATTGCACCGATGGGACCCCCATTGGTGATCCCTCGCCCTAACATAGAGCCACCCCTTCGCATCCCTCACATCCCATTACGCAGGAATGTCCACAACTCACAGGCTAGGGATGCTCATAATTAAAGTTTGGTTGATGACTTAGCACAATCCCCAACTGCCATGTTAGTCTTAGAAGTCCTTTAGACTTGTCCCACTCAGCGGAAATCATTACTCTCCACCTTGGGGGCAGTCGACCCCACAGATACTTGAATCATTACATTTGATCTTGACAGTGGATAACCTCACCTTCCCGCCTTGATCACTTTTCAAATCCCAGTAAAAATACGGAACATCACAGTTCATCATTGTATCATCGATGAAGGTGCATCTACATGCATTATGTCCAATTCTGTATGGAAAAAACTTGGTTCCCCCAAACTCATGACCTCTGCCATTACCTTACGAGCTTGTGATGGACGACCATCATCTCATGAAGGGCTCTTCCAAAATGTCCCCATAGAACTCGAGGGCAAGACTATTCTCATCGACATTGAAGTTATCGACACCCCACTCGATTATAATATCCTATTCGGTCGTAGCTACATGTATGCTATGAAGGAAGTTGCGTCTTCTGTCTTTCAAACAATGTTGTTCCCCCATAACGGGAAGATTGTTACCATTGACCAAGTCTCACATTATGAGCCTAACCCATCTTCCAACATCGATAACATTCTTCCTCTCATCCACACGAGTCATGACGCATACCCACTCGTCGAAATGGGTCCCAGAATTTTCAAAGATCCATCATTGTTAAGAACTTACCATGGAGCACCACCTCTCCTTCATCCTTCCAATCAAGTATGCGCCGTATCATCTAATGGAACTAACACAGAGGATAGCCTTCCTCCTACAGAGGATTCTATCATATCTGATGTCCCACTAGTCGCAGAACTTCCCCCTCAGAAGCCTCCTGTGAACTCGTTGACCCCACCAATCCACGATTTCACCCCTCCCCAAGGTCATATCCCAGTTTGGGAGACAGTTCCCGAAGCCATCACTCAAATCCCCTTCTTTTACCCTCCACCTGGCATCGAAGCTTTCCAAGTAGCCGCAACACTTACCCTCTCTAATATGGTGTTAGCAATTCCAGTTTGGTATTTACACCCACCCGAGATGGTCCCTCAACCATCCCTCCCCCCCAAAATGGAAGGAATACTAATGACGATTCCCATACTTACTCCCACCATACCCTCTACACCCCCACTCACTACCCCCCATACCACAGTTGGGGGTAGGAGAAAGAAGAAGGAGCCCACAGCTCCATTTCCCCCATGCGTCCAACCCCCTTGCGTGCTATGTGAGAAATATGGACACCAAACCAACAACTGCCCATCTCTACCAGAGTTACGGAATTTGATTCCACTCAATCAAACTCCCTCAACACTCGCCACTATAGCCAGTACTGCCGCTACCACCCGCCATTAAAGTAGTAAAGGGTTGCGAACCAAATTCACTTGTGCTATATGTTTAGAATATGGCCATTATACCCACCATTTCCCATCACTTCCATGCTTTTGGCAGGCATTAGCTGTAGTACACCAAATCCTCTAGAGTGAACCCAGTCCAGCTACGTCATCCCTACCAAAAATCACTGACATCCATTATGTCACAACTTCAGTCAATGAACGTATGAGATTCCCCTGCTCTTTATGTGAATCCTTAGATCATTTTACATACCAGTGTCCTATGATCACTGAATACAGGCAACGCTAATTGACCCTGCTTCAAAGACCCAAAGAATCGATAGTTGACCTGACCTCGTCACTAGAGGTTCTTCATGTCATTTCTCTCGAACCCGCGGCCCTTCCAACACCTCCATGGTTATTGGATGACTTATCTGAGGATTCACCCCCCAATCTGATCCATATGGATATCGAGGGCGACCCACCTTTTCCAAATGGCTCAAAACAGTTTTCTGGCCATTTTGGCAATTTACTATTTTTAGCAGGTTTTCACTTCCAGGGCCATTTTGAGGGCCTAAATGAATTTTTTTCGAGATCGAGGTTCTCAATGATAGACAAAAGAATAATTGATCCCCCAAAATGAATCTCCTCGACGATAACTTTCCAACAAGCTATCACACGCCTAAAACGGAGATCGTATGCAAAAGTTACTACCCCAGGAAGTTGATGTACTAACTTACCCAAACGGGGCCCACATGACTTTTGGTGCTTCGTCTCCTAGGGTTAGGTTTTTGGATGTCTAGGACTTTTGACATTCCTGTCTATTGTAAAGAGGTCTTCTGAGCCTCATTGTAATGATCTTCTTGTGAATGCGAGTAGCCATCACATCTCTTCTCAGAGATAAGCTGCCACCATTCTAGTGAGTCTTTCACTCTGTATTTTTACAGTCTATGTGCATTTCTTTGATTAATAGAAATCGGGTATTACTGTATATCTATGTTTATGGTTGCATATTTGATACAATTATGTTATATTATTGAATATCTGCAATATATCTGTGCATTTCTTTATTATATCTCTTCTCTCATTTCGTGCCGAAAATAATCCGGATCAGTGGTATCAGAGCAGGCTGCTCTTGTTCGGTTTTTCCAGTGCATGTCCCCGACGAGGTCCGAGTATAGAAATTTGGGTCTCCATATTGTCTCTCTTGAGGACAATCGCTCTCGCACACCCAAGAAACCCTCAATGGTAGAAGAAAAGAAAAACGATGGAGCAAACGATCCTATCAGTCTGTTGCTTGAGCAAGCTCTCACGCGACAGAGGGACGAAATGATGGAGAATTTTTCCCACATCCTTCAATGCCTGCCGATAGCATCAGGCACATATTCATCAAGCGACCACTTTAGAGGCACCTCACCTTTCAAGGTACAGTTTAATTTTTATATTCCCATATTTGAAGGTCAAATAGATGCAGATGCCCTAGATAAATGGTTAAATCTGCTAGAAGGTTATTTCTCTATTCATAATTTTTTAGACAAGGAAAAGATCACCTTCGCACTCCTTAAGGCTCTCCCCCATGTCAAACATTGGTGGGAAACTTACTGGGAGTAGAGTTCCATAGAGGAATCTGGAATATATGGGGCCGAGCCCACTTGGGAATTTTTTGTGGATGCGGTAAAGGAACAGTACTACCCTGTTGGAAACTATGAGGAACAATACATGAGATGGACCACACTACAGCAAGAGAGGGACCAAGAAGTTCCAGAGTTCACCAATACCTTCCATACCTTGCGCACCAAGCTAGGTATCAAAGACTCTGAATGACATTTGGTTCTGAAATACCGTGGGGCTCTACATAGATACATCCAAACTGAAATGGATTTTCTGGACATCTCATCAC
>ML778623.1:792995-808084 GCA_009831015.1 Picea engelmannii
TCTTGACCCCGTAGTGTCATTATTACTCTGGGGGGTCATCTCTACAGGATACCAGAGGTAGTTCCAACTACTGCCCCACCTAAACAATGCTGCAAGGTAGTATCTCATACTAGAAAATTCATCTTCTCCACAATCTGTTCAAACGGTGAAGAGAAGGATACTGCATCCACCACAACTTCGGCCAAAGCACCTTCTATCTAACAGAAGCAGGTCGACAAGGTTGCAGCAAAGCACAAATATTCCTTCTGCACACATTCATCTAAAATAGTCAGACTGGTTAAAAAGGTCCAAACCTTCCAGCCACAGGTTCATGACAGATTTCCACAAACTAAGCAGCATGACTCTCCCCCGAAAACTCAACGCAATGGATACCATTGCTTCCTAATGAGCGAGGATTGATCCAGGTGGATATCGGGGGAGACCCACCTTTTCCAAATGGCTCAAAACAGTTTTCTAGCCATTTTGGCTATTTACTATTTTTAGCAGGTTTTCACTTCCAGGGCCATTTTGAGGGCCTAAATGAATTTTTTTCGAGCTCGAGGTTCTCAATGATATCCAAAGGAATTATTGATCCCCCAAAATGAATCTCCTCGACGATACCTTTCCAACGAGCTATCACACGCCTAAAACGGAGATCATATGCAAAAGTTACTACCCCGGGAAGTTGATGTACTAACTTACCTAAACGGGGCCCACATGACTTTTGGCGCTTCATCTCCTAGGGTTAGGTTTTTCGATGTCTAGGACTTTTGGCATTCCTGTCTATTGTAAAAAGGCCTTCCGAGCCTCATTGTAATGATCTTCTTGTGAATGCGAGTAGCCGTCACATCTCTTCTCAGAGATAAGCTGCCACCATNCATATCTGTGTTTATGGTTGCATCTCTGATACATTTATGTTATATTATTGAATATATGCAATATCTCTGTGCATTTCTTTATTATATCTCCGCTCTCATTTCGTGCCGAAAATAATCTGGATCACAATCCCCCCAACTCTCCCTCTCATTTCCCTACAAAAATTTTACACCCAACTACCATGGGTAATCCTCAATTCTTCAATATTTGGTTTATGTCGAGCGAACCATCGCAACTCCCTTGCATCATTCCCCATGCTTCTTCATCACCAAGGGGCGACCACACGACAACAGTCACCGATATAACTCTTCACAACCCCTTGTATTCCCACCAATTCCACTGTGAAGAGGAAATACAAGAAGAGTTAAACAACCCTGACTACCCATGGGATGCGCTACACCACCGTGCACTCTTCTTTCCACAAGAAGCCTCCATGCCTCCTATCCAACACCCCATATACACGGTCGAAAACAAGGATTTTATACCATCAAGGCCTATCGACTGGTTCAAAAGCCCCATTCCTGCCCCTGATGCTTTTGAAGAAGGAAACATGGCCAACATTTCCCCGACCATTAAAATCGACATTTCCATAAAAAATGGCATCGTCGAGGAAATCACCATTGGAGCCGCTTGTACTCCTCAAGAAATAACCGCCTATAAATCCCTCTTCCAGGAATATCAGGATATTTTTGCCTGGTCATACACGAAAATGCCTGGCCTTGATCCATCTATCGTCGAACATTGCATCGACACCTGGCCCAACATTACACCATTTCTTCAAAAACAACGACCACTACACCCATCCAAAGGAAAAATTGACCAATTATGCGCAGCTGGGTTCATCTACCCCATCGCCTATACCTGATCGGTTTCCAACACTATACCTGTTAATAAAAAACATGGCACTATCTGCGTCTTCACGGACTTTCGTGATCTCAATCAAGAATGTCCCAAAGACAAATTTCCAACGCCTTTCATCGATCAAATTATTTATGACTGTGTAGGCCACGAGGCTCTATCCTTCATGGACAGTTTCTCTGGTTATAATCAAATCCAAATCCACCTCACCGATCAATACAAAACCGCATTCACTACCCCAGGGGTACTTTTTCATATCGTGTCATGTCGTTTGGCCTAAAGAATGTTGGCGCAACTTTCCAATGGGATATGACATACATTTTTCATGATCTAGCTCATATCATCCTCGCATACTTGGACAACCTCACAGCTCGATCCAAGAAACGCACCAAACATCTTGATGATTTACGAATCATCTTCCAACAGTGTCATCAATACAACATCCGCTTGAATCCCCTCAAGTGCATTTTCTGCATTACCGTGGGGCGCCTCCTTGGATTCATCATTTCCCAAAGTGGTATTATCGTGGACCCCCTCAAAGTCCAAGCTATCACCGAAATTCCACCTCCCCGAAATTTACGTCAACTCCAGAGCCTCCAAGGCAAGGCTAACTTTCTATGACAATTTTTCCTCGACTATGCCACTTGCGCACATGGTTTCCTTCGCTTACTATGTCATGACATCCCATTTTACTGGGATGAACATGCCCAACAGTCATTTGACGATCTTAAAATGGCGCTCTCCAATTCCCCTTTAATTAGTGCACCTGACTACAACCGCGACTATATCCTCTACATATCAGCATCAACTGTTTCAGTAGTCGGAGTTCTCATTCATCTAGGTGATGACAATCATGAGCATGTCATTTATTACATTAGTAAAAACCTCTCAGGGCCACCCTTGAAGTATAAACACGAAGAGAAACTAGATCTTGTAGTCGTCCTCGCAGTCCAAAAACTACGTCACTACATTTTGCTTCGCACAACTAAGGTTATAGCAGATTCCAACCCTATGCAATAATTGCTTAGTCGTCAGCAAATTAATGGAAAATTTGCTCGATGGATCATTATCCTTCAGGAGTACAATCTTGAATTCTCAACACCCAAGAGCAAGAAATCCCTCATTCTCACCGAACTTGTCACAACCCTCCCCTCTGACACAACCAATGGCCTCGTCAAGACTGACTTTCCCGACGAACACCTCTTTTACATCACTTTAGATGATCCTTGGTAAGTGACCTCCTTGTCTACCTCTAAACTCAAAAGTTTGGTAACCACCTTTCATGAGATGATCATCGTCATATTCGCCACCAGGCCCCCCGCTACCTCCTCATTAGAGACATCTTATACCAGCAAGGGGTCGACACCATCCTTCGTCAATGCCTGACCATTGACGAGGCTGATCACATCTTGAACGACTGCCACAATGACACATGTGGGGGCCATATTTCGGGAGTATCCACTGCTCAGAAGATTATCCAAGCAGGTTAATTTTGGCCTACCTTGTTTCACGATTGCATTCATGCCGTGAAACGATGCGAGGAGTGTCAAGTTTACGCCAACAAATCCCGAGCACCACCTACTCTTTTTCATCCAGTCATCACTGCCAGCCCTTTTTGTAAATGGGGCATCGACTTCGTGACTTGTAATCCCCCCTCCAACAATGGACACAAATACATTGTTGTTGTGGTCTATTACTTCACCAAATGGGCTGAAGCTATGCCCACCTTCAACAATACCCCTGACACCGCAACACATGTTTTCTTTAACCATGTCATATCTCGCTTTGGAGTACCACTCCAACTTGTTTCCGATCACAGGAAACACTTCGAGAATGAGATTTTTGTTGAACTCTCATCTCGGTTAGGATTCTCCCACGAGTTTTCCTCACCATATTACCCTCAATCTAACAGGTCGAAGCAGTTAACAAGGTCCTCAATACCATGTTACAGTGCATGGTTAATAAACATAAGACCAATTGGCATCATATGTTATTTTTCGCGCTATGGGCTTACCGTACGGCTGTGAAAACAGCTATTGGTTTCACAACATTTCATCTAGTGCATGGGGTTGAGGCCACTCTTCCCATCGAGTGAGAAATTTACACCTTACGCACCACAATTGAGCTATTACCTAACACTGCTCCAATGGAGTAGCACTTGCTGAACTTAGAGTCCCTAGATAAAGATCATTGACCTTCGTTATAGAACAATGAGGCAGCTAAAAAATGATCAAAGGCTACCTTTGATCGACATGTCAACCTTCGCTCATTTTGCAAAGGAGACCTTGTCCTTGCTTATGATATCGCTCATGATACCTTTGGCCATGGAAAATTCGAGTCACTATGGCATGGCCCATACATTATGCAACATTGCCTCACCAAAGGCGCATACATCCTAGCCTCTCCCGAAGGCCTCTCTCTCAAAGAACCCATCAATAGGTTATACTTAAAAAAAAATTATGCTTAAACATAGTCATTCTACTTTAGGTTATTTCTTTTATAGTGTTTTTAATCTTTTTTCCATCCCTCGTGTCTAAACTATCATTTTTCCTATTGACAGATGCTTCCTCCACTGGTCTACCACATCAGTTACGCTGACAATGCTAGCCGTTGGACACAAAATCTTTCTTCGGCTGCTTGGGCTCTCTACACCCCCTCACATGAAATGCTTCATTCGAGCAGCATATGTTTGGGTTTAACGACCAACAACCAAGCCGAATACACTGCCATCATTGGCCTCTTGGACGATGCCCAACATCATCGTATTCATCACCTTAGCGTCTTTCTCGACTCTCAACTAGTCATTCTCCAGCTCAAAAATGTGTACCATGTATGCAATCCTTGCCTCTTTTGCAAATACCTACAGGTTAGACTTTTATCTCGACATTTTGATTAAATTACATTTACACATATTCCAAGACAATTGAATCAAATTACAAATAACTTAGCTAATATTGTGTTAGACTGGCATATATCACATCAAGCTACCGCTACACATACATAAACACATTAACAATCTGTCACAACATATACATAGATTAGACATCATCAAAACATTAACAAAATACATCTAAACACTACATAGATCTCAAAATGTATACTCATGTATATATAAAATGGTCCACAGTGCCATCCAAATGTTTACATACAAACAATACAAGTATCCGCAGGCCAAAGAAGAACCTCGATACAAAATGGGCCCACCATCCTATATACAAAAAGACAAATATACATAGAGCACCACTCAAGGTGCCTCTAGAGCACCACCTCCTGCCCCTCCCTCAGGCAGTGGTCCCCCACCCACTATCGGTCTATCCTGCCCCGAAGGTAATCATCTGGTCATCACAGCACCTTCTACTACTTCCCGTTGTACCACGGCCCGCCATGGCGGTGAAATCCTCACACACTTCTCCAGGATGCCCTCATCCTAAATGCAAGACCACATGCCCTCAGTCACACCTTGTAGAACTGCCTCTAGGTGATGGCGTATGTCCTCAAAATCTGCTCCGGCATCCGCTGGAGGAGCATGTGATGGCCCAGCACCAGGGTCATCAAACCGATGTCTCCTCGCTACTCTCTTAGGATCAGCTGGTCTCACCTCGGCGTCCTCATGCTGATGTCTCTCTCCAACACCCGACCCTCCCTACATCGGTCTCTTTGGCTCCTGGCGAGCTGACACCCTCAGCACCTCCACCTCGTGCCTGCGAGGTGCCACATCTGCACATACAAACAAGCAATAGATAGTATCAGTATCTATATCATATACATATGTCATGGTATCTAAAAAAAAAAAGACATATATATAAAACTCATCAACATACCTCGACGGTGAAAAACCTCCCCTGGAGGTAACACCATGTCCAGATCCTCCCAGAAGTCAACACCAGCATATGGGAACTGTAAAATCACCTGCGGCATATGCAACCACACCTCTGTTGCCTTAGAAGTAAATAAGTGGCTGCCCTCGCCACCACCGTGGCAAAGCAAAACAGTTAACGACTGCTTTAATCACGGCTCTCGCGCCCCAGGCACACCCAATAAAATACTAGGGTGCAACATAGGCACCCTCTCCAAAAACCAGGCCACTAGAATGGACCCAAAGGCAAAATCTCTTGTATCCATGGACCGATAGTGGTCCAGCTGCCCTACCATCCTGGCATGCAGAGTAATCCCCCAGGCGAAGTGCTCACTAGCCAGTACCCTCTCCATCACACACAGTTGCCCACCATTGATCCGTTGCATCGCCAGAGACCCGTACACTCTCACAATCATTGCTTCTATACAACAATGCACTAGAGCATCTATCACCCCAATGCTCACAATATTTCTAGACATAAAGTTCACCCCTGAACAGTACCTCTGACCAACTGTCACTAGCGCCACATCCCTCGGTAACACCAGCTCCGCTAGTAGGGGCGTTCCCCGAAATGGGAGCCCAGTCACAAAGTATATGTCCTCCACTGCAGTGAAGGCAATCTGCTCTCCCTGCACTATGAAACAATGCAGGTCCAGACTCCACATCTGGATAAGGAATTGTAGGAGATACTCCTGTGCCCGTATCAATGGGCACTCAAAGAAATTCAGCAACCCATGAGCTTCCAAAGTCGCACGTACCCCCAACTCCTCAATAGCCATGACGTCTCTTAGTTGGGACCAATATCGCTCTCACCAACCAACCGGCATCATGCACAATGATCTCCTACAACCACATAAATAGTCCTAGGTTAGCCAAATGGACCATAAAGAACATTAAAAAGATAAGTTTTACACCCATCAACCTTGCCTCTAAGGCACAACTATTTAACCCACAGGCACGCACACATGCACGCCTGTTCACTCCATAGGAACGCACATATGCGTGCTTGTCCACTCCATAGATGAATACTCAGGCGCACTTGTCCATCCTTCAGGCATGCATGGGTGTGCGCCTGCTCAACATACAGGGGCACCTTCATGCGCCCCTTTCACGAACACAGGCACACCTATCCAATACACAGTCGCGTACACATGCGCAGCTGTGAAGCCAACAAGCACGCACATAGTGTGCACCCTTGTCCCCCTTACAGGTGCCCCCAAGTGCACCTATCTGGTGGATAGGCGCGCACTTATGCACGCATACTTCCATATCGCCTGCACACATGGGGGCCAACACCCATAAAACCCCATGTACAACCCTCTGTATAGCCCCTGCCCAAACATAGAAACCCTAATTCTATGCAGGATGATCATACCACTAACCTGAATCTCGTTGGTCCTCGATCGGATGCCTTGTCCTCCCAAAATCTCCAAATCTCCTTTGAATACTTATCGTCCAGTCACTATAGAAGAAAGTACAAATGAGGTGGCAATGTGGGCCCTACAGCTATATATAGGCCTTTTTTTCCAAACTTCCACTCACCATTCCAAGAGCTCTGGGTGTCCATTTCTCGATCCATCTTTAGCCACGATATCAACAACCTGTCATCTACATCATGACAATCCCTGGGCTCTTTTCATCCTGAGCCCCTGGGACACCATTTTTTCATACCCTGACCAGGTACGCATGTGCATATTCAAAATTATCAGATAAATGCTCATATGTTCGATTCTCTTTAGATATTGTTCACATCGGGTATTTGGTTTTCATGTGTATAGGTACTTGGTCATCATACATCAACATAACCCCTTTAGGTATATACTCAGTACTGGCATGTAGTCATTCCCTCTGAATCTCACTTGCATCTCCAGTCACACCCTCTTACATTTGCCTCTAGGATCCCCATTTCCGGCTCTGCAGTACCAACACCGTCATTTGCATCTTCGGTACTGTCATCCGGTAGCACTCTTACCCACATGAGTTGTCCCATTCATAGCACCCTTTTGTTCCTTTGACACTCATGCTGTTTTTCGAAACCCTTTAGGGATGGGAGTCCCGATAGTCTTACATCCTGTCACAAATTAGCCATATACTCCTTCTCCTCATTTTGCTATCTTTCCCAATAGACCCCCAGATTCTCTCTTCGCGGTTCTCTTTTTTGACTGCACCTCTGCAGTATCATGAACCCTCCATTTCATCCACCTTCAGTTTGCACATCTGCAAATTTCCCTTCATTTCACCTACCTCATACAAAAACCCATCCATGGGGCCCCCACCCTCCACCAGTTCTCTGAGCAAATCATGCCCTACCTAGGCCAACCATATCACATTGGGGCACTTGTTTCTGTATTTGTACACTTATCCCAAATTATTATTTATTTATTGTACGAACGCCTTTGTTTCTAACAGTTACATCACCTTTTTGTTGTCACCTTTGGCGACCTTCTTCCCTTTTTGGCAAACACGACCCATGTCGCCCTTGGTTGGGGCACTCTTCATCATCTACCCTTATTGATATCATCCATATCCTCTGAGTATACCATAGGCCACTTACCTTTGCCCTCTGAGTTTATTCACTTTGTCCCGCCTCTGGCACAACTTCGCCCACGTCTTGTTGTCCCCCTGACACTCGACTTAGTTGAATGGTTGCGGCCACTTATACTTCACATATACCCCCAACCAAGGGAAGTCTTGAGTCTCCATACATATTGACTTCGACCATGCACCTCTTCCAAATTCCTAAGCTCATCTAGTAGACTTCACGAAGCCATTTTCTTCTGGGAGTCACGTCCCCCTTTTTTGTCGACATAAGCACAGTTTTCCAGAAGGGCATCAGTATCTTGACTCTCATCACCTTACCAATGAGAGCTCTCGAATGACAAAGGGAGAACCATAATTGCTCCTTGCTGTCATTGACCCCCATAACATTCAACGTCAACACTTTCTCATGTTACGGTGGGTCCTACTTTGTGACTATTGCAGTTAGTTCTTATACTTGTCGAAGGCCTCTAAACTTGGATGGCCTATCAATGCCTACATAATTTGTGATACTTCTTACAGATGTCACTGCCTACTATTCAGAGTATGTTCCTCCACAGAATTGTCTTTTGCCTTTATCACGACCGCCCCCGCGGGCACTGCAGTTGTCTACATCAACACTTGATTCCTCTTTCTTGAGTTACATGACACGAGCATGGGGCATGCCCACCTCGTTTGTACATAGTTTATTTTTTACACACCTTATGGAAGGTTGGGTTCTATAGGTTCCCTTCTCCCTCCAATGGAGCACTCTTGAAAATCCCACTATTTCTCTCTCTTACAACAACACTCTCAGTAGAAGAAACATTGATGGATTTCGGCTATATGTATGCTCCTAACCTCATCCATCAGGGGGCATCTATTATCACTGAAATTTTTTCATCAAATGGTTACAAGAATTCAGCATCGTCAAACAGTTATGACATCATCCATGGACCTGAATTAACACAAAATCATTCACAAAGGTTCAAAACTATACAACTAGTGCAAAAATTAAAGGGCGCTATGAAGACATTGGGCGTGCGCGCACATGTGCAAAACAGGAACGCAGAAATCGCTCACATGTGCACGATGCACAATTGTTGTCGCAAAAAGTCATTCACCTGAGAAACGATGCATTTATGAGAGTGGTTGGCCTCCCACCCACTTTTGGTTCAGCTTCCAAGTTGTTTTGACACACAAATCTGGACTGGATTTGACTGGGTGGCTGGTCAAATACCTATAAATGCCCTAATTAGCCTCTTTACACACTACAAACTAGTTGGACAATAGCTCAAAGGAATGCTATAAAAAGGCCATGGATACACTTCATTTTTCAAGGAATTCATAGCAAAGTTATGCTACCATTATTCTCTTGAGAATCTTCTATCCTTGCCAAGAGTATACTTGCATCATTGCATTGGACAATCCATCTCACCACTTGAGTGGATTAGCAAAGAATTCTTTCACCATTTTCATTTTCATTTTCAAGAGTTGTAAGAAGAGCTTATTTGTGGGGGTCTACGAGCCTTCCCTTGGAGGAAGAAGGGACTCATAGTCCTCTTGCTTTTCGGTGTTTTCTTTCACTAATATCAGCCTTATCATTGGTGACATGGGTCTCATTGTTTCTTTTGTCCTTATGTCCCTATATTCATTAATTTAGTTGTTGTTTTATTTCTTAATTTAATTCTTAGTTATTGTTTTATGTTTCTTTCTCTAACCCTTTTCCTTCCAGCTATCCTACTTAGCAAACCCAACTAAGCTTGCAAGCACCTCTATTTTTCTCACTAAGGTGACGAAAGAGGCGCAATAGTTGGAAAAAAAGTTACGACCAGAAAGATCTCCATCAGACCATTGGGACCACACCCCAATGGATAGAACCACATTGATGGAGGCCTCTTTTCCATTGGAGAATATTCATTACATTACTATCTACTTATTCCATTGATTGTTGCACTGGGAACACTTTTGTGAATTGTATCCAAGAACTCATTGCTACCATGCCCTGTTTATTGAGATCGACACCTATTCTATTTCTTTGAGCACTGATTCATCCACCTGAGTTACTCGATCTGAGCATGCATGTCGGACAAACTCACTGCCATAGAGAAGTCCATGAAGAAGTTCTCATCAATCCAATGGCTGAAAAAGTAATGTTTGCAGGTATTCAATCTTCCTCGATGAGAGGAGTGCAAGCCTCTCCATCGAATGCTTGTGGATCCGGACCATCCCGAGTTGTAGCCAAGAAAATAACCAAGTGTCAAGATGACTTGGAAAATGTGAAGTTAATATCGACTATTATGCCCGACTACATCCCATCTTTGGCTAGCACGATGAGTCATGACAGTGTCTCGAAAGACTTTGATTACACTCTGGTTACTGCGTACCTGCTGAAAGGGATACATGCAGTGAGAACGTAGTAGGATAAAATCGTGACATTGAAATTCAACGATATCAACCTAGGGGACCGCAAGAATTATAGTATGCTTGCTCCTTGCAGATACTTGACTAGGACGAAGAGGAAGAACTCAAAAATTATTCCCCAACAATGGACTATGGACCTCGCGCAGTCCACTGTCCTAAATGTAATGAAGATACCGCAATTTGGAAGGAACTAGAAGGTTAATGCGTGCGTTTAGATCCTTCTATCGTGCTTCCATGGCGACAATATATGGATATATAGATGCATCATAGTCAATCCGATGTTGATCCATAGGATCACCGGATTGAGCATGCAGGGACCTAACCCATAGGACTTCTACCCAGGGAAGGCTGTAGATCGCACACTGGCACAGATAATTCAAGACACATATGGCAATGTAGAAAAGTGGATGTGAGGCTACAAGGTAGCTTCCATACAGAATAACACAGTGCGCATCGCCTGTCAGTTGATCGCAGGAAAGTTGGTGAGAAAGAATAGACCTACGCATGTCACATGGTTTGTTGTTGACCTTGTCGAAAAATGTTTAGAAGGAATCCAAATGAACTGGATGAAGTACTTAGTCATCCAACTAGAATTGGATTTCCATGAAGCTCAGAATTAAGGCTATGAGTTCCACTTTAGCTGGTTATTGATCCTTATAACGTTTACTGCTTGGGAGATGCTGGAAGGTGCAACTTTCCTGGACATTGAGCCATTCGAACCACTCTCTGTGAATTTCACTACACTCGGGTACTCGAGCGATATGGGAAAATAGTGGCAGTCGAACTCAGTATTCCACACCTACTATCTCCAGTTGAATAGGGATATTCGGGTTGTCCCTCATATGATGTCAAACACCCTGCACCAGTTCAGACCCCTCATGAAGTTCCACATAGATTGACACCTTATTTATATCACTGTGTGCGTAGACAAGCATAATGAAGAGATTCAATCATACTATAAGCTCACAGAAGAGGACCTCAAAGAGATAACTAAGTACTAGTTTGCAAAGCTCCTTATCCCTACTGACCCTACAGAAATTTCTGATCCTGAACTAATTGGCAACTTGGAGGCCACTCACGAAGAAAGTGATACACCTGGAACCAGTAGAAGGGAGAAGATTAAAGAGGTACAAAACATGATCAATGCATCATATGAAACCACTTTAGAATCGCCTCGATGAGCAGGTGATGATGAAGTATATAGAGAAGGGACCAATGGAAAAAAATATCAACAAAAGCAAGGAGAAGTAACACCACCAAGGGATCATGTTGATGAAGTCGATCCCTCTAAGAAAAGGAAGGTTCCCCCCACAAAACCTATTTCCCGGAAGAAATCCAAAGCCACCAATACTAAGTTGCAGACTATTCTCATGCTCAATGACTTTGAATTCATGATCACAGCTGTATCAGATGCTTCACAAGATATTATGAAGAATGCTGAAGCCAAACAAGAATCCATGTATGAAAAAATTGAGACAAAACTCAGAGGGGTACAACAGGCTCTTCACTCCAGCCGTGCAATATCCACTGCACCCCCACCATCAAAAGAACCAGAGTTGGGAGATGAGCCTGCCCAACTCCATAGAATAGTTGATGTGACCGAAGCTTTCCTTCGTCAAGAACAAGAATAGAAAGAATAGGCTACAATGGACCTAAAGCAAGAACAATAGGAAATGGTAGAGAAACACTGAGTTGTGCAATAGGAGAAAGATTACCTCCACACCAAGTTTGAAGAGAAGTGAGCGTAGGTCAAGCAAGAGAAAGAGAATTTTCTCACAGAGAATCTGAAAGTCAAAGAAGCATTCAACAAAGAAATTCACTCTGTGATAGTCTTAGAGAAAAATTTGAAAGAACCAATAGAGCATCAAGTAGTGTAGCTTGCAGAAGCTATCAAACAGCTTCAACAGAGAATCGAAGACCTAGAGCTACGAATAGTGCCAAGTACCCCATAGGACGTGAGAGACCAAAGTGAAGCCACGGCCCAAAGCACAGTTGAGAGGATTAGAGCATTCACTCTGGAATGTAAACAACTTATTAGTAGAAGTGAATAAACCTATGAGAGACTTACTGAATACCCTGAACTAAAGGCACTGGAGTCACAACTCTAGGGGGAAAAGAAACAAGAAACAATAGTAAAGGAGTAGTTGAAGCTCCTTTCAGCAATTGAAAGGATGAAGCAATCCTAGTAACATTGCACCGCCCAAAAAAAGGTCCACACCATACAAAGCAAAGTCATGGAAGTGACTCAGAGGCTCCAAACAGTCCCGGATGAAGCGTGCCAACTGTTTGAGGAGATTGAAGGCCAAGGAGCAGAGATGGAAAAAGTAGTTTCTGCAGTTGAACAATGCTTAGAGGGAGCTTTCAACAAAGAATTTATCCAAGTGTTTTTCGAGAAGGAGGCCTTGGCACAGCAACAGGTCAAAGCAGCTCGAGCCAAGCTAGAGGATTTTGAGGCAGAGCTACCCAGATCAGAGTGACTCAGTGTTGGTTGTGGAGCCTGATTATCTTCCTAATTCAGAGTTCTTTTACTTTCATCCATGTTTATACCCCATGAAGTAATTACACCCCAGAAGTATGTACACTCTTCCATGCAAGGGAGTGCAGAGGGGGGGTACCCCCTCTGCGGAGGCTGGGGGGTATGGGGGAAAGTGGGCCCCCAACGAGGGTTCGGGGGCGAAGCCCTCGAAGGAAAAATTTCCTTGTAAATGTATATTGTAATTTCATTGTAAATCTAGACCATTCATTATAAGGTCGCAGATCTAATGATAGATATTATGTTAGGATTTTTTTCCCTAGAAGGCAACCCTCTTTTATGAGGGAAATGTATTGTGGCTATGGTGGATGGCGAATATTGTATTCTGAGATAGGAGACTGTGAGAGAAAGAAGAGGAAGTTACAATGGGTTTGTTGTAGGTTGTATCCCTTCATATGCAGGATAATAATAAAGGAAGGACCTAACAATTTCTCTGGTGGACATAGCCCACACTGGGTGAACCACGTAAATATGTGTCTCTATTGTATTGTGTATCTTCTATGTTTTGTTTCCGCATTTTTTTTTATTTTATTGCTCCACGGTCCTGTTTTTCTAACAACTGGTATCAGAGTGAAAGGTAACTCGCAGGAAAAGAGGGTTCTTGGTTTGAGTGTGAGCAATGTTGGAAGATGGAAAGTTTAGGGTCGAGAAATTTAATGGCTAAAACTACCAGTTATGGAATATTCATATGGAAGACTATTTATATCAGAAGGATCTATTCCTACCATTGGATGGAATAGCAAAGAATTCGGTGGCTACAAAGGACGAAGAATGGGATATTCTTGATAGAAAGTCTCTAGGAACGATACGACTGAGCCTGGCAGCGTCGGTGGATTTCAATATTTCCAAAGAAAATACAACGAAGGGTTTGATGGATGCATTGGCCAAATTGTATGAAAAACCCTCGACGTCCAATA
The DNA here is from genome assembly GCA_009831015.1 of Picea engelmannii. Classification (NCBI taxonomy): domain Eukaryota; kingdom Viridiplantae; phylum Streptophyta; class Pinopsida; order Pinales; family Pinaceae; genus Picea; species Picea engelmannii. Next base: position 806,956 of record ML778623.1, read on the forward strand.
AGGTATTTCTAATGAAGAGATTATTTAATATGAAGATGTCGGAAGGTGGATCTGTTGCATTTCATTTAAATGATTTTAATACGGTTACTAATCAACTAAGTTCTATAAAAGTGGACTTTGAGGTCAAGGCTCTTCTAATCTTGTGCTCATTGCCAGAAAGCTGGAACGACTTGGTCATGGCTGTAAGTAACTCTGTCTCTGGTTTAAATACTTTAAAATTTGATGATGTTGTTGGTGTTATCCTTAGTGAGGAAATGCGATGGAAAAGCACAGGTGAGACATCAAGAAGTGCGTTGAACATGGAGAACAGGGGAAGACAAAAGGATAGAGGAAAGGTTTTTGAGAACCATGAGAATTCTAGGAAGGGCAGATCCAAATCCAGACTTGGAAAGATAGAGTGTTGGAATTCTGGGAAGAAAGGACATCTGAAGAAAGACTGTAGAGCTCCAAAGAAATAAAGAGATGGACAGTAGGAGAGAAATCAGGAAGCAAATGTAACAGGTGATGTGTTACAAGATTCTTTGATTCTTTCTGTAGATAATATTTCTGAGTCTTCGGTAGTAGATTCAGGGGCTTCATTTAATGCCACACCCCATAGGAAACATTTTCTAGATTATGTTCAAGGTGATTTTGGACAGGTTCATTTGGGTGACGATGCACCATGCAAAATTGTTGGAATGGGAAAGGTAAAAATAAAGCAACGCAATGGAAACCAATGTCTGTTGAAAGAAGTAAGACATGTTCCAGATTTAAGGAAAAATCTAATTTCAACAGGGCAATTGGAAAGTGAAGGTTGTATATCCATATTTATAGATAATACGTGGAAGGTCATCATTCGTGATAGTGAAAGGAGAGAAGGTAGGTACATTGTATTTATGTACTGGTAATATTGATTCTTCTATCTCTTTAGCTTCTATAGGAGTGGATACAACACTGTGGCATCATAGGCTTGGACACATGAGTGATAAGGGGATGCAGATACTCCTAGAAATGTACCTTTATTGGATATGGTGTTAATGATTTTGGTTATCGCTTATGGGATTATGAAAATAACAAAATCATTAGGAGTAGAGATGTCATATTCAATGAGAAGGTCATGTACAAAGATCAGTTGTAGGGAAAGAAACAG
>ML778623.1:859304-872257 GCA_009831015.1 Picea engelmannii
ATGTGGGCCCCGTTTGGGTAAGTTAGTACATCAACTTCCCGGGGTCGTAACTTTTGCATACGATCTCCGTTTTAGGCGTGTGATAGCTCGTTGGAAAGGTATCATCGAGGAGATTCATTTTGGGGGCTCAATCATGCCTTCGGTTATCATTGAGAATATCAATCTCAAAAAACCTTCATTTAGGCCCTCAAAATGGCCCCAGAAGTTAAAACCTGCTAAAAATAGTAAATTGCCAAAATTGCCAGAAAACTGTTTTGAGCCAGTCGGAAAAGGTGGGTGGCCACCGATATCCACCTGGATCAAAACTACCTTTCAAATGTTTCAACTATGGTAATATAGGTCATTTTGCAAATAAATGTCCTCACAAAAGAAAGGATCAGACATGTGATGATGAGGAGAAGCACAAACAAAAAAAAATTATTTAAAGAGAATAATTTTAAGAAGAAAAGTCTTTGTGTAAACAATGATGATGATCCTTCAAATGATGAAGACAATGACTCCTCTATTGAATATAAACTAAATGATTTTATGCTTATGGCTATGGGATATTTTGATGATGAACACACAGGAGGTGAAATGGATGATGAAGAAGTTGTGGTGGATATGGAAGGTGAATTAATCAGTGCTTTGGAAGAAATTGACAAACTCAAAATTAAGAGTAGAAAGCAAAAACAATTGTTGATACAATTCAAGAAAGACGTAAACAGCCTAATGAAGAATTTTCCCTACTAAAAGTGGAATTAGAAGAGGCAAAGATAATCGAAGACATTCTAAAACAATAGTTATCAGAAAAGAAGGCAAGATTTGAAGCTCTAGAAAAAGAAGTAGTGAAAACCAGGAAAGAGTTGGAGAAGTTTCAAGCCTTGTATCATCAGAATCTGTCAAGTATCAAAGCATCAGAAGAATTGGCCACCATTCTGAATCAGCAAAGAAACACAAATCTGAAAACAGGTCTAGGTTATGAAGAGGGATCAAGTAGTGATCAACCAAGCAACAATGAACCCATCAAGTTTGTCAAATCTACCATCTATGGCAACAAAAAACCTGCGGAAACAAAAGAAGATAATCATCTGCCCAGGAGAAGTAATGAAAGAGGTACTATAACTGAAACTATGGATCAGAGAAATAATGTACTCTATGTTCAAATAAATTATCAACATAGAAGAAATTGACCTTCTCAAAGAAGACAACCATTTTCCAGGTACCAACATTTTTTTTATGGATATTGTTTCTTTTGTTCTTACTTTGGTCATAAAGTTGTAAACTGTTCTTTAAAATCAAATTATGAGCAATCAAGACATTTAAGGTATAGATATCTACCACAACAAAGAATGAGACAACCAAGTAACAAACCACCACAGACTGCAAATCACTTGATGGATGGGAAAAGGACACAGGTTAAGCATAACAATCATTATGATCCTTTATTCGACAAACCATAATGTTACATCTATCATAACTATGGACATAAATCTATTGATTGTTTCTTAAGGAACTATGAACCAGATTTGAATTCCCCTGCTGAAAAAGTCAAGGTTTGGAAGAAGAAAGAAAGTGACAAGTGTAGATTAGTGTTGTCAGCTCAAAGACAAACGAACCCTTGGTATATAGACAGTGGATGATCCAAACATATCATGGGAGACAAAGGTAAGTTTCTATTTCTAAGTGAAATCAAATCAGGAAACGTAACCTTTGGAAATGATGCTCTAGGTAAAATAAAGGGTAAAGGGATGGTGAGTTTAAGTAATGGAAAAGGAAAAGCCCAAGATGTTCTACTTGTAGATGGGTTGAAACATAATCTATTGAGTGTAATTCAAATGTGTGACAGAGGACGTGATGTGGTGTTCATGTCCAACGAATGCAAGATAAAGTCTATAAACTCAGGACAAGTGGTGGCCAAAGGCATAAGGAAAGAAAATAATGTATATGTGCTGAAAGAAGATAGAGAAGAGTGTCATATAAGAAAACATGATGAAAGTTGGTTATGGCATAGGAGACTTAGACATCTAAACTTTTACCACTTAATCAAGCTCAAAAATCTTGAGGCAGTAAAAGATATTCCGAGAATATCAAAGCCCCAAGATTCTATGTGTAAACCCTGCCAAGTAGGAAAGCTAACTAGGACACAATTTAAGTCCAAGAGCTCTACTTCAACAGAGAAACCACTCTGACTAGTTCATATGGATTTATGTGGACCATCAAGACAGGAAGGCACAGGGAAAGAAAACTACTTCATGTTGATTATTGATGATTACTCTAGAATTACTTGGGTTGCCTTTTTCAAGGAAAAAGCTGAAGCATTTGAGAAGTTTAAAAACTTTAAGGCTTTAACTAAGAATCAAACAAGAAAGAGGTTAAAGGAAGTAAGATCAGACAGAGCAGGAGAATTTATGTCAAGTGATTTCAAGGAATTTTGTGATAAGATTGGGATCAAGAGAGAATACACAATCCCAATAACTCCATAACAAAATGGAGTAGTTGAGAGGCAAAACAGAACAGTGCAGCAAGTGGCCAAGTCAATGATGAATGAGAAGAAAATTGGTCAAACCTACTGGGTCGAAGCAATACACACAACAGTCCATGTTCTTAACAAAGCCCACCTCAGACCTCAAAGTGATAAGACACCTTATGAACTGTGGTATGGGAGACCTGCTTCAATCAAACACTTCAAAGTCTTTGGGAGTAAATGTTACATAAAGAATAATGATGAGAACCTTGGAAAATATGATGACAGGGTTGATGAAGGTATCTTCTTAGGGTATGCTACAAACATTAAAGGATACAGATGCTATAATAAGAGGCTACATAAAATGGTTGATTCTATTGACATAAAAGTTGATGAAGGAATCCCAGCAAGAGAGGTGTACAATAATGAGTCTTCTACAGAGGAAACAACTAAAGCTGAAGATGAACAGGTCCAAGAATCAAAAAATGAAGACTCTGAATCAGATGAAGACACAGATGCTTAGACAAACTCAAATCAGCAGACAACTTCAAATTCCTCCTCCAGAACCACTCAAAAGAATCATCCTGCAAGCTAGATAATTGGTGAAAAGGACAAAGGTGTACAAACCAGGAGAAAGATAATCAAAAACACTGAACAATCACATATAGCTTTCATATCCATGCTGGAACCCAAGAATTTTAATGAAGCTAGCAAATATGACCATTGGGTTAAAGCAATGAATGATGAACTTGATTAGATTGAGAAAAACAATACGTGGGAGATGGTTCATAGACCTGAAGGTAAAAATATCATTAGTTCCAAATGGATCTTTAAGAATAAGTTGAATGAGCAGGGACAAGTTGTCAGGAACAAAGCAAGACTGGTCTATAAAGGCTATGCTCAAATAGAAGGACTAGATTTTGATGAAACATTTGTGCCCGTAGCAAGATTAGAAGCTATCAGAATATTTCTTGCCTATGCTTGTCATAAAAGGTTTAAAGTCTATCAAATGGATGTCAAGTAAGATTTTCTAAATGGATATTTAAATGAAGAAGCCTATATGGAACAACCAGAGGGTTTCGTACTTTCTAATAACCCTAACTTAGTATGCAAGCTGAAGAAAGATTTATATGGGTTAAAACAAGCCCCTCGTGCCTGGTATCACATACTGGACACATATCCCAAAGACAAGGGGTTCAAGAGAGGAACAATTGACAACAATCTATATATCAAAATAGAGGATAATGATTTGCTCATCGTGTTGGTCTATGTAGATGACATCATCTTCAGATGTAATAAGGATTCATTGGTACAATGGTTTTCTTCTTCCATAGAGTCTAAGTTTGAAATGTCTATGATAGGTGAACTGTCATTTTTTCTTGGTCTGCAAATTACTCATAGGTTTGAAGGGATGTTCATTTCTCAAGAAAAATATCTAAGAGAAATGTTGAAAAGGTTTCAAATGGAAGATTCTAAACCTGTGGGCACACCTATGGTTACTGGATGAAAATTAAGAAAGGATGATGACTCACCTGATGTTGATCAAAGTTCATATAGGTCAATGATAGGCATCTTGTTGTACATCACAACATCTCACCCAGACATAATGCATGCAGCTGGAATGGTAGGAAGATATTAGTCTGCACCTAAACATAGTCATTTGCTAGCTGTCAAAAGGATATTTAGACATTTGAAAGAAACAATGAACTATGGCCTATGGTATCCTAAGAATCAGAATTTTCAATTATCAGTCTACTCAGATGTTGATTGGGCTAATTGCATGGATGAAAGGAAAAGCACGAGTGGAGGTGCATTCTTCTTAGGAGATTCTCCAGTAGTATGGTTGAGTAAAAATCAAGGTTCTATTTCTTTATCAACTACAAAGGCAGAGTACACTGTTGCTGCTACCTGTTGCACTCATGTATTATGGATGATTGAGACACTTGCAGACTTGGAGGTAAAATGTGTTGCACTGATCCCAATTCATTGTGATAACACTAGTGCCATCGATGTGTCCAAGAATCTTATATTCCACTCCAAGACCAAGAATATTCCCATAAAATACCATTTTCTGAGAGAGCAGGTCACCAATAAGATTGTTCAGGTCAATTACATTCCAACCACAGAACAAATTACATACATATTTACTAAACCCCTAGCCAAGACACCATTTGAATATCTCCGACGGAAGTTGGGTGTCATCCCGTCTCACACCTAAGAGATTCCATCTTGTTAGGGGGATTTTGTATTGACTGAATATTTGATACCTCTGAAAAATACTGTAATAACTCAGGGGGAGCATGTTTTCTTTGACATTGATGTCAAAGGGGGAGAAAAGAATAAGTCTGGGTGCCTTTGTTTCCATCAATTCCAAAGGGGGATATTGTTGGCATGTTTTATAGGCAGGGTATGCTTGTCATTGATGGAAAGTACAACAATGATGATGGCTTGAGTACAGGTACAATGTGCCAGGTGGGCACCAGAAGTATTTTGGGGAGACGCAATAGAGTAAGCTCATGAAGACCAGAAGAGATAGTGCAAAGGTGCACACAGAGTGCAAGAGTGTTCTTGTTCATTTGATGGAAAACATGCAAGCAAGGAAGATCGGCAGCAATGATGGAATGGAAAGATCAGAAGTGTAAACTCCATTTCAGAGTTTCGGATACTAGGAGTTGGAGGAGTCAAGAGTCGAGACTCTTCATCATAGGAGTCTCGAAGTTGCGAAATGCGAAACAATGAAATCCTGAAACAGGAACATCAAACCACGACTTAAACTCCATTTCGGAGTTTCAGATACCAGGAGTTGGAGAAGTCAAGAGTCGAGACTCTTCATCACAGGAGTCTCGAAGTTGCGAAATCGCGAAATGCCAAAATGCAAGATCACGGCTTGGATTTTCGGGGATCGCGACATGGAGTTTCGGAGTTTCAGGGATCGCGTCATGGAGCGTCAAGATATCTCATCACAAGAATTTTTGAAATCATGAAATGCCAAAATACGAAATTGCGACATGGAATTTTGGAGATCGCGACTTGGAGAGTTGAGATTCCTCGCAACAAGAATTCGCGACATGCGAAATCACGAAATGATGAAATGAGAAACACCTTTTGGTGTAGGTTGTGGTCACATCCAATGGTCACATCTACAGAAGATGGAGGAATGAGCTAGTGCAACCAAGATTCATTTCGGTGATCGTGACTTGGAGTGTTGAGACCCTTCATCATAGGAAGCTGAAATGCGAAATCGCGAAAGCGCTTTATGTATAAGCACTTTGTCACTGCCGGTGGTCACATTGTCGAAGAGATGTAGAGAAGACATCTAAGAGATAAGCTCCATTTTGGAGTTTGGGACATGGAGAGTCGAGACGACTCTTCACAGAATCCCCAAAACGTGAAATGTGAAATGCGAAAAACACCTTTTGGTGTAGGTTTCGGATATCGGGAGTTGGAGTGTCAAAACACTTCACCACAAGGAATCTCAAAATGTTGAAATGCGGAAATGCAAAAATCACCTTTTGGTGTAGGTTTCGGATACCGGGAGTTGGAGTGTCGAAACACTTCACCACAGAAATGTCGAAATGCCAAACTGTCGTAATGCGAAATGGGGAAATAAACGCAAGACCCTGTGCTTGTAATGCAATGGTGTTGGATAATTGGAAATCTGATCGAAGGTCTACTATTTCTCTTCACAGTTAATCAATCAATTACGATTCAGTTGCTGATGCATTTTCTTGGAGGTTCACAGTGTAACTACTAGAAACGACTCATGTTTCTGTCAGAGTACTTGAAGAGACTTCAGGGTGATCGCCAAAGAAGATGAAGAGTCTTGAGGCATATTCCAGTGGCATGAAGACTGTTCATAGAGGCCATTGACATATGTAAGACTGTTTGAGCCTGGAACTGCAACAGAGGGAATGATCTTGACTATGACAGAGAAGATGAAGAGTCTCGACTGTTGGAGAGTCTAAGGAATCTCGGCATAACACCCAGTGATGATGGATGCATGGGTTTAACCACCAGAGAAGCTGAAGAGTTGGAATGATGAGCAGGCACAGTACTTGACACGAGGAGAACATGAACAATAGAGAGAGTGTGTTGATGCTTGAGGGAGAGAAGTGGTGGTGAGGTGGAGTAGCAGTGAACAACCGCATGGGTGGAACCGTGGCACGATGAAGAGCATGTAGAGGCATTGTGCATGGAGGATGAAGAAGGTGCATAAATAATACAGATACGCAGAACACAGAAGAGATGGGGGCTGTTGAGAGTGATTCAGGCATGTAGAAGGATGTAGTGTGCAGCAGCTGAAATACATAGAAGAGGAATGGTGCATTGAATGGACATAGCGCACAAATCATAAAAGGAAGAAGAACAAAAAGAGGAAGGCATGTGTGCAGGAATACACTGATGCAGACAGAGCAGGGCAGTGTAGAAGAACAATGATGAGACTGCTAAGCCATTGATGAACATTATATCACTGTAATAAGTTTCAGTAGAAGATATTTATATTTTAGTGTGGTAGGGAGGTGCTAGGGAGGAGTGTTGTCCTCAAAGGTTCAAGTGGGTGCTTGAACATAGGGAGTTGTAGCTTCCATCTAGTTGCAGCCAGAGAAACCAGGGTGGCAGGGTGGTGCAAGGGAGAACTGTTGTTCTCTGTTATATAGGTTGGTGCCTGTGTGACTGGAAGTTGGTGCTTCCATCCAGTTGGTGCTGAAACACTTAGGGAGTTGTTTCTTCCTTCTAGTGGGTGCTAGAGAGACCAGGGAGTCGGTGCTTCCTTCTAGTGGGTGCTAGAGAAACAAGAGAGTTGGTGCTCTCAGCAAGTAACAGTTTGAAAAATAGAGGTTGTAGCCTCATTATGAGTTGGTGCTCATAAGTATGATAATGTATAGAATGTAAAGATTACTTATCATATAAAGAAAAAGAGGTTTTTACCCTTTACGGGTTTCCTTAGGAAATTTTTGTCTCTGTGTATCTCATATGTGTGAATGATGTTGAATGTTCTATTGCTTACTTCCCTGCATTATTGTGATTGTCATTGAATGCTCTATAAAGATTTTAAAATAAGCATAATTGTTTAAGCACAGTAACAACTGATTCACCCCCCCTCTCAGTTGTCCATCAAAAGAAAAATATTGTAATTTTTAGTCAAATGTGTGATCAATTCTACAACCTCACATTTCATTCTAAAGGGTACAAGATAAGGAAAGAAGCTTCAGGAAGATTGGTAGAAAATGCAAATAGAACCTCAAGCGATGTATACATACTCGATGAAGTCAAAGAAAAAAAGTGTTGGATGGAATAGATGCTAAGAGACATATCCCTATCATTTCGTCAGTAAAGAGAAGCATAATCTCAAGGGGAGAATCCCTTTTCATTTGATGTCAAATAGGGATAATTTTCAAAAAGAGGAAGAATTACATAGACAAGGACAATTGCAGACAAGGGGAGTGTTATATAATTGACTAAGGGTTGCCATCAATGACAAAAGAGGAGATTGTTGGAAATATTGTTTTCATTTATTTCAAAGATAGGAGGAGCCTACAGATGTCCAAGATAAATATTTCAAGACTACATATGTCCAAGATAAATATTTCAAGACTACATATGTCCAATATAAATATTGCAAGATTGATATTGTTGAATGTATTACTTTTGGATTTTTTATGATCGGTTTGGATACCCCATATTTGAAGGAAGTTTTACCCTACATACCTAGATCAAATGGGAGCACAAGTAATATGGTTGGAAATATTATTCTAATACCTTTCCAATGGACTATGTAATTCCCTCTAACTCCCTAGGAATGAGGATATATGATTTTTTTCGTCTGACAACACAGTCAAAAGAATGTGGTCGGCTCAACTAGTCCTTACATGTTGGCCCTAAAAGTGAGGAAATAATTACTATAAATAGAAGATATATTTTCACATTTGTAGAGAAACCAAGAAAGAGATAAAGTTTGAGGTGCACAAAATGAGATAAGGTGTGATAAAGGTGTTGGAATGTCTTTTTGGGATCTAATGGTGTGCAAGAGAGGTGTAAGGGATTGCCTTAAGGTCTTTATTGTTCTCAAAGTTCACTATGAAGGACTCAAGGTATATGATGCTTCCATGAGCATTTTTTTGAGGTTGTGATGTTTTTTTTAGTGGATGTTGTCATCAGTGGATGTTTCCACCAGTGATTACATTCTAGGATTGATGTTATGAGGCTTGCTAGGGTTTGAATGATTTCTTGTGGAATGAAGCATGCAGGTGAAGTTAGAAGTACTCTATGTATGAAGATATTGTATTGGTGTCTATATCTATCTTATTGATTTGGTTCTTAGTTAGGGATATTGGTTTCTCTGGTAGGTTGGTTCCTACACATTGTTGGTTCGGTTCTTAGTTGAGGTGATTGGTGTCTCGATTAGGTTGGTTCCTACATAATTCTAAGTTGGTGCCCAGTTGAAAAAATTGGTGTCTCCAATAGGTTGGTTCCTACAATGTTTGTAACAGTGGGTTGGTTCCTACAAATATTTATAAAGATTTTTTTTTGTGGTTTTCTCCCATAAGGGTTTCCACGTTAAAAATTGTGCATTGTGATTTTAGTTTATATGTGATTATTGTTTCTTAGCTAATGGATGATTGATGAATGGTTAAATAAAGTGAAAATTAGTATATAATGATTCCTTCCCCCTCTCACTATAATAATAAGTTTAATAATAACCTATCATATTTGTAACACATTTTTGTTTCTCTTATGAAGATAATCATTTCCCCAAGAAGTAATTCAAAATATCATGATATGTTTTTACTTTGAATTTTCTTCATGTTAGGTAAGGGCACCATTTCTTAATTGCATGTATTATGGGAAACATTTCTTTTTCATAAATGGGTTTCACTAAGTTTTTTCCTTTAATTTGTTTGATTTCAAAGGAAAGAGTCCTTCATTCTTGCATTAAAACAGCACCAATTCCATGGCTTGAGGAATCACACTCCACAATAAATGTTTTTGTAAAGTCCAGTGTGGCCAGGACGCGAGTAGTACACATAGCCTCAAGTTTTTCAAAAGATTTTGTTTCTTCTTTGGTCCAAGAAATTGATTCCTTCTTTAATAATGTTGCTTGAGTTATTTGAACAATATAATTCTTGATAAACTTGCAATAATACCCTGTTAACTCTAAGAATTCTCTAAGCTTCTTCAAGGTTTTGGTTATTGGCCATTCCTTCATAGATTTAATTTTGTTAGGGTCTAATTTTACACCTTCATGAGATACAATATGACCCAAATATTCCACTTATTGAACCCCAAACGAACACTTGGAAGGATATTCATAAAGTTATTTCTCTTCCAATAGTTTTAATACTCTGTCAACAAGTTCTACATGATCTTCCCAATATTTGTTGTAGATTAGTATGTCATCAAACAATACTAATCCAGTTTTTCTAAGGAAGGGATTGAAAATAAAATTCATCAAGCTTTGAAATGTTGAAGGTGCATTAGTAAGTCCAAATGGAATAACCAAAAACTCATAAGGAATTTGATGTGTTCTAAAAGTTTTTTTGGGAATGTCTTCCTGCCCCATTCTGATTTGATGATATCTCGAACGAAGATCCAACTTAGTAAATAATTTTTCTCCACGCAATTCCTATAATAATTCCTCAATGATAGGAATAAGAAACTTACATTTGATGGTAATTTTGTTGAGTTTTCTACAATTTGGACACATACGTGATGATCCATCCTTTTTTGTAACCATCACCATTGGTGAAGAGAAATAACTTTGGCTAGAGTGAATGATACCGAAATCTAACATTTCCAAGATCATGTGCTCAATATCACTCTTTTGTGCATATGGATACTTGTAAGGCCTAATGTTAAGTGGCACACTTCCTAGTTGCAACTCAATAGCATGGTCATGATTTCAGGCAAGTGGGATACCCTTAGTAATTTCATCAAATACATTGGAATGCTTGTTCAAAACTATTTGGAGGTCTAAAGGAGCAGAGGATATAAACGTTTGAACATCAAGTTAGCACAAATGTGCAACTACACCCTGGTGACCCTTTTTTAGTAAATTTTTCATGGTATTAGAGATGATCACTTTACAATATTTCCCTTGGATTCCTCTAAGCTAAATTTCCTTTCCACCTAGGGAAAATCTCATGAAAATATCTTGAAAATTAAGGGCCATTGTTCCAAATTATTGTAATGGTTGGATACCTAAGAAAAAATTATCACCCCCCATTTTAATGGAAATCATGGGGCTATCCATAAAATAATCCCCCGTGTTGAGATTAATACTATGGAATTCCCCTGAACCATTTATGGCACCTCCATCTACAATCATTACTTGAAACTATGGTGTGGGATATACAAAGAAATTGGGATATTTTACTAATTTGTAATTAATGAAATTATGGGTACTACCAGAATCAATCAATATTGTTACCTTTTTATTTTTATTTTTGATGTATCCTTGTATCTTGAGGGTTTGTGGAGTACTAATTATGACCAATGAATGACAAGATGTTGTTGGAGTAGTCTCTTATATATATGTATCTTGTAGTGATTCCAATTCCTAATCTTCCTCCTCTTCAAAGTCTATGCAGAATAATTTTGTCTCACTGCATTTATTCCCCTCACTGTACTTACCATCACAATTGAAACATAGTCATTTTTCTCTTCTTTCATCCATTTGTTGAGGTGTCAACCTTGTCAGTTGAAATGCACTTGTCTTATGAACTCATAAAGGATCATTGCTTTCTCTGTATGCTCCAATGGTAGACTTGTTTGAAGCCTTATTTTTGTGTTGAATATGACAAGCATATTACATACCTTCCATAATATTTGCAGGATGTCTTAAGAGAATCTTGTGTTTAATTTCTTGTTTCAATCCATCCATGTAAGATTCCAACAAATTTTCATGATTTATGTCATCCACCCTTGTGCCCAATACCTGAAATTTTGAATTATAGTCTTCATTGTCACCTAAGTGCTTGATTCTTGTTAATTGACTAAAGTAGTCATATTCCCACACTTTCCCATATTGTGCTTCTAGGTCTCTTATAAATAAACCCCAAGTATAATGATAAAGAGGGGGATTCATTTTAACTACCCATTGATACCACTGATATGGTTTTATCTCAAAGTTCAATTTTCCTATATGAATCCTTTTCTTATCATCCATAATATTATGTAGTTTAAAATTATTTCTCTATTTGGTTCACCCAGGTAAAGACCTATGTTCCATCAAACTTCTTTAATTCAATATTGGGAAATTTTAATTCATGACCCTCGTCGTAATTAACTCCACTATTAAAGTTAAATCCACTAGAAAATTGTTTATTATTGGTAGGTTGTTCAACCTGAATACTAAACTTATTTTCATGAGTTCCTTTCATTTTGATATGTTCTATAGGGAGTCTCTCATCTAGATCCTGGAAGATCATGAAAGAGAAGGAATGTTTCAATTACTTCATGGATTTTTGTATTTATAATTTATTTTCATCCATATTATTTACCATTTCATCGATGTTTCTTTTCATCTATTCTTTATTTTCATTGTAATATCCCAAGGTCGAGCCTCGATTGTAATTATGAATGTAACATGTTTGTAGGATGATGAGCCAAGTAATTATTGTTGGTTGTGGAGCCTGATTATCTTCCTGATTTAGAGGTCTTTTACTTTCAGCCATGTTTATACCCCATGAAGTATTTACACCCCAGAAGTATGTACACTCTTCCACGCAGAGGAGTGCAGAGGGGGGGGGTACCCCCTTTGCGGGGTCCAGGGGGACTATCCCCCCAGATGGGGGGTTTAGGGGCAAGTGGGGGTTCGGGGGCAAAGCCCCCGAAGAAAAAATTTCCTTGTAAAAGTATATTGTAATTTCATTGTAAATCTAGACCGTTCATTATAAGGTCGCAAATCTGACGATAGAGATTATGTTAGGGTTTTTTCCCTAGAAGGAAACCCTCTTTTATGAGGGAAATGTATTGTGGCTATGTATGTTGGCGAGTATTGTATTCTGAGAGAGGAGACTGTGAGAGAAAGAAGAGGAAGTTACATCGGGTTTTGCTATAGGTTGTATCCCTTCATTTGTTGGATAATAATAAAGAAAGGACCTGGCAATTTCTCTGGTGGACATAGCCCACACTGGTGAACCACGTAAATCCGTGTCTCTCTTGTATTGTGTATCTTCTGTGTTTTTTTTCCGCATTTGTTTTTATTTTATCGCTCTGCGGTCCTGTTTTTCTAACAATTATAAGCTGGTAGGCTTATGTGTCTTTTAGGCCAGAGAGCCTAGATATTAAAGTCCAGGAGCCTATTTTGTACATGTAAATATTCATATTATTAATATAACAACATCGTTGCGTGTAGATCGACCATGAAGAAAGATTTATGGGGGACTAATCCCCACTGGGTAGGGAAAGGGATGGGGTTGTAAGTCTAGGAAAGAAGGGCTAATATTAATAGACTAATATATTATTATTCTAGAAGTTGTAAAAGAGGATGTGAATGTATCCTAAT
>ML778623.1:879116-906564 GCA_009831015.1 Picea engelmannii
GGACCCAATATTGTTTGATGTAAATATGACTCATTATTGTTTTTTCATGGTTGATAAGAAGTAAATATGGATGAACTCCAAAGTGGTCCCCTTATGGTGAAATCCCTCACAGGAAGACGCTTTGTGGAGTAAGAGAACCCATGTTGAATTGTGGAATAATGAGACGAAGGAAAGTGAATTTGTCAGGGAAACTATCCTAGATGGATAGTGCGTTCCATGTCATTTTTGGTGGTATGTGGAACTCCACATAATTCCTCACGGTTAGAGAGTTATGGCCATGAGAAGTTGGAGACCCCAGGTTTGGGTAATGGACCCAAGTTTGTTTGAAGGGTAACAGTATGAGTTATGATATATTTTCAGATAATACTATTCTATATGGATAGTACATGTCATTTCATTTCTGGTGGTATGTATAACGTCACATAACTCCTCACGGTTTCAGAGTTATGGCCTTACAAAGCTCGAGGACCCTCATATGTCATCTAGAAGCCCCAAAAGGTCAAAGTAATCAAAATAGTTTAAGAGATTTTAAAAGGTAAATAATAAAGTGAAGTGATGAGTGTATTATAATTCAAAGTGAATACAAAATAAATTATTTCAATAATAAATTTAATGGATAAATTAAAAGTGGACCCAACCCTAAAATAAGGAAAGTGGGTCAAGTGACCTAGAAAATGTTTTTAAGGAAACTACTTGGAGAGTATAAATAAGAGGCAAGGCTCTCTCATTTGAATCACACTTGAGAATATTGAATATCTATAGGCTTCTTAGGTAACCAAAGGATATCTAAGCCTAAATTCTGAAGAAAGTGAAGAAAAGAAGTCCGAAATGCAAGGAAGGATAAATTCTTTTGATGGTGCTTTCTAAGGTATGTTATTTACAAGTCATCTCACCATTTTCGCTATAACTTTTTTTCTATAATAATTCAGATCATGAAATTGCTATGCAAGTGATACAACATATCCAAGTATCTGTGATTAAAAATTCAGATTTTGGGTCGTTATATTTTCATAGTTACACTCCGTGGAAAATAGGGTTTGTGGCCAGTCCTAAAACTAGTCAAAATCAGGTGTTTCGAGTAAAAACGTCATAACTTCTTCATAACAGATCCAAATTCAGTGATACCAAATGTGTTGGTTAGGGTATATTATTTATTATGTTGTGTAATATTTTCATATCATTTCATCAAAATTTTGTGCAGGGCAGGCTCTACAAGTTTGCTCTCTAGAATAAGCCAGAATTCAACAAGGTACGCAATTTTTGCTATAACTCCTTTTCTGAGAGGTTCCAAGTAGTGAAAGTTGGAGGAATTGCATAAAATAAACTAAATAACATTGTGTATCATTTTTAGATATTTATACATTACAGGTTCAAAGTTATGATTACTTCAAGTTAGGGTTGTTGACTAATCCAAAACTAGGCACATGAGACTAAAGAAAAGTTTGATGAAAATGCTAGTCTCTTGTTGTTAAAGTTAAGGAAGGTTTGCAATAATGTGATAATATACACTAGGTCTATTACAAAGATAAAAATCAGATTTGGATGATGAAATTGAGGAGGGATTTTGGTTGAGGTACATGTTGAGTACATGGTTGAGACAAGTAGTTGATGAGTTGGCACATACATGAGGTGTATAGTTGACGATGTTGGTACATATTGATGAGTCATAGTTGATGAGTAGTTGACACATGATGGGCACATACTTGGTACATGGTTGGATGCACTTTTTTATGGTATAGGTTGATTACAGGTTGTTTGGTACAGGTTGGTGTATGGTTGATGCACTTGTTTATGGTACATGTTGATTACAAGTTGAGGTACAGGTTGATGCATGGTTCAGATTTATTGGTACATGTTTATAGTGATATATCTGACAGTGATAGTGTGACAGTGGTTCCATCATTCTACTTCTACTTCAGGGTGGTTGAATGGGGCAAGGACAGGTTGTTGTAGCTACCTTCCGATTGTAGCCAGAGAACATAGGGGGTTGTAGCCTCCTTCTGGTTGTATCTAGAGAATTGGGGAGTTGGATCTTCCCTCAGGTTGTAGCCTGAGAAACTAGGGGGTTGGAGCCTCCTTATAGTTGCAGCTGGAAAACAAAGGAAGTTGGTGCTTCCAATGAATGTAATTCTTCAAGACATATAAGAAAAAGCATTCCCTGGTTTTCTCCCGATTTGGGTTTCCACTTAAAAAACTGGTGTACTTTGTATGCGTGTGTTTTTTCATTTGTTCATTGCTTATTTAATCTGCATTTATTGGATGATAATGATTCATTGATATAACACTTGGATTATACAGTTAAAAAGGGTTAAATTTCTCTATTACTGATTCACCCCCCCTCTCAGTAATCCAACAATTGGTATCAGAGCCAGTTCCTTAAGGAAACAATTTAACCACTGGAAGGAGATCATGGATTATTTAGAGAATGGAGTACCAATGTTTAATGGTCATAACGGTTTTAAGTATGATATGTGGAGCATAAGGATGAAAATATTTTTACATGCACATGGACATTATATTTGGCTATCAGTTGTTACAGGATATGATAGTTCAAAAAGGGGAAAGACAGCAGCCAAGAAGAAATTGAGGAAGAATAAAAAAATAGCAATGGATTTCATCTGGGAAGGATTACCTAATCTTGTAAAAGAAAAGGTTGGTAGATGTTCATCAGCAAAAGAATTTTGGGATAAGTTACATGACATATATTCTTCACCCATCACAGATCTAGAAAATGTCAAAGAAGATGCAGATACAAATCAAGAAGAATTATGTTCACCATGTCAAGAAGATGAAGAAGATGAAGAATACATAATCACCATAGGTATGTTGTTTTGTGTTAATTGTGAAAAATGCAGACATCTTGAAATAGAATGCCATGAAGGAAATGAGAGAGGAAAAATAATTGAAAAGGAAGACAATTATGAAGAAGAATTGATTAGTGCTTTAGATGAACTAAGAGAAGAAAACAATTCACTCAAGAAAGAATTGACGAAACAAAAGGAAAGTGTTCACATTTTTGAAGAACCCCAACAGGTCCTCGCGAACTTAAGAAGTCAGCTACAAGAAGCCATAAAGATTGAAGAAAATATTGAATATCAAAAGAAGTTTTTGCAAACCAACATAGCAACACAGAAGGAAGAAACAGAAATGAGAGAGAATATATTGACAGATCATCTTAAGGAAAGAACTAATGATCTAAACCAGCTTGAGGCAAAGTTTGGTCAAGAAGAGCAAGGAATTGAAGAATAAATAATCGCATTAAAAATTCATCTTGAAGAAGTGAAAAGAACAACAAAAGTCATGAAGTCATAATGAATAAAGAAGAAGAGGTTGAGAATCTTAAAGAAGAAGTTGTCACATTTAGAAGTAAAATCGCCAAGATCAACACAAATGTTGAAGAGACAGAAACATCCACATCAATTATAGAGAATGAAGAGAAGCACTCTAGGTTGCTAGAAAAGAAGAATGAAGAAAATAGAAAGAGTTATGCAGAAGTACTCAAAGGAAGGAATCATGGTCAACCAGAATCTAAGAAAACTATTAAAGATACATCTTCAAGGGGACCATCCATGTTCAAGACACAAAGAAGCTTCAATCATGATAATGATCAGTCAAGACAAAAATTCAGAAGGTCTACGCCACAAAGAAGATCATTCACTCCCAGATATGCAAATTTATTTTATGATCATTGTTTTTATTGTACTAACTTTGGACATAAGGTTGCATATTGTAGGGATTATAAAAGAAATGTTCAAGCAAGAAGTGCCTATGTGGCTGCACGTAACATTGAGTGTTACAAATGTATTAATTATGGACACATAGCCAGTGATTATAGAAGCATGATCGATACTTCCATGAAAGAGAATATTGATATCAGATATAATAAAGTATGGATAAGAAAAAAAGAAGAACAGGTGAACAAAGACCAGGTACCAGAGATCGCAAGATTGGCAATAAAACGAGATGAAGAAAATTTTACAGAGAAAAAGAAAAATGTCAAATACAAAAAGGTTTGGAAAATAAATGAAATAAAGGAAGGGAAGGTAAATAAGAAACAAGTTCAAGAGATTGTACTTTCAGGAATTGCAGTGAAAGATAAATCCATAGATAGAAAGAAAGAAGTCAGAGCTCAAAGAGATAATGAATCTACCCATGAAGATGATGATGATGAATCTACCAATGAAGATGATGATGAATACACATCAGAGTAGGAATTGTTTTGATCCATCTAGCTTAGAGAATCCCAAGTAATATGAATATTAGACAGGGGGATTCTATGCGATAAATATGACAAACCAAAGCACCATCTTTTGAGCATCTTGCAGAGTTTGAGAAGACAGATTCATAGGAATCAGTTAGAAGAATACAATTTGATAGTATAATTATAAATGGGTTAACATTATGGACAGTTGTGAAAGTAGAGTCTTGGACAGTATGGACAAAGATGGATTTGTAAGAACACTTAGCAGGTTTGGATAGATATATGATAGTGGACGAGAGCATGGATTCATAGATTAGTTCAGAGAATGGTTCAAAGACAAAGGAACATTATCATAATGGATGATAATTACACAAGAAATGGCTCAAACAATGCTAATGGATTACAAATTGACAGATATTTTTTGGAAATAGGCAGTGCATACAACAGTTCACATTCAAAACAGAGTAATGCTCAGAAACAACACTGACAAAACTCCCTACAAGCTATGGAAAGGAAGACTAGAAAATGTGAAGCACTTCAGAGTTTTTGGAAGCAAATGCTACATCAAAAGAGAAGATGGAAGAATGGGAAAGTTTGACTCTGGTTTGGACAAAGGAGTACTTGTTGGTTACTCAAGTACAAGGAAAAAATACAAGTGTTACAATCTAAGATTGAACAAAATTGTGGAAAGCATCAACATAAAAATTGATTAAATAGGCAGAAGAAAATTAATCAATGGAACAACCTGTTGACGGGCGAAAACGATCGTCCGTCAATTAAGAGAGTGGAACCGGTCCGGGGTTGTCTAATAACCCAAGCCGTTTGGTATGGACCACCCTGACGAGTTTAACGGCTCCGTTGGCCGCTCTGAGGTCTCCTAAGGAAGCCAAAGAGGAATGTTGATCTGAGCTAAGTGATCTAACTGAACTAAATAAGCAAAACTAACTATAATAAACAAACTAAAAGAGACTAAATTAAATACAACTAATGAGACAAACTAGACTAAATATACTAATCTAACTATAAACTATTCAATAAACTAAAACTAACTACAAACTACTCTAACTATTANATATACAAAAGACTAATAACTCAAATCAAATATCTAATTACTAATTTAATTACAATTTATTCACAAATGTGCATTATCTACAATCTACAGATTTGAATAAAACCTGTGAAACTGATGTGCTTGCTGTCCTAAAACAGCGAAGGATAACTCTTTTTTAATTTTATGATTTATGAGTAAGAAAGTAAGTTAACCGAAATTAGACGATCTAATATATTACTTAACTCAATTACTAGCTAATATACTAAGCAAATAATTGACAAACAAACCTAGAAATGCTCCAAATCTGCCCTGCGTATGATGACTCCTTAAGCTGGTTGGCGGAAGAAATTCACGCCAATTAGTCCTTACGCTTCTCGAAACGATCAGCAACACTGCTTCTCGAAATTTGTTACAGGACAATCAAGAAATAAATCATAACAGTTTACAATGATAAATCTCTGCAAAAGGGAAACCTATAATGCAGAAAATTCATATAACAATTCGATTAATGAATAAGACAAAGCTATAATTCATAAAACGAATCAACAACTGCTATGTTCTTAAACTCCTTGGAAGCAACAAGACATGTATAACAATAAGAGATTACATCACTTGCATTTGATTTAGACAACAAAGTGATACTAAACCATAAACCGAATGATGTACAAAACTTGGAACAAAAAGTCGATAAATTGAGAAGCGAAAGCTATAACAACGCATCAATTCTGCTCCAGTTTGAATATGAATTACATATGCTTGTTCTTCCAAAACTAATGATGATCCTTATTTCAAAAAACCATAGGTTTATATAGGTCTTTTCACAAGGTAACTTCCTTGTGAATAATAGCAAGTTGTTTACAAAATCTGGGAAGATATTCCCTAAATCTGATCCAAACTTATCAACCTAAACCAAAACCAAATCTAAAATATCCCCTAAACTGTTACAGCAGGCCCATTTGATCACTCCAATTCGTATGTACCTGTGGACTTCTGAGATGCAGAGCATTTCTCAATTTGTTGATTCATATACAGAATAGATGCAAATTTTTAAACATCTTGCCTTTACTAGAACCTCAGTATGATTCATGAATCTAAGGAGACCATCGAGCATGAGCGTGGCAAGTGTGGAGGCAGGCATTTACAGCTGTAACCACCGATATCCATTGCTTAACCAATGTATCGATCATACCAATGATTACAAAAATAGCCATAGGTATTATATTAAAAGATAAGCATGAATATCCATATATCTTATGAACCAAAGTTTGAGTAGGCCCAATAAGAAGCCAATCAAAATTAATGCATTGTAAGTTCAGCGAAATCCATTTTCACAATCGATCTAAGAATGTCAAATGAGTATACCAATGTGTGCGAGTGTTATACCATATCGTTCAAACACCGACATGCAGTTCAAAACCCACAATCATGCTCCCGCCAATGCATTAATCAAACGTTTAACTAAGGTGTGAAATCAATATTGCATACAATTGATATGCCAATGGCTATGATAATGATCAACAATAAGGATCACCAAAGATAAATCATGACCTTGACGCAATTCAATGAATCAATGTTTTAGGCAAGTCATGAAATGAAAATGCAAAGGCTAAATGTTTCCAATAAAACTGAGTTATATAATCCATCGTAGTATGAAACCGATCAAAGGATATTGCTGATAATGTGAAGATCAATAAAAAAAAACAGGCGCAATAAGCATGATGACACAAAAGATATCGGCAGTTCAGATAGTTATCAAAATGTGACCTCGAAGGGAGAAATTTTCATGCTTACAATTGTGAAGACTTAGCGAAGACAAGCGTGCGAAAAAGGCGCAAAGAATAAAGGCATCATTCATTTGAAATTTGCGACAAAAAAAACAATGTTTGTGAAACATTGGTGTAGGCAGCTGATGAGGTAATGAAAAATGTGAATTGGCTGCCAACACAACCTTCCGAAGACGAAGCAGAAGATGAAAAAGAAGTAGAAGAGGAAGAGGAAGATGAAGAGAATCTGACAGAAGTAAAATATCAAGTTCAACAAGTATCTCCAAAGACACCTAGCAAACGAGTATAGAAGAATCATCCTTCAGATCAAATTATTGGAAACAAAGATGCAGGAGTTTAGACTAGAAGAAAAATCCATTCACCAGAACAAACTCACCTAGCACTCTTATCTACAATTGAACCAAACTATTTTGAAGAAGCCAACAAGGATGAATTTTGGAATAAGGCCATGGATAAAGAATTGGATCAAATAGAGAAAAATGACACTTTGGAATTGGTTCCAAGACCAAAGAATAATAATGTGATCGACGCAAAATGAGTTTTCAGGAATAAATTGAA
The DNA here is from genome assembly GCA_009831015.1 of Picea engelmannii. NCBI lineage: Eukaryota > Viridiplantae > Streptophyta > Pinopsida > Pinales > Pinaceae > Picea > Picea engelmannii. The sequence continues at coordinate 886,711 of ML778623.1, forward strand.
TGAAGATGGACATGTTACAAGGAACAAAGCTAGATTGGTATGTAAAGGATATGCACGGGTTGAAGGAATCGACTTTGAAGAGACATTTTCCCCAGTTGCCAGAATGGAAGCAATCCATTTGATTTTATCTTATGCATGCTCCAAAAATATTAAAATGTATCAGATGGATGTAAAACCAGCTTTTCTAAATGGGGAACTTGAAGAAGAAGTCTACATTGAACAACCAGAATGATTTCAGTTGTCAGAGAACACAAACTATGTATGTAAATTAAAGAAGGCATTGTATGGTCTAAAATAGGCTTCTAGAGCATGGTACTCCAGACTGGATAAGTATCTGTAGCAGACAGGGTTCAGAAAAGGAAGTGCAGACAACAACCTCTACATCAAGGTAAGTCAAGGTAATATTTTATTAATTGAATTTTATGTTGATATTATTTTTGGTAGTGATGATGACAGGTTAAGCCAGAAATTTGAAAAGGACACGCAGAATGAATTTGAAATGTTGTTACTTGGAGAACTATCCTTCTTTCTGGGACTTCAGATACGTCAAAGAAACCAAGGAATTTTTATTTATCAAACAAGTATATCAGAAAAATGTTAAAGAGGTTCAGAATGGAATATTGCAAACCAATTATCACTCCAATGCAAACCAGTTGTAAGTTTAGCAAAGATGATGATTCAATGTCTACAGATCAGAGGAAATACAGGTCAATGATTGGCAGCCTACTATATATGATAGCATCCAAACAAGATGTAATGCAAGCAGTTGGACAAGTGGCACGATTTCAAGCAACACCAAAGGAATCACATGTATTAGCAATAAAGAGGATTTTCAGATATCTCAAAGGAACATAAGAGTTTGGATTATGGTATCCAAAAGGAAAAGATCTATCACTTATTGCCTACACAGATGCAAATTGGGCAGGTTGTATTGATGACTAACGAAGCACCCATGGAGCAGCGTTCTACGTCGGTGAGTGTTTGGTATCATGGCTAAGAAAGAAACAATCATTAATAGCTCTATCTAGAGCTAAGGTAGACTATATTGCAGAAACAACATGTTGTACACAGGTTCTTTGGATGAAAAAAACTTTGACAGATATACAGGTTGAGTATGATGAGCCCATTCCAATATATTGTGATAATACAAGTGCCATTAGTATCTCAAAAACCCCGGTGATGCACTCCAAGACGAAGAACATTCCAATCAAGTATCACTTTCTACAGGAACAGTTTGCAGAAAAGAACATAAAAGTTGAGTATGTGGGCACAAAAGAACAAGTGGTAGACATCTTTACAAAACCACCTCCATGGGAAGCCTTTGAATATCTTCACCAAAGACCTGGAGTTATTTCTACTCCAAAATGAATTTTTTTTAATGCTTTTTGAATGCTTATCTTATATGTCTTATATGTACATGAGGAAGCACCATAAGAGGACAGTTCAGTCAGGAGGAGCAACCCTGGATGGAAAGATACCTTTGCCATTGATGACAAAGGGGGAGAGATTTATCAGATGTAGAGGACAAAGGCATGGTTCTAGGGGGAGAAGATTTATCATGTGCAGAGGACAGAGGCAAATTTATCAGATACAGAGGACAGAGGCATGGTTGCAGGGGGAGCATGAGTGATATGATTTCATTATTGCACCAGAGGGTTTCCATCATTGCCAAAGGGGGATATTGTTGATTAAGGTTGGTTGTCATTGATGTAAACCCTTGAAGAAAGCCTCGCAGCACAAAGGTTTAGGTAATGGACCCAAGATTTTTTTATGTAAATATGAATCATTATTGTCTTTTCATGGTTGATAAGAAGTAAATATGGATGAACTCCAAAGTGTTCCCCGTATGGTGAAATCCCTCACGGGAAGACGCTTTGCGGAGTAAGAGAACCCATGCTTAATTTTGGAATAACGAGATGAAGGACAATGAATTTTTCAGGTAAAATATCCTATATGGATAGTTCTTTTCATTCCATATCTGGTGGTATGTGGAACGTCGCATAACTCCTCACGGTTAGAGAGTTATGTCCATGAGAAGTTAGAGGACCCAGGTTTGGGTAATGGACCCAAGTTTGTTTTATGGATAACGGTATGAGTTATAATATATTTTTAGATAATACTATTCTATATAGATAGTACATTTCACTCCATTTCTGGTGGTATGTGGAACGTCACATAACTCCTCACGGTTTGAGAGTTATGGCCTTATGAAGTTGGAGGACCCTCATATGTCATCTAGAAGCCCCAAAAGGTCAAAGTAGTCAAAGTGGTTTAAGAGATTTTAAAAGGTAAATAATAAAGTGAAGTAATGAGTGTATTATAATTCAAAGTGAATACAAAATAAATTATTTCAATAATAAATTTAATGGAGAAATTAGAATTGGGTTAACCCTAAAATAAGGAAAGTGGGGCCAAGTGACCTAGAAGATGTTTTTAAGGAAGCTACTTGGAGAGTATAAAAATAAAATCAAGTCTCTCTCATTTTAATCACACTCGAGAATTTTTAATATCTATAGGTTTCTAAGGTAACCAAGGATATCTAAGACGAAATTCTGAGGGAAGGTGAAGAAAAGAAGGCCGAAATGCAAGGAAGGATAAATTCTTTTGATGGTGTTTTCTAAGGTATGTTATTTACCGGTCATCTCACCATTTTTTATATAATTTTTTTTCTATAATGATTCATACCATTGAGAAAAAATATCGAAGTATCTGTGGTAAAAAATTCATCTTGTGGGTCATTTTATTTTTGGAGTTACACTGTGTGGAAAATAGGGTTTGTGGCTAGTCCTGAAACTAGTCAAAAACAGGTGTTTCGGGTAAAAACATCATAACTTCTTCATAACAAATCCAAATTAAGTGAAACCAAATGTGTTGGTTAGGGTACATTCTATATTATTCTTTGTAATAGTTTCATATCAATTCAACAAATATTCCATGCAGGGAACGCTCTACAAGGTCTCTCTCTAGAAAAAGTCAGAATTCAGCAAGGTATGCCATTTTTGCAATAACTTCTTTTATGAGAGGTTCCAAGTAGTGAAACTTGTATGAATTTCATAAAACACACTGAAGAACATTGTGTATATGTTTCATATATTTATACATTACAGGTACAAAGTTATGATTACTTCAAGTTAGGGTTGTTGACTAATCCAAAACTAGGCATGTGAGACTAAAGAAACGTTTGATGAAAGTGATAGTCTCGTGCTGTTAAAGTTAAGGAAGGTTTGTAGGAATATGATAATATACACCAGGTCTATTACATATCTACAAATCAGATTTGGATGATAAAATTGATGAAGGATTTTGGTTGGCTTACATGTTGAGTACATGGTTGAGACAAGTAGTTGATGAGTTGGGACATACATGAGGTGTATAGTTGATGATGTTGGTACATATTGATGAGTCATAGTTGATGAGTAGTTGACACATGATTGGTGCATACTTGGTACATGGTTAGATGCACTTTTTTATGGTATAGTTTGATTACAGGCTGTTTGGTACAGGTTGGTGCATGGTTGATGCACTTGTTTATGGTACAGGTTGAGGTACAGGTTGATGCATGCTTGATGCATGGTTCATATTTATTAGTACAGGTTTACAATGGTATATATCACAATGATAGTGTGGAAATGCTTCCATCATTCTACTTCTACTTCAGGGCAGTTGGATGGGGAAAGGACAGGTGGTTGTAGCCACCTTTCAGTTGCAGACGGAGAACATAGGGGGTTGTAACCTCCTTCGGGTTGTATCCAGAGAATTGGGGATTTATATTTTCCCTCAGGTTGTAGCCTATAAAACTAGGGGGTTGGACTCTCCTTACAGTTGCAGCTGGAAAAAAAAACGAAGTTGGTGCTTCCAATGAATGTAATTCTTCAAGAAATATAAGAAAAAGCATTATGTGTTTTTCTCTCGATTTGGGTTTCCACGTAAAACACTGGTGTAATGTGTATGTGTGTGTTTGTTCATTTGTTCATTGCTTATTTAATCTACAATTATTGGATAATAATGCGTCATAGATATAACACTTGGATTATATGGTTAAAAAAGATTAAATTTCTCTATTACCGATTCACCCCCCCTCTCAGTAATCGAACACCCCTGTGAGGAAACATAGAAGATCTGGGGTGGATGAGTTGAAAGGAGAAATGAATAATATCAAAAATCCTACTTTTGATGGAGAGCATAAGAAGGATGAAGATGTTGAGACATGGCTGCTAGGCATGAGGAAGTACTTCCAATTGAAAAACTATTCTTCTCATGCAAAGGGAATAATTTCCATCTACCAACTTATGGGAAAGTCATCCATATGGTGGGATCAGCTGGTGCAAGTACAAAACCTCAAGGAGAAAAATGTGACTTGTAAGGAATTCAAGAAACATTTTGAAAATAAGTACTTAGCCAAGAGATACTATGACAAGAAGATGAAAGATTTATTTGAACTTAAACTGGGCAGCATGACTATAGATGAATATGAGAGGATATTTCTAGAGCTTTTGAAGTATGTTCATATCATTAAGGACGAGGAAGTCAATATCCATAGATATCTAAGTGGGATGCCATATTTCATCAGTGATAAGATCCAATATGATGATCCTGAGACTCTCAAAGAAACTATAAGGAGAGAAAAATGATTATATGATCAGCAAAAAGGGAATCGTACTTTCCAAAAATCTTGGGAAGACAAGAGGAAGTTTAAGAGGGAGCAGAGGCAGAAGGGGAACAAGGCACCATTTTTCAGAAATAGTCCTCAAGGACATCTAGTTTTGAGAGAGCCAAGGATAGATGAAGTAGGTGGGAAAATGCCAAGGCAGAATCTTATGCAATGTTGGGGCTATAAAGGAGACCGCAAGTATAGATATTTCCCTCATAGAAAGGACAAGGTGAGAGTTGTTCACCATTTTCAGCAAGCATAAATAATGGAGGACATGGGCATAAGAGTACCAAGGATCTACGCAGCCCTGGACAAAAAGAAAGCTGAGTTTCAATCACACATGATTGAATTTGAAGGTAGGATCAATAACTGTGCCTTTACTATTTTAATAGACTCAGGGGATAGTCATAGATATATAGATCCTAAGGTAGTGGAAATATTTCAATTACCTAAAAGAAATCATGGGAAATCTTGGTTCGTGTAGCTAGCTACAGGAGCCAATAAAAAGGTTGTTGAGTTGGTTAAATCATGTCCAGTGAGCATGAATGGACTAAGTACCAATGCAGATTTGAACATCTTTCCTTTGGGATCATATGATTTACTAGTTGGTATGGATTGGTTGGACCAACACCATCCCATATTAGACTATCATAACAAGGCATTCACTTTCTTGGATGAGGAAGTAAATTAGAGAGCAGTCCAAGGAATTCCTAAGGAAGTTAATGTCCGGGAAATCTCAACAATGAAGCTAAAGAAGTGCTACAGAAAGGGATGTCAAATATTTGTAGCCCATACAGGGGAAGCATCTAAGGATAAGGTGCCAAATCTGGAGGATCATGCAATCCTGAAATATTTTTAAGATGTGTTCAAGGAGGTACCAGGATTACCCCCAAAGAGAGATATTGATTTCTCTATAAATTTGATACTTGGGACAGCTCCAGTATCAAAGAGTCCTTACAGAATGAGTACACCAGAGATGAAGGAGTTTCAAATGAAGCTTTAAGAACTTATGAAGAAGAGGTATATACACCCAAGTTTTTCATCTGGGGGTGCCCCAGTCTTGTTAGTGAATAAGAAAGATGGGGCATTGATATTGTGCATCGATTTCAGACAGTTGAAAAAAGTAACTATAAAGAACAAGTATCCTCTACCAAGGATTCATGACCTCTTCGATCAGTTGAAGGATGCAAGGATATTTTTAAATATAGATCTTAGTTCAGGATATCATAAAGTAAGAATTAAAGAGGAAGATATCATCAAGACCTCCTTCGAGACAATGTATGGTCATTATGAGTTCACAGCTGTGCCATTTTGGTTATCAAATGCACCAGTTGTTTTCATCTCCTTAATGAATGGTGTTTTCCGATAATATTTAGACAGGTTTTTCATTGTCTTTTTGGATGACATCCTTGTATATTCCAAGTCAGAAGAAGAGCATGAGAGTAATTTGAGGATGGTATTGCAAATGCTAAGAGAGCATAAGTTGTATGCCAAATTGAGCAAGTTCTCATTTTATCAAAACAAAATTCACTATTTGGGGCATATCATATATGAAGAAGGGATAGCAGTGGACCCTGGAAATATCAAGGCCATTAAAGGGTGGACAACACCTAAGAATGTGACAGAAGTCAAATCCTTCGTGGCTACTACAAAGGTTCATTGCAGGGTTTTCAAGAATAGCTCATCCCATAACTTCCTTGTAAAGGAAGGGGAAGAAGTTTCATTGGACAATAGTATGTGAAACGAGCTTCCAACAATTGAAGTAGTTGTTAACCAGTGCTCCAATTCTATGGATTACTGATACAAATGAATATTTTGTGGTTTGCATAGATGTGTGCAAAGAAGGAGTTGGAGGAGTCCTTATTCAGAATGGATTTGTGATATGTTTCGAGTCCAAAAAATTGAAAGAGAATGAAAGTCTCTATGCCACTCATGGTTTGGAATTGGCATCCATAGTACATTCTTTGAATAACTGGAGGCACTACCTCTTGGGAAAGAGGTTTGAGTTGAGGACAGACCATAACGGTCTGAAATGTTTGTTTGATCAACCAACTTTGAATGTTAGACACAGTATATAGTTGGAATTCCTCAGTGAGTATGAATTTGATATCAAGAACATCAAAGGAAAGGAGAACAAGGCGGCTGATGCACTCAACAAGAGAGTGCATGAACTCCATGTTACAACCATTATCATGTATCATATGGATCTTAAAGGAAGAATTTATGAGACTGCAAAAGTTGATTTGCAATACATGGAATTGGTAACAAAATTGCAACAAGGTAAAATGCAGCAGAAAAATGAAAATTATGAATTGGGAATTGATGCAATTATCTTGTATAGAAATAGATTCTATGTACCCAATTATCCTGAATTGAGGAGTGAGATTTTAAAATAAATGCACAATGTACCTTATGCGAGACACCCAGGATATCAAAAACTAGTTTCAGCAGTCAAGAGACAATATTATTGGCCAGGAATGAAGAGGGACATTGTTGAATACATAGCTAAATGCTTGGAGTGTCAAAGGGTCAAGGATGAACATAGACACCCAGTTGGGTTATTGAAACCATTATCCATTCCTCAGTGGAAGTGGGAAGTGACGATAATGGATTTAATCATAGGATTTCCCAGAACAAGCAAGTTGCATGATGCAATTGTGGTGGTGATGGACAAGCTTACTAAAGATGCCCATTTCATTCCTATGAAGGTTACTCACAAGAAAACCAATGTTGATTATATTTATATGAGGGAAGTATCACACTTGCATGGCATACCCAAGAAAATCGTGTTTGTTAGAGACCCAAAGTTTACCTCAAAGTTTTGGAAGGGGTTATTCAAAGGGTTCAAGACAAATATGAAGTTCACCACAGCCTATCATCCTGAGTTTGATGGAAAAATAGAAAGGGTGATCCAAGTGATAGAGGATATGCTAAGGATGTATGTGATGGAAAAACCATCAAAATGGGAAGATTATCTACACTTGGAATAATTTGCCAACAACAATGGGTATCAAGCATCACTGAAGATGAGCCCATTTGAAGCACTTTATGGAAGAAAGTGAAACACCCCAATAAGTTGGGACAACCCAGCTGATACGGCAGTGGTTGGACCAGATTTGCTCAAGGAAATGGAAGGGAAAATTTTGAATATTAAACTGGATTTGAAGGATTCTCAAATCAATAATAAAAGTTTCACTGACAAGAACAAAACTCACAAGGAATTTGAAGTGGGTGATCATGTTTTCTTGAAGGTGAAAGCCAACATAAGTTCCCTGAAGTTGGGAAACTATTCCAAGTTGGAAGCCAGATATTGTGGACCATTTGAAATCCTAGAGAGGATTGGTCCAGTATCTTATATTCTTTCATTTCCTACATCTATGTCTATACATAATGTATTTCATGTCTCATTGCTTAAGAAATATATACCTGATGCTAATCATGTTATTGATTGGAATGTGATTTAGGTGGAGAAGGAAATCATTTTTCATGTACATCCAATGCGCATATTGGACCGGAAAATAAAGAATCTATGGAATCAATCCATGGGGCTTGTAAATATCCAGTGTACCTAATATGGTCCTGATCATGCAACATGGGAGCACGAAGATGCTATGCAGGAAGAATACCCACATCTTTTTGAATATTTTGAAAATCTTGTTGATGTTGTGTAAATGAGTTGCACTAAGGATAGTAAAAAAATAAGGGGAGGGGATTGTAATATCCCAAGGCTGAGCCCTTGTTGTAATTATGAATGTAACATTTTTTTAGGCTGGTGATCCAAGTAATTATAAGTTGGTAGGCTTATGTGTTTATTAGGTCAGAGGGCCTAGATGTTAAATTCCAGGAGCCTGTTTTGTACATGTAAATATTCATATTATTAATTTAACAACATCGTTGTGGGTATATCGACCATGAAGAAAGAGTTATGGGGGACTAATCCCCACTGGTTAGGGAAAGGGATGGGGCTGTAAGTCTAGGAAAGAAGGGCTAAGATTAAGAGACTAATAGAATAATATATTATTATTCTAGAAGTTGTAAAAGAGGATATTAATTTATCCTAATTTCATTTAGGGAAAGGAATGAGCTTTAAGTTGGGGGGGCATACTCCTAGAGAGCCAAGGGTCATCCAAAACACATGCAGATTTAAGGGGTGGGATTATGATGATTCTGGAGATGGGGGGGGACCATTCGGATGAGGCTGGCCATCTGTTACCTTGATTGAACAATGCACCCACAAAGCACATAGTAACCTGGAAACGCCATTGTGTAATTCATGAAACACCTCAAACTTTTGCAACAAGATGAATTGATACCCTCAATGTACCTGTACCTATGGGTTGTGAGAATAATGCTCTGTCAGTACCATTTCCCCACGTCTATTTTATGTTGTTTCCATCACCATGCTTGTGTGTTGAGGAGCGAGAGTGAAGAAGAAAGTTGTCAAGTCTGTAAGCAAATCTCTCTAGGTAAGAGAGTGTGTCGAGGAAGTGAGATCTCCTGGAGGAAGTCCAGTAGCAGCTACAGAGCTCTGAAAATTTATGATCTAGCTTGTTGTTGAAGCCCTGGAAAGGGAGGTCTAGCAGTCGATGTACTATTTTACATTGAAGGTGTACACTCTTGGGGTGGAGAAGGCATGTGGGGAATGAGATTCTGTGAGTTGTGGGCATAAGTGGATCCTTGGAGGAAATCCTTCCTTTTGTATTGTGAAACATCATGTTGTCCCTGCCTAACCTAGGAATCCCCTTCTCAGTGGAGTTTAGTACTAGCTCAGGGGTGACCCACTTCTGAGAGTGATGAGCAGCATGGTCTAAGGCTGGGAAGTTCATGGAAGGTCTGCACGCAGTTGGTGTACTTCAATTAAAATATAAGTACCATTTCCAAGTTTGGTTACATGTTGTGTATTTATATATGTTGTTATATTTATGGGTTTTGTCTATGATTACTCCATGTATGTTTTTACTATTGTTTCTGCATTATGCTATGTGATAGCAGAACATAAATAATTTGTTAAATATTGGTATGTGTTATTGTCACTTCCAAAAGAATATGTGTATGAACAAAATGTTTATGTCTGGTTAAAATTGCATTATATGTGTGTGTGTGTGTGTGTGTGTGTATGCTCACACATGTTATTTTTTTGAGGTAGTGTTACCTGACAGAGGTTGATGGACATGGACGTCACAAATTGGTATCAGAGTGAAAAGTGTGTTTACAGAGTGATGTTACCTGATCTGTTGGTGTTAGGGGATGTTACATTCATCCATCTTATTTTTCATGTGTGCACTATTTTCATTCATCTTCTTATCCATATTATTTTCCATTTCATCCATATTTCTTTTCATATTTTCATCCATCTTATGGTCCATTTGTTTCCTATTTTCAATGATGCTCTATTCCATCTGGTGATAAATTTCTTCTATTTCATCTCAAGTCATGGTTGATCTCTATAGAGGTTTAGTTGGTGAAGTAAATTTTGGAGGAGCCTTTGGAGCCATGTGAGAAAATAATAATTATGGTATTTTTTCTTTTTATTACAAATTTTGAATCACCAAAATTATTGTAAGCTACATACCTTTTAAGCCCTTAATTTGGAGTCTTTCCTCCTGACCAACCTTCTTTCTAATTTTTTTCTTCAATTTAGGCCCTTCCAAGTCTGAAATTTTGTCTTGTAGTACTTTGAAATGTCTTCTCTGTAATTCCACGGGTCTAACCAAAATTGGATGTGCCAAGTGAATGTTTGGGTAAAATTCTAAAACCTTGATTATTTTTTCTCTTTCCAGGAGAAAACAATTGTACAGAATGCCACGTGTCCAACATTTAATAATTGATTATAAAATTTTCACTAGAAATACTATGGATTGTCCTATTTCAAATACAACTACTCTCACAAAATTTTGATCCTTGCTGAAGAAGATATGATTATTTTACCCATAAAAGTTGTTTGAGACTAGTTATAGGACTATCCAAAAAACCCTATCTTCCACAATATATATCTCCAAACATGTAATGATCTAGAAGTTGAAATTTGAAAAAAAAAAAAACCTTGAGATGTGTTGGCATAGGTGCAGACCCAGGGTTCAGCTCTGACAATGCACCAACAAGCCCTAACTATTGGCCCTTTCGGAAACACCTGCGAAGCAGATGCAGTCTCACCCAAAGTAGCAATAGTGGGTTTTAGGGCACAGGTGTCTACCACCAGAGGAAATATAAATTGGATCCAAAACAATAGAAACACAACAGCTAGATATCAATTACCAACTTAACCTACTTCACATAGTTATATCTCAAATCTAACTCTATTATGAAATAACAGAATAATAGAAGGTAAAATAACACAACATCAACCACGAGGACACAAAATATACATGGTTCACTCTTTCCCTAGGGCTACGTCCACAAAACTGTGTTTCTTAACGTTTTATGAAAACATACAGTTCTATCTGCACTCTTAGCTTGAAGATCCCTCTCTCTTTCTCTTCTTCTCTCCCCTCCCTATGCACCCAACTGCAGGGTTGATCTTCGCACCTGATTGAATATCTTACAATACTAGAAGGCTCTCACACTCAACACTTCTCTCTCTCACAATACACAATGAACAACAACAACAAACAATTCTCAACTAACTCTCCACGAACCCATCCCTGGTCCTCTAGACCTTTATTTATACATTACATGACAACTTCTAGGTGTCAAATCCCTATATCCAAAACCATAGGTGTCTAAAACCCTAGGTCCTCTTTGACCCACGTTTTCCGGGATTCGCCAGCCTGTCTTTCCTTCTTTCCCGCAAAGTTCTCCAAAGCACTCATTGACATCTTCTTACATTTGTTGAGTTGTCCACGATCCATGTTTCTTGTTGATCTTTCATCCTCGATCTTCTTTTTCAATGGCTAGCTTTACCTTGCTTCACTCCTTCTTTTCTTCTTCTTTAACCACTTTGACCCAATCTCAGTCAATGTACCTTCCACGCAGTTGGCACTTCGTTTTTTTTTTTCCTTTTTCTTTGATTTCTTTATTAATCCATAACCAAGGGCCAACAGGCCCCCAACACTCACTTGTGACTCATCCTGAGGCACTTCAAGTATGAACCTTATATTTAACTTCAAATTCAGACTACGCAGTGTAGCCTGCGATTTCTGCTCTATCCTTCCCCACCATGTACAAACTGTCTTTTCTGTGTTTGGTACCTAGTTTCAACTACACCTGGACCCTTCTCGTTTTGATTTTACTGAGAGCTGCGAGGCAACTAGTTGTCATAGTACAATTTCAACCGTCTCCCATTTACCAAACCTTCATTCCATTCTCTCTTCAAAGTCTTCAACTGCGCAGCTCTTCCTTCCATGACATAGGAAACCTCATATGGCCCAAGCCAATGTGTCATGAACTTCCCTAGATGATTCATGAATTTGTTGTCATAAACCAATACTGGATCTCCTTTCTTAAAGTCTTTCTTCTTGATGTGTCTGTCATGGTAAGCCTTCTCTCGTTTCTTCTATACCTGCTAATGAAATCCCGCAATAAACCTATCTTCCTCCAATTCGACCAACTGCGTGAGCCTTTCTTGAACAATTCCAGTGTCGTCCATATCTGTAAAGGTTGCAATTCTTAGACTAGGAACCAAGTATTCCATAGGTACAACTGCTTCTAGAACATAGACCAACTTAAAGGGAGTCTGCATTGTCAACTTCTTTCAAGTGGTTCTATAGGCCCATAATACTACTGGTACTCTCAAATCCCAATCATCCCTGTTTACACTACAAATATTCATCAGCGCTATCTCCGAGATATTATTGAATGCTTCGACCATACCATTTGTCTGTGGGTGGTATGGGGTGCTCTTGTGATGATTAACTTCAAATTCCTAAGTCAAGGCTTCAATAATCTTATTAATAAAATGTGTTCCTTGATCACTCATAGGATCTTCGGGCATCCAAACTTGGTTATGATATCATCAAATATGAATCGCACAACTGTAGTTGCACTACAGTCCTTGAATTCTCTTGCTTCTTCCCATATTGTCAAATACTCTGTCATAGTCATGATGTATCTGGCTCCTGTGCACTTTCTTGGCGGGTTGATATGTCCCACAAAATCAATGGCCCATTTATCAAATTCTTGTAAGGTTAGTTGTGCTGATAAAGGAATCTCATATATTCTGGAAGGTTTCCCAACTCTTTGGCATACATCGCAGGCTCTGCAGTATTCCTTAGCATTTTTGTGTAAAGTGGGCCACCAGGGGTGAGCTCTAAGAACCTTCTGCGTTGTTGTTTTCCCTGCATAGTGTCCTCCTGTGATGCCCTCACGTGCTTCTGCCAAAATCAGTGGTATTTTTGCCTCCATAACACATCTCCTCAAGATCTCATCAGGTCCCATCTTGTATAGTTTCCTAGCTATAACTAAAAAAATTGCAACACGAACTATGAGTTGTTTCTTCTAGATAATTATATATTCGCGAGGTGCCATTCCTATTGACAGGAACTGGACTATATCAATGAAGTTATCATCAACCTTCCTAATGGCCAGCAACTATGCATCTAGCATTGTATCCTCCATAATAGTAGGTTCCTCTCCATGTTCCAACCTGGATAAGTGGTAAGGTCCTTTATTCATTATCCCTGGCTTGGCCACGATCTCAAAATCATATTCCTGGAATAACAGAAGCCATCTTCATATTCTTGCCCCCAACATTGGATTGTTGACTATGTATTTCAAGGCAGAGTGATCAGTGAACATTTTAAAGTTTCCGCCCAACAAGTAGTGATGAAACTTTTGCAATGCATACACCATGGCTAAACCTTCTCTCTCAGTGCTAGTGTAATTTATCTCAGATGTTGAAAGATTCCTGCTAGAAAAGGATAATGGGTGGTCAATATCTCCTACTCCTAGTTGTGCTAGCACTTCTCCTAATGCAATATAGGATGCATCAACAGGCACATGAAATTCCTTACTCCAATGTGGGAAAACTAGAATAGGTGCAGTAACCATTTTCTGTTTCAGTGTGTCGAAGCTCCGCTGACATTCTTTTGTCCATTAAAATTGAAAATATTTCTTCAAAAACTTCTCCATGGGTGTTGCAATCTATGCATGGCCCTTAATGAACTTTTTGTAGTATCCATTATGTCCCAGTGCAGTACACAACTATCTAACTGAAGTGGGAGGGGGTAGATCAACGATAATGGCAATCTTGGATGGATCTACCAGCAACCCTTGCTTACATACAATATGGCCTAGTAGTATGCAAAAGGGTGAAAAGAAGATGCACTTCTTCAATTTCAGGGAAATCAGACATTGCCTTCACTTATCCAACATTAGTCTTAAAAATTCAATATGATTTTTCAATAAGCTAAAAATAGTCCAATCATCAAAATATGCTTCCAAAATTTATGTAGAAATTCCTTGAATGCTTTGACCACCACCCTAGAAAACATGGTTGGTGCATTCTTCAATCCAAAAGGCATCACTGTGTACTGGTACGATCCCCGTACAATTGTAAATGTGGTCTTATGGAGATCTTCCTTGGCAATCATGATCTGGTGATAACCCAAAAATCCATCTGTAAAGGAGTAAACTTCCTGTCCTCCCACATTATCTAATACTTCGCTAGTAAACGATGTAAGGAATGGATCATGTAAACATGCATCATTCAGTTTCCTCAAATCTACACAGATTCTAATCTCTCTTTTTTTCTTATCTTGAACCACCATAGGGCTAATCCATTATGACTCTTCAACAGGTTCTATGATTCCTGCTTCCAACATTTTGTCTAGCTCAATCTTAACTTTCTTCTTATATTTGGGATTCAATCTGTAGGGTCTCTGCTTGACTGGCCTTGCATATGGTTTCAATGGGGTCTTCATCTCTCCCATGGGCCCTTTAATGCCCTTCATATCAATGAACTTGTTTGGAAACAAGTCCTAATATTCATGCATTAATTCTGTGATCTTGTCAATAGTGGCACCATCCCAATAATATATAGCATTTGTGAGATTAGGTGCTTTCTATGTTCCAATGTTAACTTTTTTTATTTTAATTGGTTGTCCAATAAAAGGTAGTTTGAATCCTGGTCCTTGTATGTCTCTCTGTCCTTTTGTTTCTACGATGTTCACATTCCTAGGATCATCATCTTGATCAACATTGATGTTGTAACAACCTTGCAACTTCTGAAGAGGTGCAGTCCATTCATCTTCTTCTTTCTCAATAAGGAGGGTAGGTGCCTCATCAAAGATCATCTGTCTTACAACTTGTAACACTTGATCTACTATAGGGTACTGACTTTCAAATAAAAATGTGGCTACAAAATTCTAAGTCATACCTTGCCAATTTGCAGTGGTGAGGTGTAGTTCCGCTTGAAGATACCAATTTATAGGTGTTGTATCCAAAGTGTTGATGAATTTATGCGCCCACTATTCCTAAGGGATTTTTCTCCATGCCTCCTCCCAACTTCGCACATGGTCCTTCGGGCAGTTCTAAAATATGTATCAAACTTCTCACCCTTATACTTGTTCTAAAAAGCGCATTGACCTCAAAGTGCGACATTGCATCCAGTATTTGATGTTATTCTTATGTGTTCCCCACCATCTTTCTAGCATTTCTTTCAAGGCCTCATCTAGTGCCAACAGTCTCTATTGTCCTGGTGCAATTTCTTCAAATTATGATAAGAATGTTTCTAAGTGATTTAAACCAACAAATGTGGGTAGATTACGTACTTTTGTTCCGATCCAATGAACTTCCCTGGTCAATCTAGCACATATGCACACAAAAAATTCATATATTTTGTTCCTCTAGTTCTCTAGTGATTCTTCTGAATCTGATTAACATGCGTTGTCACTTTGCCATCTTACACTCCCATCTTCTATAGGATTAATGTAATCCTGCTGTCTTGCTGTCAATTTGTAAATATTTTCTACCTCATATGCACATTCTTCTTCTCTCATGGGTTTTGTGTATCTATGACCTTCACCGGGATCTAAAGGTGCAATGACCCTAAGGACATCACCTTCTAATGTCATTCTTCTTTTCTTTAAGTCAACAACGATAGAATTATTGAAAGCCCAATCAATTTCTACCAGCGCAGGATAAGGACAATTATCATTCACTATCTCAATCACCTCAAAATCCACAAATGTCCTTACCCCATCTATGTCCATAAGGACATGCTCTAGCCTTCCAAAGGGGCTTACTTCCTATTGATTATCCATCCTGAGCCTAATAGGGGAGTAAATCAACTTAGGTTTTCCCATCAGGGTCTAGGTCTTCTTTGTCATAACATTGACTTCTGATCCTAAGTCGAGGATGACATAATCTATATCATAATATCCAATCTAAGAATTAAGGTGCAATTCCTTATTTGTCCTTCTCTTTTTGGATACTTGATCTACTTCTCTATTCAGTAGAGGGTCTACCTTCCCTAGTTCATACTGTTGGATCAAGTGTTGTAGTTCTTGTATGGCTCTTTCATCCTTAATTAAATCAATGCAAGTGCATAATAATTCCATAAGCTTGATTGCCTCTTTTCCTTCTCCAAGTGATGCAGATTGATCAAATTCCAGAGGCATCCCACATTCTCTCACTTATGGTTGTGCCTTTGAAGAAGAAGCCTGATCTCCTCCAAAATCTTTTCTTGCATCTTCAAATGTTTGTTTCTCTTTTTTTGGATCAAACTCTTGTGTCTTCTCTAAAACTTTTCTGACCCTTGATTCATCTGTGGTATTTGTTGGAGTCACTCTCTCTTCACCTGTAGCAGCACATCATCTAGTGATAAAAATGACTCTAGGATCCACTCTGCAAGGTTCTGCTGAGATTAATTGTAATTTATGGTTTCGTCCTCGTCTCTCCTAAAGCTTGGCTAACAGCACGTGACAATTTTCTATGACATGTTCAAATGAGTTGCAGTAACTGGAAGTGGTACAAGGGTTCTAACAGTCCCTTGCAAAGTGTCTTGGTTGTGCGTATTTATAACAAATGATCTAACCTCAACCTCGACCCATACCTCCTGATCATCCTCTTCCTCTGAATCCACCACGAGGATTCAATTTTCCTCTTCCTGGAGAGTTATACTATGTAGTATTTCCTTCATGTTGTACTTATCCTTGAATTCGATATGTGTCTCTTGATCTTTCATGCAAGAGATCATAAGCCCTACAATCCTTTTCATCATTCCCCATAGATTTACAGAATGTGAAATAGAGGTTTGTAGGTGTATGAACATATTTTTGCATGTATTAACATTCACCAAGGCGATGTTTATTTCTACATACCTCGCACCAAGGTAGAGTAACCTGCTTCAAAGGGCTCGAGGCTCTAGAAGCCAAGTATTCATGAAATAGAGGACAATGCTCCTTATCATGGCCTTCTGATTTTCATCTGATACACCAGATGTCTTCTCTTTTATCTTTTCCCTTTTCTTTCTTCATATCTTCGACCTGTAGAGATATGCTAGTTAGCTGACTAAAAATTTGATTCATACCTAAGTTGGATTCTCCGATAGGGGATGATTCTAATTTCAAGGTGATATATAATGCCTCATCCTGGAAAGAAACCTTATGTTGCATCACAGGAACTCAGATGTGTGGTAAGAGGGAAGCAATGAACCATTCATTGTTCTTCTCATCTAGAATATGAAAACTCAATCGACCTGTCAAGGTATTAAACCTATGATCAAACTCCCAAACATGTTTAGCTACTTTCTGCTTGATTTCTTTTAGTTCTGTAATACATTGTGACTCCGACTTGGGTTTCTTGAATTCTTCACTCAACGCAGCCTTGATCTCGTTCAGTGGTTTAGGTTGTGCAACTCCAGTAACAAAATTCATGTACCAACTCAGTGCGCGGTCTCTCAAGGTAGTACTAAATTGATCTCTCTTAACTGCTTCATCACTCACATTCTTAATACTCCATAAAACTTCACATAAAAACCAATTTTGATCAGGATATTCAAATCCATCTCCCTTAAAGATAGGTAGCCTCATCTCATCTGCCATATATCTTACTAGGCTTCTTGAATGAGTATGTATTCAACTGATGGTAACAGTGCACTGAGTGCTCTGGTAACTCTGAATACTCTGGTTACTTAGTGTTGGTAAAAGAACATGAGGATTAGTAGTACTTACTTCAATAGTCGATGTAGTTCCTAAAGTTTCTGATTCTCCTTGGCGAGGTTCTTCAGTCTTCCCTTCCTCTTCCCTAGCAGACTTTGAATGTTCCTCATTCAACAACTCTTCTTCTTCTCCACTGTAGAACCTTTCATCCTATGCCAGTGGCTCATGACCCTACTCAAACAAGTTCACCAGAGGAACTTCTCTAAATGATCTCCCACTGCGCATGTGTCCAACCTCTGCGTCATTGTCATTGTTTGAGCTCTTGAACATTGGCCTTTCGATTTGACCAACTACTGTATCTTCAATATGTTCTTATCATGCAATAACATCTTGATCTTCAACATCAAAAACTGTAAAAATTTCCTCTAGGTCCCTTAAATAAATATCTCTCTACTTGGATATATGACTCTACTCTGTCAATAGAAAAATCAGTGATGTACCCTCCAATAGTACTATCGAACCAGTGATCTACTTCTCTTGACACAGTGTTATCAACTCTCTTGACCTTCTTGATCAGTGTTGACATCCAAACCACAGGTGGTCTATCTCTGATCTCAAACTGGGTATCTACTAATCTGGATAACCACTCGTATAGCTCCTTATGAATTCCTCCAAATAAAATCTCATGTATATCATTAAAGATAAACTTTCCCAACCAGTCTTCTATACTAATCTTAGGGTTTTTGTTCTGGGCTTCATTGAAGTCCTTTTCTTGTTATTCTATCCACTTTTGAATCTCTTTCTTCGATGGAAACCACCTTGACATTCTCTTAAGAAGATCTCGGTCCCGGCAACGTAACCATTTGTTGGCATAGGGGCAGACCCAGGGTTCATCTCTAACAACACACCAACAATACCTAACTACTAGTCCTTTCAGCAACACTTGTGAAGCAGATGCAATCTCACCTGAAGTAGCAATAGGGGGTTGTAGGACATAGGTGTCTACAACTAGAGGATATACAAAGTGGATCCAAACCAATAGAAAAACAACAACTAGATATCAATTACCAAATTAACCTACTTCACACAGTTATATCTCATATCTAACTCTATGATGCAATAAAAGAATAACAGAAGGTAAAAGAACACAACATCAACCACAGGGACACAAAATATATGTGGTCCACCCTCTCCCTAGGGCTACGTCCATAGAACTGTGCTTATTGATATTATATGAAAACATACAGTTTTATCTGCGTTGTTAGCTTGCAGATACCTCTCTCTCTTCTTCTCTCCCCTCCCTACGCACCCCGTTGTAGGGTTTATCTTCGCACCCAGCTAAAGATATTACAATACCAGAAGGCTCTCACACTCAACACTTCTCTCTCGCATAATACAAAATGAATAACAACAACAACCAATTCTCAACTAACTCTCCACGAACCCATCCTAGGTCCTCTAGACCTTTATTTATACATTACATGACAACGTCTAGGTGTCAAAGACCTAGATCCAAAACCCTAGGTCCTCTTTGAACCACTTTTTTTGGGCTTCGCCATACCATCTTTCCTTCTTTATCGCGAAGTTCTCCAAAGCAGTCTTTGACATATTCTTCCACTTGCTGAGTTGTCCATGATCCATCTTCCTTGTTGATATTTCATCCTCGATCTTCTCGTTCAACGACTAGATTTATCTTGCTTCACTCCTTCTTTTCTACTTCTTTAACCACTTCGACCCAATCTCAATCAATGTACCTTCCACGCAGTTCGCACTTCGTATTTTCTTTTCCTTTTTCTTCGCTTTCTTTCTTAATCCATAACCAAGGGCCAACAAGATGTCTTATAAATAACATCCAAGTTTCATTGTCTAATGCATCCTAAAAAAAACATTATAGTGAAAAATCCAAGATGAATTAGTTGAAGAAGAAAAACCCTAGGATCAATGCTTGGATACCAAATGTTAGGATCCAACACCTTAAAAATGATAAAAGTCAATGAATGTAGTCTAGTTCAAGGGGGAAACCTCCATTTATAGTATATCCAATTCATAATAAAATATGTTATATATATATATATATATATATATATATATATATATATATATATATATATATATATATATATATATATATATATATATATATATATATATATATATATATATATA
>ML778623.1:906614-920311 GCA_009831015.1 Picea engelmannii
TATATATATATATATATATATATATATATATATATATATATATATATATATATATATATATATATATATATATATATATATATATATATATATATATATATATATATATATATATATATATATATATATATATAGGAGACAAATGGTACAATTATAATGAAAGGGTACCATGAAGGGTTCTATCCGGCATACACTTTTAATACTATAAATGTGATAATTCAATATATAGGGATTAATAAGGGGTTTCACACATAAAATGAGGCTTTTTCTAGATCTTAACATGGTCTTAAATTGAAAAACGAAACAACATACACCAAAAAAGGATATCTAAATAAAATCCAATAGGGAACTATTATGCTATGGTTTGATGCTAATGGAGCTCTAGTGTTTCTATAGAAATCAAATTTCTTTCATTTCAGCGTAGAACTCACCTCTAGTGAGTGATCTTGGTCTTGATACGATGGATGAAGGTGAGGGGGATGGAGCCCCCTTGTACTATAATGTGGTAGTCAGTGAACCCACAGGGGTCATTGGATAGCATATACCTTTTGAGTTGCCACTGCAACACAAAATCTAATCATATCATAAGGAGTTGAATAATTGAAAGGCAATGGAGGTTGAGACTGACTATTCCAATCCAAAAGTGGCTCAAGCATGGGAGCCATTAAAATGCATCCCTTAAGCTTCAGTGTCACCCGGGTGTGTAGTTATTTCAGTTATTGTAGAAGACAAAACTCAATACATGAGGGATTATGCCCTTATTGGAATTTTTTTAAGGCTTTTTCTATCAGAGAGAGATCTAATTAGATGGATCAATACATGATGGAAACCCAAAGGCCACTGTGACCTTCAACCGGGATCTAAGGGTTTCTTCATGGTGATTTTTCAAAATCTAGAGGAAAATTATCATATATTTGAGAATGGGCCCTATTTATTTCACTCGATAGGACTCTATTTGAGACATTGGACATAGCACTTCATCTTGAAAAAAAATATTTTACTTATGCTCCTATCTGGATTAGACATTATTTGCTTCCATAGGATTTTTTTCTTGGAGAAATCTTGGGTGAGATTGGAAATACTCTAGGGATTTATGTCAAGAAAGATGAAGCTACATGCTAGTTTCATTATACATCTATGCTTGAATATGTTTTTATATGGATATCTCCAAGCCCTTACTATGATCTATATGTTTGGAATATCATGAAGAGGAATGGAATCAAACCATAGATTATGAGCACATCCCCTTTAGATGAAGGAAATATCATGATCACGGTCATCCTTTTAGAGATTGTCCACTCAATTCCCCCCCTCCCCCAAGACTGCAACAAAAACCTCTAAAAAATAAAAATATGGATTCACCTAAGTCCAAGGGAAGAGGAGACAAAACTAGAAAAAAAAAACCAACTCCATCGAAGGGTCTATCAACTAGTAATTATTTTGAGATCTTGAACCATATATTGGACTCCCATGATCCAGAAGTGGTCCCTCTTCAATCTAGCAAGGAGAAAACTCTGGGAAGATCCAAGTAAATCCCAGAGCCAATACTTGAGTAGATAAGCCCCACACTAAATCACATTCCTATGGAAGAATATCAATTCACTAAATACGATGACGATATGGAGATAGAGTTCGAAAAAAACGAACTAGTAGAGATCGACCTCGTTGATGGAAACACGGCCCCTTCACCACCCACATGTCGGAAGGTCCACGCGCACACAAGATCTTCTCTTTCCTCGGCCCGAAGAACACCAAGGTCCTTCTATTTCCCTATCGGGAAATCTGCACCCACAGATCTCTTCACGCAATTTCCCCTCTCTTTACTTATCAGGGAATCAGAACTATTGACTTCGCGAGTCCAAAGGTCGAGCGCTGCACTCTCGAATCCCCAAGGCCAAATACCTCAGTCAACGTTGAACCTTTCCTTTTACCCTATCGAAACTTTCTCTATCGAGATCTCGACACTCGCGGTGTCGAGCAACTCGGTTCTCCGACTCCCGAGTCTCGATATGCCAAAAATATGATGAGCTCGTGGCTTTGAATTTTCAACGGTCCCGTCACCTCGCCGAGATTTCAAACTTCGCGGGATCTCAAATCCTGATGTCCAATGTTCGAGACCTCTCACTGTGAAACCTCGATAGCTTGCACCACCTGTCCTCCACTCGCCAACTTAGCTGTGGCCCACACTATTTATGCACCCATCGGAATATCGCGTATCGCAATATCGCGATTTTCGTTGCAAGAATTTGGAGTTTCAATCCACGAAACCCCGATCCATGATATACACATAGATCTAATGACCCTCGTGGTCCAAATCAACGACTCTGACCCTTCTAAGATTTAACCTTCTGAAATACTTCGTTGTATCTCCCCTGTGCCTCTGTGAGATCCAACGACTCACGGAATGTCGCGAATTCTCCTCGGAGAATACCGACCATCTATCTTTCCCTATGAAACCTATGAAACAACTAAGTGCTCCTTTCCATGGAACTCATTCACCTGCTCGCCAACCTACGACGCCTCTTACGAACTTTCAGTCGTAGTTCCCCTGCACTATCCTTCGATGAATTTGAAAGCCTATCTCCCCTGAGCTTTCCCACGACTTCAAGTCCTTCAAGAAACTTCTTGCTTTCACTCCTTGCGGCAACCCTTCAACAACGTCTAAGTGTTGAATCTCCTTGAATCTGCGCTCACCTGCAGCAGCAATCCTTCAATACTTCACTCAGGTTTGCAACCCTGAGACTTCTCTCAGCCTGCGCACTCGTTGCACAACTCCTTTTCCTATCTGCACTTCTAAATGAATGAGAGCAAAAGATATCTCTATCTGAACCCTTTGTCAACGCACTCCTTGCAGACACTTCAACTGCACTCCTTGCAGGAATTCTCTGGCTCAAATAGAGAAACAATTGAACCTCATTCCTTCACCCTCTCAGAATTCAATTCAAACATGAAATCATACACACAACATATAAAAGCAAATGTATAACAGGAAGAAAACATTCATGAGTATATCAATATCAATACATAGAGAACAACACAAACCATGAATTTGAATCAAATCTTTCTTCTATTAAATAAAATGTATGTACATGGGTGTTCTTACACAACTCTCTGCATGCTCTATGCTCTTTCTTCTCCAGAATAATGTTACAATGCACAACGAGGGTGTCTATATTCTGTTTCCCTCCTGCGCTCTAAAGCTATCAAATCTAGAATTAAATTCTATCTACTTTACATTAACTATCTTAAATGTCGTCTGCCTACTAAGGACGAGAGCAAATCCACTCAAGGTCCATTTACAATATACAAGTGCACTTCATTAAATCTCCACATTAATGTTCGCGCAAAAACTCCAAAGTGTTTTCAAAATTTGTGTTGGCTTGTCCAGCTGTCCAATTGCTTCCGCGTTGGCTCGCTTGATGTGGGAGATGCTCCTGCATCATACTCCCTCGCTTGAAAAATTTCATGGGCTCCTGTCCATGTGCTCCTACACAGTCTGTCCATGCTTCTGGATCTCTGCCTCAGTCTCCCAGCTGGCGTCTTCAACTGGATGGTTCTTCCACTTGACCAGATACTCGAAGTATTGCTTTCGCCTGGTCCTTTTTCTCACTCTCTTATCCAGTATGCACTCCATCTGTGGCTTCTCTACAACTGGCATATGTTTCGTCCACTGGATCACTGGTTGTTCATTTCCAGTCTCTGCTTCTCCAACTCTATATGGGTACAAATCTGAGACATTGAATATCAGAGAGATTCTGATCCCATCGGGTAATTCAATCTCATAAGCATTGTCCCCAAATTTCCTCAAGACCCTACATGGCCCGATTTTCTTCATCTTCAACTTATTATACATTCCTCTCGGGAACCTTTCTTTCCTTAAGTGTGCTAAAACCAGATCACCAACCTCAAAATGAAGTTTTCTTCTATGATTATCGACTCTGCGCTTATACTCCTGGCTTGATTTTAGCAGTCTCTCCTTCACCTGGCTGTGAAGTTCTTTCATCGCCTCAACTAATTCTTCCGCACTAGCGCTCCTAGTCGCAGTCTATTCTGAATCCCTCAGTTCATAAATTCCTCTTGGTTGCATACCATAGACAACCTAAAATGGATTGTCCTGTGCTCCAATTCACTGAGTCATTGTATGAAAATTCTACCTGCGGTAATATACTATCCCACTGGCTGTGGTGCTCTGTCACCAAGCTTCTCAGCAAGTCTCCCAGACTTCTGTTGACCACCTCTATCTGTCCATCCATTTGAGTATGCTAAGATGAAATAAACAACAAGTTAGTTCCCAGCTTCTTCCATAAGGTCCTCCAAAAATGCCCTATGAATTTCTTATCTCTGTCTGAAACTATACTCTTCGACAACCCATGAATTCGAATGACCTCTTTGAAAAACAAGTTTGAAATGTGAGTTGCATCGCTGGTCTTCTGACATGGAATGAAGTGTGCCATTTTGGAAAATCTATCCACCACCACAAAGATTGAATCAACACCTCTTTGTGTTCTTGGCAACCCCAATACAAAATCCATGCTAATCGCATCCCATGGCCTCTCGGGTATGGGAAATGGTTGGTAAAGACCCGCATTCTGCTAACTTCCCTTCGAATGCTGGAAAATTCTGCATCTGTCTACAAATCTCTTGACATCTTCTCGCATTGCTGGCCAAAAATATGACTCATTCAACTTTGCGAACGTTTTGTCATGGCTAAAGTGTCCTGCCAATCCACCACTGTGTTTCTTCTTTAATAAGTTCTCCCTCATGGAGCATTTCGAAATACACAGTTGATTGCCTCTAAACAACAATCCTTCTTGGATCATATACTCTATCCAAGGGATTTTGTCTCTGAGAACTGGATTCTCAGCTGCTTCATACACTTCTCCAAAATCTTGATCATCTGCATACATGTCCCTGAGATCATCAAAACCCAATGTTTTGAATCGGAACTCCTGCAACAAAAAACACTTCCTACTCAAAGCATCAGCCTCTTTGTTAGCAGTACCAGAAATATGTTTAATCACAAAAGTGAAATTCTTCATATACTCAACCCATTTGACATGTTTCTGATTCAACTTCTCCTGTTGAGTCACAAACTGCAGTGCATGATTATCACTGTACAAGACAAACTCTTTGGGTATCAAGTAATGCCTCCATTTCTTCAATGCCTGTATGATAGCATAAAACTCCTTATCATACATGGAGTACTTCAATTTCTCTTCATTCAGCTTCTCGTTGAAATACGCTATCGGCTTGTCTTCTTGACTCAAGACTGCCCCAATTGAAAACCCACTCGCATCGCATTTCACCTGAAATGTCTTCTGGAAGTCCGACAACACCAACACTGGTTGTTCTGTAATCTTCCTCTTCAACAGATTAAAACTTTTCTCAGCCTCTACTATCCAGTGAAAATATTTATTCCGCTTCTTCACTGTATCCATCATTGTTTCACTAATTCCACTGAAATTCCCGACGAACTTTCGGTAGAAACTAGCCAAACCATGAAAACTTCTCACCTCAAATATATTTCTCGGTGATGGCCAATTTTTGATTACCTCCACCTTATCTGGATCCATCCTCAACTCATTTGCTGAAATAACAAATCCCAAGTAAATGAGTTATGTCTTCATGAACAAGGATTTCTTCATATTAATCAACAGCTTCTCCTACTGTAACTTCTGCATCACTGTAGCCAAATGCTTCAGATGCTTCACTGCTATCTTACTGTAAACTAGTATGTCATCTAAATACACAATGAAAATTTTTCCAATGAACTCCCTCAGGACTTCATTCATCAACCACATGAAGGTACTCGGTGCATTTATTAATCCAAATGGCATAACAAGCCATTCATACAATCCTTCATTTGTTTTGAAGGTTGTCTTCAACTCATCACCTTCTCTCATGCGAATCTGGTGATATTTTCTTTTCAAATCAATCTTTGAAAAGTATTTTTCTCCACTCAAGAAATCCATCAGATCATCCATCCTCAGCAATGGAAATCTATACCTGATGGTTATCTTATTAATCACCCTTGAATCAGTGCACATCCTCCAGCCTCCGTCTTTCTTCGGACTGAGTACTGTCGGAACAGCACACAGACTCAAGCTTTCCCTGACCAAACCTTTGTCCAACAAATCCTGGACTTGCCTTTTAACTTCCTCATTCTTCTGCGGCGTCAATCTATACGTGGCTTTGTTTGGAAAACTGGCTCCTGGTATGAGATCAATATGATGACTCACACTCCTAATTGGTGGTAACGAACGAGGTAATTTGTCCACTATGATGTCAGCGAACTCTTCCAGCAGTTCCTGAACCTCCTCTAGTAAATCATCCACTCTTGTGCTAGTCAGAACAATCTTCGGCTTTTTGACCACAATGAATTGTGGATCCTCCTTCTTCTTAACCTCTGTAAGAAGTTCCTTCCCACTCATGAGAAGTACAATGTTGCTTACCTATAGCTTCACCTCCTTATCCTTGATCGGAAGCAACATGTGTGTCCTCCCATTCTTCTCTAGGGTGTATGTGTTCATTCGCCCATCATGAATCACATTCCTGTCATATTTCCATGGTCTACCCAGAAATAGATGACAAACATCCATAGGTATGACATCACATAAGATCTTATCATTATATCGTCCTATCTTGAATTCAACCAAGCATTGTTTAGTAACAGTTACCTGGTGTCCCTTCTGTAGCCAAAAAACTTTGTACGGGCTTGGATGATTAGTCGTCTCCAGCTCCAACTTCTCTACCATCTCCATAGAAACGAGATTATACGTGCTACCACTGTCTACAATGACCTCGCATACCCTTTCCTTGTTCTTGCAAGAAGTCCTGAAAAGTCTGGTCCTTTGGACTGAACTTTCCACCTCCTTCTCAGGTGTCAAAAGGACTTTTCGCATCATCAGCGATCTTCCACCTTCTTCATCTTCAGCCTCAACATCCCACCTCTGCACTTCAGTGATGTGAGCTTCTCCAATGTCCTTCTTTTTCTCTAGACACTCGTAAGATTTGTGCCTATTCTTTCCACGTGTGAAGCACCTAATGACTCCACCTCTTCCTCTTCCTCTGCCTCTAGTACGAGGAAAAATGTTATTGTCAGCATAATCTCCTCTCTGCTCATTATGTTTCCCTCTCTTCTTAACATATGGCTCCCCTCACTGTGAGGTTCCACCTCTCTCAACTTTACCCTAAGGTTTCTTCCATTCCTCCTTGGGCTTCTGATATTTTTCCTGGCCAATTGATTTGCCTCTGGGATGACTTCTGCCTCGGCCCCTTTGACTCTGTTTTCGGCTCAGCTTCTCTTCTGCTTTCAGAGCCATCTGATAAGCATCTTCCACCGTCCGAATGGTTACCATGCTCATCTCATCTTGGATATCATATCTCAGGCCATTCATATATCTAGCAACCTTCTCATCATCGCTCTCCCGATGACCTGCCCTAATGTTCAGTCTGTAGAATTCTTCAGTGTATTCTTTCACTGTCATCAGCTTCTATTTCAGGTTTTGCATCCTCCTGAACAGAGTAATTTGATAATCCCTCAGGATGAATTTTTCCTTCATCTTTGCGATCATCCTGTCCCAGATTTTGATCTTATGCTTTCACTTGCAACATCTGTCATCTTGTAGTTCATCCCACCACAATGTTGCATGTCCTTTCAAGCGTGTAACAACATGCTTGAATTTCTTATCTTCTTTGACATCTTCATAGTCGAAGTATGTATCCAGAGCTCTAATCCAATCTAGAAGCTCCTCTACATCCAAGTTTCCCTCATAAACTGGAATGTCCATCTTTGCTCTTGCACTCATCCTGGCAATAGCTCTGATCAAACGTTTGTTTGATGCATATTCAGCTGCAACTTCCTCTTCACGTTCAGCTTCTATTTCACTGTCGGAATCACTCAGATCCCCTGCACTGGTTGTGCATCTTTGCATTGTCTCCATGTCTTCGAGTCTTTCTCGGAGATCATGCATTTGTCTCTCCATTTCTGGATCTACCATATGCCTGCCTCTTCTCCGCGGCATCTCCCTATCTTCTGGATTGGGTGACTGTCTTTCTCTTCTCGGTGGCATGGTGAATTCTCTCCCTTCTCTGCTACAAAAAGAAAAGAACCTTTCTATTCTCTGATACCAAACTGATGGCAACGCAGCCCCTTCACCACCCGTAGGTCGGAAGGTCCACACACACACAGGATCTTCTCTTTCCTCGGCCCGAAGAACACCAAGGTCTTTCTATTTCCCTATCGGCAAATCTTCACCCACAGATCTCTGCACACGATTTCCCCTCTCTTTACTTATCAGGGAATTGGAACTCACGACTTCGCGAGTCCAAAGGTCGAGCACTGCACTCTCGAATCCCTGAGGCCTGATACCTCAGTCAACGCTGAACCTTTCCTTTTACCCTGTCATAACTTTCTCTATCGGAATCTCGGCACTCGCGGTGTCGAGCAACTCGGTTCTCCGAGTCCTGAGTCCCGATATGCCGAAACTCCGATGAGCTCGCGGCTTTGACTTTTCAACGGTCCTGTCATCTCATCGGGATTTCAGAATTTGCGGGATCATGAATCCTAATGTCCAATGTTCGGGACCTCTCGCTGCGAAACCCCGATAGCTTGTGCCACCTGTCCTCCACTCGCCAACTTAGCTGTCGCCCACGCTATTTACGCACCCATCGGAATATCACGTATCGCAATATTGCGATTTTCGTTGCAAGAATTTGGAGTTTCAATCCATGAAACCCTGATCCATGATATACGTGTAGATCTAATGACCCTCGTGGTCCAAATCAATGGATCTATCCCTCCTGAGCTTTAACCTTCTGAAATACTTCGTTGTATCTCCCCTGCACCTCTGTGAGATCCAACGACTCATGGAATGTCATGAATTCTCCTCGAAGAATACCGACCGTCTATCTTTCCCTATGAAACCTACGAAACAACTAAGTGTTCCTTTCCACAGAACTCGTTCACCTGCTCGCCAACCTCCGATGCCTCTTATGAACTTTCAGTTGCAGTTCCCCTACGCTATCCTTCGATGAATTCGAAATCCTATCTCCCCTGAGCTTTCTCACGACTTCAATTCCTTCAAGAAACTTCTTTCTCACACTCCTTGCGGCAACCCTTCAACAACGTCTAAGTGTTGAAGCTCCTCGACTCTGCGCTCGCCTACAGTAGTAATCCTTCGATACTTCACTCAGGTTCGCAACCCTAAGACTTCTCTCGGCCTGCGCACTCCTTTCACGACTCCTATGCCTGTCTGCACTTCTGAATGAATGAGACCAAAATATATCTCTATCTGAACCCTCTGTCAATGCACTCCTTGCGGACACTTCAACGACACTCCTCGCAGGAATTCTCTGGCTCAAATAGAGAAACAATTGAACCTCATTCCTTCACCCTCTAAGACTTCAATTCAAACATGAAATCATATACACAGCATATAAAAGCAAATGTATAATAGGAAGCAAACATTCATTAGCATATCAATATCAATACACATAGAACAACACAAACCATGAATTTGAATCAATTTTTTCTTCTATTAATTCAAATGTTTGTACATGGGTGTTCTTACACAGCTCTCTGCATGCTCTATGCTCTTTCTTCTCCA
Source organism: Picea engelmannii (assembly GCA_009831015.1). NCBI lineage: Eukaryota > Viridiplantae > Streptophyta > Pinopsida > Pinales > Pinaceae > Picea > Picea engelmannii. The sequence continues at coordinate 916,223 of ML778623.1, forward strand.
GAATAATGTTGCAATGCACAATGAGGGTGTCTATATTCCATTTCCCTCCCGCGCTCTAAAGCTATCAAATCTAGAATTAAATTCTATCTAATTTACATTAACTATCTTAAATGCCATCTACCTACTAAGGACGAGAGCAAATCTGCTCAAGGTCCATTTACAATATACAAGTGCGCTTCATTAAATCTCCACATTAATGTTCGGGCAACAACTCCAAAGTGTTTTCAAAATTTGTGCTGGCTTGTCCAATTGTCCAATTGCTTTCGCGATGGCTCGCTTGATGTGGGAGATGCTCTTGCATCACTCGTGCATCTAGAAGAATCATATCATAAGAAGGAACTATTATCCCTACCGCTAGAGAATCTATTGAAAGTTCACATATTTTATCTAAATTACATAGTTGGATCCACCTCTTGGTCTAGAGTGGGGCTTGGATTTCTTCTAGATCCACACAGAGAGGCATCAAAATTTCCAAAAGAAGAGAAAAGCCAAGGCATAATGTATACCCAACAGTTAATTTGGGAGGTATGTGGTTATATGATAAAATTCTGGACAGATCCAAAAGCTCATGGAGAGTTTCTTTCCTATTCTCTCCCCTTCTTCCTCATTAATATCATCTCATGGAATGTAAGGGGACTCAAATGGAGGACCAAGAAGTAGATCCTTCAAAACAATATGATACAATAGAATCTAGATATCTGATTGCTACAAGAAACCAAATGTGTAGGTGTTGATGCAAATTTTTTTTTTTCTAAATGTTGGCAAAAACGTACTTATGTGTATAATGAATCTAGAGGAGTGGTAGGGGGATAAAAATCCTATGGAACCACGTCATTGTCCTCCTTGACAACTTATTCTCAACTAAATGGACCATTACATCTTTTTATAGGGAAATTGATTTTGAAAAGGAAGGGACTATTACTAGTGTGTATGGCCCGCAAACACCCTTGGATAAAGGGGTTTTATGAACATCTTGGAAGGTCTAGGAGAACTTGTTTAGGATAGACATTGTATTTTAGGAGGAGACTTCAATATTATTCTTTCATTGGAAGAAAATCATGGTGGTCTCCGATGTATGGAATATGATAGAGAGGGATTTAAGAAGGAAATTGTTTCCCTTAAGTTAATTGATCTAGAAAATATAAATGGAATCCACACCTGGATGAACATGAGATCGAGTTCCAAGAAAACAACCTACAAACTAGAGAGATTAATCATATAAAAACCACTGATGTTGGATGGCCTTCTCATGGAATATCTCATTCTTCTGATGAAGGGATCTAATCATTGGCCCATATAGCTATCGATTGGCATTGCCATCTCTCATAGTCGCAAACCATTCAAATCTGAAAAGTTATGGTTTTCACATATAAAATTTTAGGAGAACATTCAAAAATGGTGGGAGAATGTTGTTGTCTATCATGGAACCTTAATGTGTAGATTCTAAGAAAAGTAAAAAAAAATCAAGCAACATCTAAAGGACTGGAATAAGAATGTCTTTGGAAATATCTTCCAAGATCAGAGAAACTTAGAAAAATGCATGAAGTAGGTGAAAAAAAAACTTATCACATAGGGAAACACAAATTGTTTTTATGGAATAAGATATGTATCTCAAACAACAGTTGGAGGAACGATACGTGAAGGAAAAAGTACTATGGTGCCTAAAATATAGAGTACAATGGCTAAAAGAAGGTGAGAAAAACTCTAAATTCTTCCACCACTCTATGATCCAGTGCTGACACACCAACCAAATTACTAGGTTGGAAAATGATCAAGGGAAACCAATAATGGATCATGATGACATAGAAATGGAACTTGTCAATTTCTACAAGGATATTCTCACAGAACCCTGTTGTGATAGGTCTATAGCTATCGGAAAAATAATTAAACATGTTCCCTCCTTGATCACAAAATAACATAATTCAGCCCTTCTTCATCAAGTATCGATGCAGGAGGTGGATTAGGAAATCAAGGAGGTACCAACAAGGAAATACCTGGGACTCGATGGATTTAATACATAATTTTTTCATCATTGTTGGCACATTGCTAGAGAAGAAGTATAGCAATTTACTGATGATTCTCATGCCACCCTTGGATTTATTTCTACTCTTAATGCCACATTCATCACTCTTGTCCCTAAAGAGGAGAGGGCAGGGATGATTTAAATGATGGAAATTTATCTCAAAATGTAGAAACCTTGACGAATCTTACTAGTTCTTAATATGCAAACTATAAAATGTTTGGAAATATTTTTGTAAAATATTCAAATTTCTAAGGATTTTAGATAGTTTCTATAAAATATGGGTTTATTTTAAGATAAATAATTATATTCTATAGAATTTGGGAGAAACATTTTTATAAAAAATGGAAATTGGTGAACCTTTTTTTTTCAAAAAAGCATGGAAAATTATCACATGAGAAAAATTTATCTCGTAAAATTTTCCCTGGGAGTGGGTCACTCATATGAAGAAGTTCCATCCAATTTCACTCTACAACATCATCTACAAGCTCATCACCAAGGTAATGGCTCTCAAGCTCAAACATTTTATCCCTTTCATCATTTTTCAAAAACAATTAGTATATGTTTAAGGGCATCATATCATGGACAGTGTTATCCTCGCTAATGAGGTAACACACTCACTGAGGTAATATATGGTCCTTTCTCCTTGATTTTGGTTTCAGTGATGATCAGGTCAAACTCATAAAATGGGGCTTCATTAGTCCATTAGTCCATCCTATTTTCCCGGAACATGAGGAATCAATGGAGCACATCCTTAACCATTTTAAATTTTGTTCTATCCTTTGGGAGCAAGTAGCTCTAGCAATACACACTTCTAATCAACAACAACATAACATAATTGTCACAATTGATTGATGGATACTATTGAACTTTAAAAATCACATTCTGAATCACATATGGAGGTTTCTCCCTCATTTTGTAGTATAGAATATTTGGAAGGAGAGAAGATACAAAATACTTCTCTCTAAGCAATAACCAACATCCGTAGTCTAACTCAAAATTTGTGGAAATGTGTAGGAAACAATCAAGAATAAAAAATGGCCTATGAAGGATATACCATGTGATCATAATGAAAAATATATCCTTCTTAATTGGTAACTAGGCCTAGAGTCAATTATCATCATGAATCCTACTCATCCCCCCTCACGGTAATGCCTCACCTCATGGAAAAGGGCCCCTTTGGGATTCATCAAACTTAAATTTGATGGGGCATCTAAAGGAAATCTTGTTCTTGTAGGCTTTGGCATTTTTATTCCAAGATGAACATGGGAATATTTGACACATTTTTGATGGAAAATTGGATATGATTCAAACAACTATGCAGAGCTCTAGGCCCTCCTTAAGGGAATTCAATTTTCCTCCCAAGATGGCTTCCAAAGGGTTATAGTGGAAGGTGATTGACATACTATTGCTACCTTTCTCTTCAAGCTCTTGAATGTCTCTGATCCAAAAAATATCTCTCCAAGCTAGAGACTTCTTAGTAATATTGAATATTTAAGGAATTTTTTGTTTCCTCACCTTGTCCTCATCCCCTCACATGCCTGGCGTGAGGCTAACAATATTGCAGACAAATTGGCTAATTCTAGGGTAAATTTTCATGAGCAGGATGTTGTATCTGTTGGAGATCAAAATTGATCACCCCCTGCTTCTTGAATGCATCAAAATGGAAAGGATGGAAACTGACCCTTAGGATGCTAGTAAATCTCTCTTCCACAAACCTTCCCTCTAAATTCTACCAAAAAAATGAAATGATGAATAATGTTTTAATTTATAATCAAATACATTTTGAAAAATGAAATTCCCTCCCTTTTGTGTTGTGTTTTTTGAATTTGTATGCAAAAATACTTATTACACTATAAATTTAAAAAATTAAATTTATTGTCAAATCGACGAGCCTCACCAATTCATGTGTACCGATGCATATATACTAAAAAATGCATCGATACCAATTTTATCGACAAAATATAAATGAAAACCTTTGTTATTAAAATTTACGGATATTTTGGTTTGTGGAAGTTCTAACGGATGTAATAGTTCAATCTGTTTTATTTTGGTTTATATATATGTGT
>ML778623.1:948632-968203 GCA_009831015.1 Picea engelmannii
CCTCTATCTTCAAAGACTGCATCGAGGCTGTCAAAAAATGCCCACCCTGCCAAATCTTCAACAAGAAGGCACGAACCCACCCTACTGCGCTGCATCCCATTATCGCCATCGGCCCCTTTTCCAAATGGGGTATCGATTTCATGTAGTGTAAGCCTACCTCAGTCGGGGGGCACGGTTACATCATCGTCGCCGTCGATTATTTCACAAAATGGGCTGAGGCTATGCCTACCTTCCTGAACAATGGTCGTACCGCAGCTCTTTTCCTCTTCAATCACATAATCACTCATTTTGGTATACCACATGCCATTGTCACCAACCATGGTGCACACTTCAAAAACCAGATGATGAGCGAATTACACGTCAAATTGGGTTTTTGTCATGAAAACTCATCCCCTTACTATCCTCAAGCAAATGGACAAGTTGAAGCTATCAACAAAGTCCTAAAAACCATGATCCAATGCATGGTGGGGGAAAACAAGACATCATGACATTTACAACTGTTTTCCGCTCTCTGGGCCTATCGCACGTCCGTGAAAACCTCAACCAGATTCACTCCTTTTCAGTTGGTCTATGGCATTGAGGTCGTCCTACCCATCGAGTGCGAAATTCCGTCACTCAAATTGAAAGTAGAACTCCTACCCCATACTTCTACGGAAGAAGAACAATTCTTGTACCTATCCAAACTAGACGAGACACGCCGTGATGCTGCTCTTGTTAATGAGGCACATCAGAAATGGATCAAGAGTCAATATGACAAATCTTTCCAACCTCGAGCCTTTGCAGAAGGAGACTTAGTCCTCATTTATGACCAAGCACATGATAAATTGGGAACAGGAAAGTTAGAACCTATGTGGCACGGTCCTTACATCGCGAAGTGTGTTTTACACAAAGGTTCTTACGAACTAGTAGATTATGATGGAATTTCCTTAGGAGAGCCCCAAAACGGGCTTTACCTTAAAAAGTGCTATGCCTAGATCACCTAGCATCTGTACGTTGTACACTAGTGTATTTTTAGTTTGGTGTGCCTTTTCTTTCGCGTGCTCGAGTCTTTACCGTTGCCACTCATGACTATGCCTGTGTTTTCATGCACAGATGACGTCTACCTTTCCTATCTTTTTTGGGTTCGCGGATGGCGCCAACCGACATACCCGGAACATTGCCTCGGCAGCATGGTTTATTTATCAGTTTGACGAGGTGGTGAGTTCAGGAGGCATCTTCTTAGGACCAGCAACGAACAATATGGCAGAATATCACGCTGTCATTGGACTGTTAACCCAGGCCTCCTCCCTAGGCATCTCTCGCATCATCATTTACTTAGAATCCCAAATCGTGGTTTACCAACTCAACTGCATTTACGCTATCCGTATTCCTATCCTGCTACGTCTACACTTGCAAGTTCGTCATCTTGAACGAATGTTTGATTACATTGAGTATAGACACATTCCAAGAGGACTTAATAGTGTTTCAAATTCGTTAGCCAATTATATCATGGATCGGTATTTAGCCCATAGATAAGATTTAAGGAAAGCAAAAACTGTACATTACATGTAAATTAAAACACATCACAGACATCATCATGTACAAACCATTGGCATCATAAAACTCGAAACTGTATATATATATATATATATATATATGGCGTGACTGAAATGTTTTACATTACATCGAAAAGTTTGTAAGAGAACAAAATTTTGGGCTCATCCACCCATACAACTTCGCCAGACAAGGCGTACAAAAAACATGATCTCAGGGAAACTCTAATCTCCCCGCGCTACATTATACTGTGTGTAATATAACACTATGCGTACTACATGTCTCAATAGAGAATTGAGATTCTCGGGCACCCCTACAGTGTGTCGCTACAAATGCAAAGGCACGTCCCCCCTCCGCAGAGGAGGGATACCCATCGCCAGGCCCTAGAGGTTCCTCTCAACCTCCCGAAGGCCCACCACTGGTACTGCTGGGTCTGTCACAACTGGGGCGCCGCCACTACGTCCTAGCACTGGTATGTCCGTTGGGCGCACTGCTCCCTTGTCTGCACATTGAAGGCAAAACATCTGTTAAACACTCTCTTACATACCCAAAAAATATATATATATATATATACATATACATCAAAAAAAAAAACATAAAAAAGAAACTGGCGACAAGATACGACTTAGTCTCTTACCTGACTCATCCCAATCCTCTCCCTCGGGCAGGATCAAATCCATGCTCCCGCGGAAGTCCACATCAGCATAGGGGAAGTCCTCGATTCAGAGGAACTGTCGCCTCAACCAGGCAAAGAAATCACCAGTGAAATGGAACTCTGACTCCGAAACCAACCTAGGAGATAGGCTAGTCCACCTCTCCATCCGAGGCTCATCCACTGGTTGCACTGCCAGCGCAATCTGAGGCTGCATCTGAGGGATGCGCTCCAATAAAAATGAGACTAGGAAAGAACCATAGCCAAACTGCTTTGGGTCGTTCCTGCACCGAGAAATTTGTTCCTTCACATTTCGAATGAACGTTGCACTCCAGTTGAACAGTGTGGGCTCTAAACACTGGATGACATAAGCCACCTGTGACCTCGAAGCCAAATGAGCACTAGTACTACCAGTCGCACTAGTGATGGCAAACAATATGGATCGAAGAGCCAGATCCTAAACGTCTTTGATAGGGATCCTGCCCCCTACCAATTGTGCCCCCGGGACACAATGACGTGCCAAATACACATCCACCTACTCTAGCAATGTCCTCTGCCTTGTGAAAGCCATAGGAACCCCTCTTTTTGAGAGGTCGGTCAGAAAATACACATCTTCCAACTCGATAGTCAGGAGATTTGCACCGATATGGAATCCCTGTTCATTGATGTCCCAAAGACCAATGATATGCTCAAGCAATAGAACTTCGCTCTTCATTTTTTGCAATTTGAAGAACTTGAGTAACCCACAAGCCCTCAAAGAAGCCCACGTGCGGGGACTCCGTAGAGCAGCTATATCATCCATTTCATGTTCCCTCTCTTTCCACTCGATCATGGTTGCCGAATATGTCTACAAAAAAAAAATTCAAAATTTCCATCATTACCCACGTTTTTGTCATTTCGGCAAAATTCAAAAAGCATTTTAAGACATGAAAACGAATGCCCATGACATCTAAAGGTAATCAATCATCATTTTAAACTCCCACTCCCTTTAAAAACTTGTTAAACAATGATTAAAATGTGCCAAAAATAAAAATGTTTTGGGAGGGTGCGTGGGCCCATGAGGGAAGTTTTTAAGAATTTCTTTGGTCGAAATGGTCGACCCAATCAATGGTTGAGGTGTGGACATCTTATTAACCATTTCCCAATGCAAATTCGTGAATAATTTCCCCCATTTTATTAACTTTTATAAGGAGGACGATTTGGTCCAAAATGGTCAACCTAGGGCTTCATGTTTTAAACTAATGATGCTATTAAAATCAACTTGGAACATTACAATTGAAAGAGCAACGAACGAACATCTACCTGGTTCGAACGGTGTGCAAAACGATCAACCGTAGCTTCGACAGTGAAGAAAACAAGTTTGACTCTAGTTGAGATTCTCCAACACTCCACAAAATCCTTGCGAATGAAATGGTAAATGAAGTTTTTTCAAGTCAATCTATATTTATAAAATTTCATTTTCATAAACTATGGTTATTTTGGGTTTCTCTACTAGTGAAAATGACTTCACTAATCCTTGGTTTTTAGTCTCTGTCATCGCAGGTTGTTGGCAATCCTGATGCATCTTCCATCTTGTCATACTTATGAGCATAGTCTTAGTTCGTTATCAAACTCAACAATATGAGAACGCAACCGGGTAAACTTTTATCTCCTTTTCAGACCCGTATGAATCCAATCACACGAAAAAGGAACCCCCCTGGAGTCTCCTTTAAACCCTTTTCAGACTCTCTAAATATGAAAAGATTGTCGAGTGACCTTGCTTCCTTTCAAACTCGTTAAAAGGTTAGAAAGGGCGTCTTTCGAGCGATAGTTTAAACCTTTTTCGGTCTCGATTGAATACTGTACGAAAAAGGAACTGAGAGAGTTCCCTTTTAAGTTTTTTTCCAAACTCTATAATCCCGAAAAACCTTCGAGTTTTTTGTATTTGGACTCGTTAAAGCACACATCGACAGACCCATATGGGACTGAACCCTTACTTCTTCCGGTTCATTAAACAAAGGAAGAGGAACTTACCGAAGGTAGGTTATATCGAGCATGTGTTATCCTCCTCGAGCTCGTTAAAACTCAAAAGAGGTACTAATCTATCTGGATGGGGGAAAAATTGAAAGGAACAAGCCAAGCAGTCTCTTGAGAACATCATCCAGCACTTCTTAGAGTCGCCCTTGAACACGGCACTTTGTCATTTTCCCATATCATAAGCCACTGAACCTCTGCACTGAGCCAATCTTTGAGTTTCCATTCACTCTCTTGGGTCACCCGACGTAAGTCACAGTATCCATTGCATAATTTTGGTCCATGCCATGTTTTGCTGTTGTGCCTCAGTGTTCAAGGGAAGTATCCACCTCGAGAGTCATCCATCCCTAATATCTCGCCTCAAAACCTGTGTCAATCCGTGTACTTTTGATCTACCAATTGTATCTCCATATCCATTTCATGTCGTTGATGGGGGATACATCAAGTCCCTCCCTCGATGAGTCTATCCCTGTCGACTCCAACACATCATCCAGGAATTAGACTTAGAAACCAGTTAGTACTTTGGGACCTGCATGCCTCAATGGCAGGCCTCCTCACATTCGACAGTGGATTTACATCATTGACCCATGATCGAATGATTCCATGAGTGTTCGACCTCAGCTCATCTATTCACATTCGCTGGAATGTACTAGGGTACCTTGGGAATCATCGACATTAATGGTGATCTCCCCCGTACTTGTTAACGGTTTACCTCATTGACCGGTAATCAAGTGGTTTCTGCCATGTTCGACGTCAAGACATCCATTCACATGGTCAGATTCGTACCATATTGGGATTGGTATGAAGACCCTGGGTTGAGCCATCACTTTGATATATGCTTCGCCCAGGTTGCGAAGGAGTTCTATTGGACAATGTCACATGCACTGCTACATAGATCCATTTTGTATTGGTCATGGCTATGCCTTATCATCTCGTAGATCCACTGTGTATTCTTCGTGGCTACGATCAGTTTGAGTCACTACAGTGTATCTTTGGTGGCTATACCCCTGTTTGTCAATATAATTATGGATCTGCAGTGTATTTTATGGCGGCCATACCTCACAAGTCTCAATCTCCCAAGCATAGGTATGTCTGCCTTGGGTTTTGATATATGTCATGATATTGGTTGGATGTTTGTGTGCAGCTTCCGTCAGGTTCTCCGAGTCTAAACCCTTTCTTGAATATCTACAAAGTACTTCAGTCATCAGTCCGCATCTTCTGACTTCATACTTTGGGGGGCATTCTGTTACACCTCAAAATCACTCAACTAGATAAGTGTCGCATGTGCCTCTCACTTGTCGCAAGTGTCGCAAATGGTGTTGAATCATCCTATCACAATGACGACACTAAAGAGGCACTTGGAACATCTCATGTACTTGGTTTGAAGGAAGAAACTGGTTCACTGAAGTCAAACATCTCTTAACACCTGAGAGGGATTCTTAATCAAGAGTTTGGAAGGGGAACGCTCCTCTAAAACTACCTGAGGAGCGCTGGCGCCCTTCTACCATGCTTCAGAAGTGTTGTAGCGCTTCTCCACCCCTTTGCAGAAGTGCTGCTCAGATTTGAAGCACTGGCGCTTCCCTTGACCTTCTCTGGAGCGTTCTAGCACTCTGATGCCCCTTCTGAGGGAGCGCTCTCCATTTTGGGCAAATTGTTAGCCCGGTGAGAAGAATAAGGAGAAAATCATTTGAGTTTGGGAGGCGGTTGAACTCGAATTCTTGGTTTTGTCAAAAAGATCTCTGATCCAAGGAGGAGGTTTCCAACTAGTTCTAAACATAACTCAAGTGGTTAGGCCCTTCCTAACCTTTATAAGCAAGCTCTATGGTGGTAAAAGAGGAGGAGAAGGGAGCATATGGAACTTATGATCTTGGAGGAAACTTGCAGTCAGCCAAAGGAGAGAAATCATTGAAGCTGCTATCATCCAGGTTGTGGATCTTTTAGGCAAGGGTTATACGAAGAGAACTTGACAAAGCTGTCGCACTCGCATCTACAATTGTAAGTACTCCTGTCGTTATTCTCATTAATATGACAAGCTTGGCATGTTTATTTCTAGTTTGTTTTTGATGTTACATGAACTTATCATTCAGTGATAGATCTGTTTTCAAGCTAATGTCAGTAGAGTAGGAAGTGGTTGTATCTTGTTTTGTCCACAGACCTCATCGAGGAGCAAAAGTATTGGAGCGCAAATCGGAGCATGCAGGGACAAACGTCGATTAAAAGGTACTTATATTATCCTTCCTTCTCATGCATTAGGCTTATATAGATTTGAAAGGAAGTCAGTGTCCATGATAAGCATTTTTCTGTCTAGGGTTAAGGTCAAGCTCTAGAGGTCGATGTACTTGTCCGCAGGCATATTTTCCTACAACAGGGAGATGAAGAAGGAGTTGGCCCCTGAGGCTCGAGATTTCAGAAGTGCAAAAAGGGAAGGTCAGGGATTTCATAGGACCTGTAGTGTAGATCTTCCAGTAGCACATAGAAGCTCCTGGGAATTTAGCCTCATTGCGATCCTGAGAATAATCCGTAAATGAAAAAGGAGTGGTGGTTGATCCGCTGTCTCACCCCATAAATGGAAAACATGCAGAGAGCGGTTGTAAAGGCAGACTATCAATCTGAAGCTTCCTTATGGATAGTTTTTCCCGTAAATCACATAGTTTCACCTGGCTCGCATCTGACATGAGGAGGCCTACACAAAATGACAGAGGAGGTGCAGATTAAAAACATTAATGAAGTTGTTTGAGCACACCTCTGCTCGGTGAATTTTTGAGTATATGTATGTAGTTTTGAGTTTTATTAGAGGTCGATGGTTGAGCTAAGCTCCTGCATTGTAAAGCTTTGATAAAAGTTTTGGTTATCTATTATGTAATAGGATTTTAGATTTCTTTTTTAATATAAGTCAGCTTCTTTCCATCTCTCTGTAAAAGATGTGTTAGAACACTTGGGCATGGAGGATCCAATTGAGGGTCATATGTTGTTGTTATGAAGGTTTGATTTCAGCAATATTGTGACCAGTTTTAATCAGTTCGTTTTGTTATCCTTTTCACTCTCACACTGAAGAGATCGGTCATGGATGATCCAGTCGAGTTGTTGTAGTTACATCGTGATGTATGTTTCATCATTGTGTTGTTATGACTGTTTTTCTTAAATATACTTCAGTGTCTGAAACTTTGAATCCAAGAGGATTTTCTGTTTGAGTTTTTCCTCCTTAGGCTACTGGAAGACCTGATGTCCATAGCATACCTCTACATTCTCCTCACCAAGTATTCCTTCTATTCACATTTAATCCAACTTACTGACTGAAGTTGATCAAGACCTTACTTTCCTGTGCATACTAGTCTAGTTTTCTGAGTTAAAGTGATATCATCTTGAGTCTGCACCCATTTGACCTCTTTAAAATTATTTGTGACATACAAACTGATGGGTACTGGGCCTACTCTCTCTGCAATTGGAGAGTGACTTCTAGTGCTAACATTTTTGGCATCGTTGTCGGGGATGAAATTCAATATATCTTCCATGGGAGAACGACAAAGAGCTTCTGATTCTGAAGGTGCATCAAATATCAGAACCATTGAAGATTGTGGCTTGCACCTGGCGACTCCACCATCAAAGACTCCACTGGGGAGGATCCTATTGATATAAAAATGACCATATTGAAGGGAAATACCAGGTATTAGTCTATGAGTTTTCTTCATGAAATCCAGTTCTTCTTTATCGTCTCATTTCTCTCTTTCCCTTCGCATATAAAGAGGATTATCCTCTGCTTTCTGTATTCAGATGATAATAATCCTTCCTTCATTCATCCATCCTTTGAATAAGAATACATTCCCTCTTATTATGTTGTAGATGTCAATCCTGTGTCTTTACCTCAGCCTATTCATAAAAGTGAGATCTTTATTGCATATCCTCTCGAAATTGATCACCCTTGTAGCCTTGAGGAGGTTGAAAATGATTCACAGCCTTCTCATATCTCATTACCTCCCATTGTTTCTGTTGAACCTCCCCATCCTCTTATTGAATCCCATATTCAGCCCACAAGTTTTCAAGACAATATTAGAGGCAAGATGTTTAAGCCTCTAAGGTTGCCACATCACTTGCATCCCTACCCTCCTTATTCCTTTGAGTATCTTCCTCTATTTTCTGGGGAGGATCATGTTACAACTCAAAGGCACTTGGGGGCCTTTGAGAACTTTATTGATTAGTTTGAGATTGTTCATGATGATGTTACCATGAGGTTGTTATCACATTCCCTTTCTGGAGATGTTGTTGTGTGGTTTAGATGTATGGAGTTCGGTTCTATTGGTTCCTGGACCGAGCTATGCCATGGTTTTTTAAAGTGGTGGGGTGAGAACAAGTCCCTTGATCAATACTAGGATGATTTTAATGCCTTGAGGAGAGGGGAAGAGGAAGACTTGGATATCTTCAACAGGAGGTTTTATAGTTTTTATCATAGTATGCCTGTAGAGATCAAACCCACAGAGACTGTTTCCATGGTGTACTATGTCATGGCTAAGCATCCAGAGCTTGTCCTTCTCCTAAGAAAAAGGAAATGTTCATCATTAAGACATCTATTTGAAGATGATGTAGAGGTCAAAGAGAACATCAGGGCTAGCAAGTGGGTTCATGGACAAGAATATCTCAAAAATTTGTATGTACATGAGCAATAAGATTGTCAATCTATTTCAGATTCTGAGCGAAAAGATAGTGAATATGAATCGGATATGGAACAACAAAAAGGAAGTAGGTACGATTCATAGTTGGAATCAGGTTCTTCAACATTTGCAGATTTTTCTATGGGAAGGAATGCATATCAATCTTATGATCAGTTTCCAGAACATTTTGAGCATGTAGTAGTGGTTGATTGCATAGATAATTGTATGTTCTTGGCTGATCATAGTTATGATGTTCTAAATCCAGTTGCACCTTTATCTTGTGACCATTCTTATGAAGAAGAGATGGAAATTGTTGATGATCAATATTTGCTTTCAAAAGAACAAGGAGGGCATTTACTTGCAAGAAGAGATAATTTTACAGAGGAGCAACCTGGTCTTCTAAAGCAGCCAAGATTATGTCACATTATTCATGATCATATGGCCATATACATGGAGAGATACATTTCAGATTTTCTGAAATTTTCAAATTGCATTACTTCACCAATACTCACAGGCGAGTATGGTGTTATGAATGATTTCCAAGACAACACTATAGCGCCTTTTCTTTTATTAATTAAGGAAAAGCATTGGGTGGAAATCAGCTATCCTAGACTCATAGAAAACATAGAGCAACATGTAAAGGAGGAGTTTAGTGGGTAGTTTATCTCTTGTCCAAAAACTCTAATTGAGCAGGTACCACATGGGATCAGTAATCCTGCATCATCTTTTCATCCACCTGTGCTTACTAGAGATATTCAGCAATGTGTGAGTAGTTGTAGAGCATATCGGGTTGTCTGCTACAAATTTTATGGAGTTTGCCACTCGTTTATGAGCCTTCCAGCAAGTACATATAGCTGCATTTCCTTCATGCCTTAGAGACGCCTAGCCTTATCTCAACTTCAGCCTTTGGAGGAAAGATGAAGGATGTAACCATTCTGTTGACATGGTTGCATCATATGTTATCAGTCGTTTATAGAGTAAAGGAATTTCCAGTCAGGAAGTTACTTGAATGTAACACCCTGTTTCCCCCAATTTGTAAAAATAACTGCACTGGCCCAGAACTGTGGCAAACTCAAAAATGTGAATATGTGATGTGAATGGACCTTGTGGAAAAGGTCAATGAATGTGAATAACATTATGAATTTATATTGTAGGACTGTTGAGAGGGGATGTGCTGAAAAAGAGACCACGATGGATGCAGAAAGGCGGTGGAAGGCACCTGGAAAGGTGGCATTAACTTCCACCGATAATCAATACTGTATTTGGACTCCACTGGCCTAGAGAACCAAAAGCGGCTCGCTGACCCTGAATTAAATGTCTCGCAGATGGTAGGCATATGGCTCCTCGGGAGTTAATGAGGGATTCGGAGGTGAACCACCCATCCGTAGAGCCATCAGGCCTGACCGGCGTGAGGGAAATCACGCCACACGCAACCTCACAAGAGGATAAGGCATGGGGGAGAAGTGATTGGGGGGACGACGCGAGGGGAAAAAGAGAACTCTGGCGACATGAAAAGTGGGTGATAGCAGAGAGGAAGGAGAGTAACCTTCTCTCCTAGTCACTGGAAAACAAAGACGCAGTCTCACAGCATCGTGGTCTCAGCTCGGGGGTGGCTAGTGGTAAATCCGCTAGGAGTCGCTGAGCCTACGGTTGGGTGGAAACGAGCACCCCTCTCAGCAGTTTCATAACCCCTAGTGTTACCTTCTGATAAGTGTTTTTCCTTTGACATATTGAAATATATGTGTGTTGACATTTATGATCATAAGCTGTGAAATTGTGAATGACATCATTATAAGAATGACTGTTTGGTGTCTTAATCAGTAATGGTAGTTGTATGTTTATATGGAAAGACTACGTGTGGCTTATTCTCTCTTAAATTTTTATTTATATGCATGTTGATCTAATTTAGACTTCATTCTTGGTTCTCGAGAGAGATATACCCTTAACTTCCTTAGATAGTACCCTGGATAAACCTCTCCATAGCGATACCCTTCTTGAAAATCCCATCAAGAACCATGAAAGAGAATGTGAAGGCGCAAGGCCTTAGTAACCCTGCACGAGAAGGAACGATCCTCTTGAAAATCCGAGATGGCAGCATAAGGATGAAGTATCAAATCGATGGACGAGATCCCATCGGGAGATCTGGGGTCACTCATGACCGTCAGATCGGAAGAAGAACCTAGAAGGTTAAGTACCTTAACCCTAAATAGGTATTTATCGATGGACGAGATTCCATCAGAAAATATGAGGCCACACACGACCATTGGATTGGTAGGAGAAAGTAGGGTGTTAAACGCCTTACCACTTGGTTTCTCTGTGTCTTCATCGGTAGCGAAGAAAATCGGGACCGTAGATCCCCAAGGTCCATGGGAGTATCTGGACCATCGATTTTTCTACGTCGAGGGAGTTGTGGAAGAATTCATAGGTAAGAACCAATCTGATCCGTCATATCTCGACTGAAAAACCCGACAGTCGTTGGATCTGTCAGGAGATACCCAAGGGTTAAACCCCCAGTGAATAAGGGATAAATCCCCAAAATAGATCTGGACCGTCTGATTAAGGGGGGCCACGTGTCATGAGATTACCCATTTCGGGAAATCGGGAATCACGAACTCGGGAGTTCTGGTGACAAGAGATCAGGACTTTCCATTGTGGAAACCCTGGGACAGATCTAGGTCATCCGAATAACGGAGGCCACGTGTCGTGAGATCTCCCATTTCGGGAAATCGGGAATCACGGGATCAGAAGTCCTGGTGACGAGAGATCGGGACTTTCCATGGTGGAAATCCCGGGATAGATCTGAATCGTATGAATAACGGAGGCCACGTGTCGAGAGATTAACTGCATTGAGAAACCAAGGATTGAGAATTCGGGAGTCCCGTGATCGAGAGTTCGGACTCTCGTGATGATAAATTTCGATGAATGGAAAAGATTCTTTGGGAGGATCTCGGGGTCTATAAAAACCGCCAGATGAGAGGAAGAGATGTCAACTTTAAGTTGGGGCGTGAATACGCCTTAGGGTAAGTAACGAGCAGATCTGTATGGCCAGAGTCCACCTGCCCAGATCTATGGCTGAGGTTTCATTCCAGAGCCCCCTTGCTATTCTACCTTTAGCGGTTGGGGGGGTCCGGAATCGGGCATGCAACTCTCAAACGGTTGAGATTAATTCACCTTGATCAACAGTGCTCAGGTGAATTCCAGACCCCCCTTGCCATTCTTCCTTTAATGGGGGCGGGGGGGGGTCCGGAATAGTGTGGCGTGTGAAGTCGGGCCCCCTCCTGTCCTGTCAACTACTGTGTCGCATTTCCCCTCTACCACTTGTACTCCACTTAACCATGCGACGGGGCCTGTTCTCATTGGTTGTTCTCTAGCACTGTTGGGATTCGTCCCTGTTGGCCAGTCGCTAGCCCTATCGAGGTTCAACAGCTGCAGAGTTGAGTGATTCGACATTCTTGTGGTGTCGAGGCGCGAAATACAAAGAGGCGCCATGATTATTTGACCTATGATCATGGCCCTCGATCACATGAGAGAGTGAGAGAGAAAGAGCTAGCTTGCGCTAGGCCTCCGTAGGTAATTCGAGGGCTTGGATTTTGCAGAAGTCCAGAAAAATTTGATTGAGGTAGTGGGTATGTGACAAAGTGGTATCAAAGCATGGTGACAACACTCGACCTGATTGGTCTCATGAACGAGTTGTGCATAAGCTCCATTCGAAGAACTCCTACGAGGAGTAACCTCCTAACTTAACTCTCTTATCCAGGATCAAAACTTGGAAATGAGAACCCGACTATGTATGCATGTGAAAGAGTTATGAATTTATGCATAGGTTCTAAAATGTATCTAACTCTTGACTAATAACCAGTGTTTGTCTTTTCACCCAAGCAGATGATCAGCCGTGGGAATTTATAGACGCAGAGAATGGTGACCCACCAAGAGGTGGGAGAAGGCTCCCACAATAAAGATGAAGAGTCTAAAGAAAGAAGAGCAATAGGAACCCCTCCAGATCTAGCCGAGACTGTGAGGAGTCTCATGGTTGAATTGCAAAGCTGCAAGGCCAACAATGAAAGGATGATGAAAGAACAAGAAAAGAAAACTGATATTAATGTAGTTTTACTGCAAAGCTTATCCGACCTACAGCGAAAAATGCAGCATGAACCCGAGATGCAGAAACATGGTCATATCAGTGGCCATACGGAGAGGATCACCTCAAGGAAGGTCCACCCCAGAGGTAAAGGATCAGTGCCAGACGATTCCTCTTAGAAGGAATCTAGCAATTCAGAAGGCTCTTCCAACAGCAGGACTAGTTCCTATTCTCGAAGAAAACAAAAGAAGCAAAAGACTTCCAAGGGTCATAAATTTGAGGAATTCAGAAAGGCCAAACCTCCCTCCTTCGATGGTGAGATAAATAAGGGAGAGGAAGTCCAGGCCTGACTACTTGGATTGAAGAAATATTTCAGAGTCCATGATTTTTCATAGAATTTGAAGTCCCGAGTGGCCACTTTCAATCTGAACGGAAAAGCTTCCATCTGGTGGGAAGATCTTAAGAATATGAAAGGGGTCCGTGAGGAGGTCATGTCCTGGAAACAGTTTGAGAAGTACTTCCAGAAGAAGTATTTGTCGTAAAAATATTTCGACGAGAAGGCTAAAGAGTTTTATGAACTCAAACTGGGGCAACTCACTATACAGGAATATGTCAACAAATTCCTCGACTTATTGAGATATGTACCCTACGTCAAGGTAGAGAAGGCAAAGGTGCAACGCTTCATCAGTGGGCTACCCAAGGAATACCAGAACCGAATTGAATTTGACGAGCCAAAGACCTTAGAAGACACTATTCGAAAGGCAACATATTGTCATGAACAATATGGACATTGGGCAGAGTCTCGTGGAGACTGGAAAAAGAAGAGTGGTTCGAGATTTCAGAAAAAGGGGATCAAATCCTCAGGATTTAAGAACTACAAGAAGAAACCCAGAATGAACTTTCTAGCCCGGAGTGTACTCCAGCAGAACTTTCCCTCATCAGACGGAAATAAAACTTTTGGACCTATACCAGTGAATAATGATAACCCAAAGAGAGAACCTCTGAAATGCTAGGGTTGCGGAGAAGAGAACCTCCTGAGAGATTGTCCATGCCGACAACAGAACAGTCAGAAGGTTTATAACATTCAGGAAGCTACCACAGTCAATGATGTGGCAGGGAGTGCGTCGTAGATTTATGCAGCCTTGGATAATAACCAAGTTGACCACCAAGCTTCAGTGGTGGAAATAGAAGGTATGATTTTCAACCATTTGGTGTCTGTTTTGATTGACCCTGGTTCAAATTTGAGTTATATATCCCCTAGAGCTGTTGATAAGTGTAAGCTACAGCCACGAAAACAAACCAAGCCATGGTTAGTATAGTTAACCACTGGCACCAAAAGAAGGGTAGCAGAGGTCATACCAGCCTGCCAATTAATGTTGGGTGAATTCTCCACCCAAACAACCCTTAACATATTACCCCTAGGATCATACGATCTGTTAATTTGTATGGACTGGCTGGCCACCCATAAAGCCAGACTAGACTATTACCATAAAACTGTAAAATGTGTGAGCAAAGAAGGAAAAAGGATAACCCTCCAAGGGATCCCAAAACCAGTCTCGGTGAGGCAAATATCAGCACTGCAAATGAGAAAGTATTGCCGAAAAGGGTGTCCCCTATATGCAATATAGGTGTTGAAAACAATCGAGGGTGATAAACTAAGCCCTGATGATCACCCTATCATGAAAGAATACAGAGATGTGTTTCCGGAAGAGGTACCGGTTCTACCTCTAAGAAGAGACATTGACTTCTCAATAGAGCTCGCACCAGGAGCGGTGCCGGTGTCTAGGACACCTTACCAGATGAGCACACCTGAGTTAGTGGAACTCAAATTGCAATTGAAATAAATGATGGATAAGGGTTATATTTGACCCAGCGTGTCCCCATGGGGAGCACCAGTCCTGTTTGTGAAAAAGAAGGATGGCACCTTTAGACTGTGCATAGATTATAGACAACTCAATAAAGTAACCATAAAGAACAAGTACCCCTTGCTCAGGATCGATGATCTATTCGATCAGTTGGGAGGTGCGTCTATTTTCTCAAAGATTGACTTGAGGTCGGGATACCATCAAGTCTGAATCAAGGGTGAATGCATCCATAAAACTGCTTTCCGGACACGGTATGGTCACTATGAGTTTTTGGTAGTGCCATTTGGGTTAACCAATGCCCCTGCCACTTTCATGTGCTTAATGAAAAATGTACTCAGTAAATTTTTAGATAAATTTGTACTAGTTTTTATTGATGACATATTAATCTACTCTAAGAATAGAGAAGAACATGAAGAGCATCTTAGACTTGTGCTCCAAGTGCTAAGAGAGCATCAGCTCTATGCTAAATTCAGCAAATGTGACTTCTTTCAAAAGCAAATACATTACTTGGGACATGTTATGTTCGAGGAAGGGGTAGCAGTAGATCCTGACAAGATCAGGTCTATCATGGAATGGCCTACCCCAAAGGATCTCTCAAACATTAGATCCTTTATGGGATTAGCAGGATACTATAGGAGATTTATAAAAGGATTCTCCAAGATTGGTTGTCCAATCACTACCCTCCAGAAGAAGGGGAAAAAATTCATGTGGACACAGAAATGTGAAGAAAGATTCCAAACCCTGAAACATCTACTGACCCATGCACCCATGTTGAAAATCGTTGACCCAGAAGCCGACTTCCTTGTGTGCACAGATGCTTGTAAGGAAGGGCTCGGAGGATTCCTTATGCAGAAAGGAAGTGTGATTTGCTATGAATCCCAAAAATTGAACGAACATGAAGTCAACTATGTGACTCATGATCTAGAACTGTCTGCCATAGTGCATGCCTTGAAAATGTGGAGGCATTACCTCTTGGGAAGAGAATATGTACTTATGACAGATCACTATGGATTGCGGTATTTGTTTGACCAACCAAAGCTCAATGCCAGACAAGCTAGATGGATGGCCCTCCTTGGCGAATTTGATTTTGAAATCAAACACATTAAAGGGAAGGAAAATAGGGTGGTCGATGCCCTTAGCAGAAGCATGAAAACAATTCACCTAGGAGCAGTGAGTACCTGTGAGACAGATGTCAAGAACAGAGTCAGAAATGCATAGGAGACAGATCTCTTCGTTTAGACTGTGACCCTATACCTACAGCAAGAACCCGCTGGATTAAAACATGAAGGCTACCAAATGACCAAAGTAGGTCTGCTCACTTACAGAGATAGACTGTACATTCCAAATTATAACGACTTGAAGAGGTTCATTATGGATGAACTACATAAAATACCATATATTGGTCACCCAGGATACCAGAAAATGATCACTTCCACCTGGAAACAATTTTATTGGCCTGGATTGAAGAAAGACATAGCAAAATATTTGGCCCAATGCATAGAGTGCCAACAGGTTAAATTAGAACATCGACACCCAATAGGACTATTATACCCTTTACCCATCCCAGAATGGAAATGGGAAACCATCTCCATGGATTTTATCATTGGATTGCCAACTTCAACCAAATAGAATGACACCATTATGGTAGTGGTGGATAAACTGAGAAAGTCTGTTCATTTCATCCCCATCAAATCAAACTGCAAGGTGATAGATATCGCCCAGGTATTCATGAAAGAGGTATTCAGACTGCACAGTATGCTGAAAGAGATAGTGTCTGACAGAGACACAAAATTTACTTCCAATTTTTGGAAATCACTGATGGCTGGTTTGGAGACCAAATTATTGTTTAGCACCGCCTATCACCCTCAAACCGATGGACAGACATAAAGAGT
Source organism: Picea engelmannii (assembly GCA_009831015.1). Classification (NCBI taxonomy): domain Eukaryota; kingdom Viridiplantae; phylum Streptophyta; class Pinopsida; order Pinales; family Pinaceae; genus Picea; species Picea engelmannii. The sequence continues at coordinate 965,312 of ML778623.1, forward strand.
GAATCAAATATTAGAGGATATGTTAAGGATGCATGTAATGCATCAACCCAGGAAGTGGGAAGACTACCTGCCATTGGTAGAATTTGCCTACAACAACGGCTACCAAACATCTTTAAAGATGAGTCCCTTCGAGATCCTCTATGGTAGGTCGTGCAATACTCCAGTCAGCTGGAGTAATCCTGTAAATAGGATTTCTTTTGGACCCGACATGTTGAAAGAAATGGAACAACAAGTGACTCAGATAAAACAAAATCTGAAGGTCACTCAGAACCGATAGAAAAGTTATGCCGACCAAAAGAGAACTCCAAGAGAGTTCAAAATGGGAGACCATGTATATCTCAAAATTAAGCCCAGAAGGAGTTCCTTGAGAATGGGATCTTGTGCCAAGTTGGCACCCCAGTATTGTGGACCCTTTGAGGTTCTAGATAGAGTGGGACCTGTAGCCTATCGGCTAGCACTTCCTCCCACAGTAAAAGCACATAATGTTTTCCATGTTTCATTATTGAAGAAATATGTACATGATGATAATCATATAATTTACTGGTCTGTGATCCAGGTGGAACCGTAGGGAGAATTTCTACCATAACCCTAATGCATATTGGACCAAAAGGAAACCCCGCTCCAGAACCGAACCATTGCACAGGTAAAGGTGCAGTGGAGATATTTTGGCCCAGATGAGGCTACATGGGAAATGGAGGATGCCATGAGACAGGCATATCCGATTTTTTTTACTTTTGTACATGCAATTCATGTTAAAAGATAAGAACATCGAGGACGATGTTCCTTTAAGGGGGAGGGAATTGTAACACCCTGTTTCCCCCAGTTTGTAAAAATAACTGGACTGGCCCAGAACTGTGGCAAAATCAGAAATGTGAATATGTGATGTGAATGGACCTTTTGAAAAAGGTCGATGAATGTGAATAACATTATGAATTTATATTGCAGGACTGTTGAGAGGGGATGTGCTGAAAAAGAGACCAGGATGGCTACAGAAAGGTGGTGGAAGGCACCTAGAAAGGTGGCATTAACTTCCACCGAGAATCAATACCGTATTTGGACTCCACTAGCCCGGAGAACCAAAAGCGGCTCGTTGACCCCGAATTAAATGTCTCGTAGGCTGGTAGGCAGATGGCTCCTCAAGATTTAATGAGGGATGGGGAGGTGAACCACCCATCTGTAGAGCCGTCAAGCCTGACCGGCATGAGGTAAATCATGCCACACACAACCTCGCAAGAGGATAAGGCGTGGGGGAGAAGCAATTAGGGGGATGACGCGAGGGGAAAAAGAGAACTCTGGTGACATGAAGAGTGGGTGATAGAAGAGAGGAAGGAGAGTAACCTTCGCTCCTAGTCACTAGCAAACAAAGATGTAGTCTCACAGCTTCGTGGTCTCATCTCGGGGGTGGCTAGTGGTAAATCCATTGGGATTCATTGAACCTATGGTTGGGTGGAAATGAGCACCCCTCTCAACAGTTGCATAGCCCCTGGTGTTACTTTCTGATAAGCGTTTTGCCTTTGACATCTTGAAATATATGTATGCTAACATTTATGATCATAAGCTGTGAAATCGTAAATGACTTCATTATCAGAATGATTGTTTGGTGTCTTGATCAGTAATGGTAGTTTTATGTTTATATGGAAAGACTAAGTGTGGCTTATGCTCTCTTAAATTGTTATTTATATGCATGTTGATCTAATTTATACTTCATGCCTGGTTCTCGAGAGAGAGATACCCTTAACTTCCTTAGATAGTACCCTGGGTAAACCTCCCCATAGAGATACCCTTCTTGAAAATCCCATCAAGAACTGGGAAAGAGAATGTGAAGGCGCAAGGCCTTAGTAACCCTGCATGAGGAGGAACGATCCTCTTGAAAATCCGAGATGGTAGCATAAGGATGAAGTATCGAATCGATGGACGAGATCCCGTTGGGAGATCTGGGGTCACTCACGACCGTCAGATCGGAAGAAGAACCTAGAAGGTTAAGTACCTTAACCCTAAATAGGTGTTGATCAACGAACGAGATTCTGTTGGGAAATCTGTGGTCACACACAACCGTTGGATTGGTAGGAGAAAGTAGGGTGTTAAACGCCTTACCACTTGGTTTCTCTGTGTCTTCGTGGGTAGCGAAGAAAATCGGGACTGTAGATCCCCAAGGTCCATGGGAGTATCTGGACCGTCGATTTTTCTACGTCCAGGGAGTCGTGGAAGAATGCACAGGTAGGAACCAATCTGAGCCGTCAGATCTCGGATCAAAAACTCGACATCTGTTGGATCTGTTAGGAGATACCCAAGGGTTAAACCCCTAGTGAATAAGGGCGAAATCCCGGAAATTGATCTGGACCGTCTGATTAAGGGGGGCATGTGTCATGAGATTACCCATTTTGGGAAATTGGGAATCGTAAAGTCAGGAGTCCTGGTGACAAGGGATTGGGACTTTTCATTTTGGAAACCCCGGGACAGATCTAGGTCATCCGAATAACGGAGGCCACGTGTTGTGAGATCTCCCATTTCAAGAAATCAGGAATCGCAGGATCGGGAGTCCTAGTGATGAGAGATTGGGACTTTCCATGGTGGAAATCCCAGGATAGATCTGAATCGTCCGAATAACAGAGGTCACGTTTCGAGAGATTAACTACATCGGGAAACCAGGGATCAAGAATTCGGGAGTCCCGTGATCGAGAGTTCGGACTCTCGTGATGATAAATTTCGATGAACGGACAAGATTCTTTCAGAGGATCTCAGGGTCTGTAACGACCGTCAGATGAGAGGAAGAGGCGTCAACTTTAAGTTGGGGCGCGAATATGCCTTAGGGTAAGTAACGAGCAGATCAGGATGGCCAGAGTCCACCTGCCCAGATCTATGGATGAGGTTTCATTCCAGAGCCCCCTTTCT
>ML778623.1:968212-995449 GCA_009831015.1 Picea engelmannii
AATGGTGCTCAGGTGAATTCCGAACCCCCCTTGCCATTCTGCCTTTAATGGGGGGGGGTCTGGAATAGTGTGGCGTGTGAAGTGGGGCCCCCTCCTGTCCTGTCGACTACCATGTCGAATTTCCCCTCTGCCACCTGTACTCCACTTAACCATGTGATGGGGCCTATTCTCATTAGTTGTTCTCTAGCCCTGTTGGGATTCCTCCCTATTGGCCAGTCGCTAGCCCTGTCGGGGTTCGGCAGCTGCAGAGTCGATCGATTCGACATTCCTATGGCACCGAGGAGCAAAATACAAAGAGGATCCATGATTATTTGACCTGTGATCACAGCTCGTGATCACATGAGAGAGAGAGAGAGAGAGAGAGAGAGAGAGCTAGCTTGTGCTAGGCCTCCGTAGGTAATTCGGGGGCTTGGATTCTGCAGAAGTCCAGAAAAATTTGATTGAGGTAGTGGGTATGTGACATTAAAAATCAATTAGTCTAGGATTGTATATAAATAAGCTCCAATGGAGCCCATGTATGTTTGTTTTCATTTTCTACTTATTGGCCTGTATTCCTCAGTAGGGTGTTTTGAGCTTGACTCCATAGCCCAATGTAGAAGGTGAATGAAACTGCAAAGGAGATCTTAGAGCCTCGCAGGGAGGACACTATCCCCCATGGAGCCCAATGTTATCACATATTCTTGTAGGGGAATTTTTTTCCTTTGGATTTGGCCCTTGGGTGACAAAATATGAAAGAAAGGGACTTAAAAACCCACAAATCCGTGTCATCCAAAGTCGGGGCGTGTTGTGCTAAGGCGTGCACATATCAGAGGGGAGATAGCACCCGCTAAGCTCCAGTTTAGGAGTTAGGGGATTAGAAGAGTTGAGAGTGGTTCATATCAGTGCACCCAAAGCCCAAAGTCATGAAGCACTCAGAGGTGGAGCCCCGGGTCACAGCCTGAGGTCACAAGCATGAAGGGTCGATGAAGAAGGAGTTGGCACCTGAGGCTCGAGATTTCGGAAGTGCAAAAAGGGAAGGTCGTGCGTTTCATAGGACCTGAAGTGTAGATCCTCCAGCAGCACACAGCAGTTGAGGGTCATATGTTGTTGTTATGAAGGTTTGATTTCAACAATATTGTGACCATTTTTAATCAGTTTATTTTGTTATATTTTTCCCTCTCACATTGAAGAGCTCAGGCATGGATGATCCAGTCGAATTGTTGTAGCTTCATCGTGATGTATGTTTGATAATTGTATTGTTATGATTGTGTTTCTTAAATATACTTCAGTGTCTGAAACTTTGAATCCAAGAGGATCTTGTGTTTGAGTTTTTCCTCCTTAAGTTGTTAGAAGACCTGATGTCCATAGAAGACCTCTACATTCTCCTCACCAAGTCTTCCTTCTATTCACCTTTAATCCAACTTACTGACTAAATTTGATCAAGACCTCACTTTCCTGTGCATACTAGTCCAGTTTTCTGAGTTAAAGTGATATCATATTTAGTCTTCACCCATTTGACTTGTTTAAAATTATTTGTGACATACAAAAGGATGGGTATTGGGCTTAATCTCTCTGCAATTGGAGAGTGAGTTCTAGTGCTAACACATTATCTCCTACATGTCAGGCGTCTCGAAGGTCCAAGTGGTTGACCAAATTCATTCAGTTCGAAAGGTTATTATCCGTACCCTCAAAGATAATTTGGTCATGGCTCAGAATCGCATGAAGCAACAAGAAAATCAAGGTCACTCAAAATGTCAATTTGTTGAAAGAGACTAGGTATTTACTTGACTACAGCCTTATAAGAAAAATTCACTCAAGGCCAAACATTGTCCGAAATTGGCACCCAAATTTAATGGTCCGTATACAGTTCTCAAGCACGTGGGACAGGTGTCCTATCAGTTATCTTTTCCCAGTTCTTCTAAGATCCATATTGTTTTTCATGTCTCTTTCTTAAAGAAGGTGATTGGAACTAAGTGCCAAGCTCAAACCAACCTTCCTGAGTTGGATGAAGAAGGATCAATCTGGTTGCATCCACAAGCAGTTTGGACCAGCGTGAGCATTGTCTTCATCAACGCACCATCAAGGAAGTGTTAGTCCAGTGGAAAGATAGAACCCTAGCAGATGCCACTTGGGAGCCATCTACCATTCTGCAACAATTTCCTCATCCCAACCCTTGAGGACAAGGATCATTTTAAGGGGGAGGGCATGTTAGAGACCTAACCTGCCTAACCCCTCAAGTGGGTAGAATAATATATTTCCATGTATTCAATTTCAATATTAATAAGGCCTGGCAATAAGGAGGAATAAGTCAAATGTAAGAATACCTAATATAAGATTCCTCTTCTAGAAGGATCTTCCTCTAGATTTTTCTTTTGGATCGATATATTTAGTATAAATAGGAGTAGAGGGTATGATAATTTTTGTCTTGAAGAATTATTGTAATAGAGCTTTTCTCTGTGGGAGGTCTCCCCCTCGAAGAGGCAAGTGAACCTATTTTCCTACCAATAAGGTATAATTTTGGTGTTGTGGTTCCATACAATTTGTTGTTCCGCTATTATCTCTGCAATATTTCCATATTATGTTGTTATCTTGGTGTTATTCTATGCATTATTTCTCTTTTATGCTAATATAATATACCTAGTACCTTACAATAATCCAATAGGTGATATAGAAAATACATGTAGGAACACTTCCAAATGATCCTTTTTTGAAAATTTGGAAGCGATACCAATTATGTTTCATCCAAAATTGGCCAACCCATCTCCTTCTATTGATTCAATGGAGAGTTCTTAAATTGGGCCCTTTCCAGTGGCACCAGGAACATCAAGATCATTCCCTTCCAAGTCCATCATCTTGGCCCCTAATTTGGAATAATTAGGACTGCCAAGATCTATAATTGAATCTTCCCAGTGCCCCTTTACCTTTTTTATCAAGAAAGGACCATGGTGGATGTCTTAATTCTAACAATGTCAATCTCAAGAATGACCTAATTTCCATATTGTATATTTAATAGAAGTTAAGAATGACATTTGGAAAAACAATCGATAATCCATAAGCTTTGTTAGAATTCCTTATCACTAAATATTAAGTGTTTCCTTGGCCTCATCCTGCTCCTCCATGATATCATCACATGTGTACTTACTCAGAAGATTATCATGTTTCTTCTTCTCCACAACCATGTACTTGAGCACTTTCTCATCCATAAGGGGCACATGGGAAATAAAATCTCTCTCTATCTATTATTGGTTTCAATTGTCTTTCTCTCCCATTTCTTTCACCACATCCTCATCTTCCTCGAATAGGACCAACTTAATTGAAACGAAGTCCCTGCTCTTAATCATCAACCTGGCCTTCCTATAGATAGACTCGATCCTCTGCCACTCCCTCAATACTTTGTTTCGTATCTCATACTCCATAGGCTGCTTGACTTTCTCTAAAATATTGTTCTCATCATCCTTGTCACTTGAATAACTGGTGTCAATTTGCTTGTAAATTGCATACCTATACCTCCTATTCTTCACCTTGGGGGGATTATCGGAAATATCTTTGATGCCAGGGATTATTTTCCCAATTTCACTTGTACATTTGATTGTTGGAAGATGGCATGTTACAATCTTCCAGCAACCAATTGTACAAGTGTGGATAGGAAATTCCTCCTTGACATTAAAGAGATATTAAATAAGCTTTGTGAGGAGAAGAACATGAGGTCTATGCATGGAATATACAAGTTAATTAATGCAAATTATTATGGCGATAGAGATGATGAGAAAAATATCTTCTAGAAAGTAAATTTGCCTACAAAGGAGGAGATACGGGCTAGAGCATTGAGGGAGTAGTAGAGGATTGAGTATATCTAAAGGAAGACTAGGTTGATGATCAAGAGAGGGGACATTGTTTCCATTAAGATGGTCCTATTCAAGGAATATGGGGATGTGGTAGAATAAATGGGAGATAGAAACAAGTGAATCCAACAACAGAGGGAGCAAGAGTTTGTTTCACATGTTCCTCTTCTCGCTCAAAAAATGCTTGAGCGCATGATTGTGGAGAAGAAGAAACATGACAATATTCTTAGTAAGTACATGGGTGAGGATCGGATGGAAGAGAAGGATGAGGCTAAGGAAATGATTAATATTTAGTGATAAGGCATGATGACAACACTTATGAATCATTGGTTGTTTTTCCAAATGCGCTTCTTAAATTATATTAAATATACAATATGGAGCTTAGGTCATTCTTGAGGATGACACAGTTTATAATTAATACATCCACCAGTGTCTTTTCTTGTTGAACATGGAAAAGGGGAACTGGGAAGCTACAATTGTATAGATTGGTAGTCCTAATTATGCCAAAGTAGGGGCCAAGAAGACATACTTGAAAGGGAATGAAGTTGATGTTCTCGGTGCCACGAGCAAGGACCCCAGTTACATATACTTAAGGGATACAAAATTCCTCCTCATACTCAAAGAGATATTCAATAAGCCCCCTCAAGGATAAAAAGAGGACGTGTAGGTATGCGATCTAGAAGTGAATTGATGTTAGTTCATATTCTGGCTATAGGACCGACGAGGAAAATACTCTGGATAAATTCGAGTGGCCCGAAAAGGAGGAGATGTGAGGCAGAGCATTGACGAAGTGGTAGAGGATCGATCCCATGCACTAAATTATGAGAGGCACCAAAGAGTGACATATATTTTTTTCTCCGCAAAAAAAAACTTCCACAAAATTTAATTGTGGAGGTTTGCATATGTAGTTTGTGAATTAAATTGTTTTTCTTGTGGCTACTACTACACTCGACGTCATCAATGTATATGATTCACATAAAATCCTTTTTAGGCACATATATATAGATGAAATGAATTTAAAATATAAAACACAAGCATATATAACAAATTTATATTTATCAAAAACTAAAATAATTTATTTTTTTGTGAAAAAAAGGTGAAAAAGTAAGCGATATTGTTAACAAAAACCTACACATCATTTTTGGTGCTCCCTATCAAACATAAGGCATCAGACAAAGGTGTGTTAAATATAATGCACCGGTGGATAATTGTTAGTCTGGCATCGACAACTATAGTGGTGTGTTGTGATATATAGTGCATCAGTTAAGGGTTGTCATACAAAACAACCTGTGATGCCATTTCACATATGAACTGCGTAATTTGGTGTGATTGGTTCTACAAATCACACCATTGTAGTAGAATTTGTTAATGTTAAATGAAGTGGTGTGCTTGGTTATATGAAATGCATCGACTCTTTATGTTCCTTCGAGCACCCTATGCTTTTAACTAGTGTGTTGTCTTCTCTTGATGCATCATTAATGGGCACATTTTAAAATACGCATCGCAATGATAGTTTTTTAAATATTTTTCCTGGTGTAACTCACTTAACTGTATTAGTGTGTTTTGTTGAATTTAATGTACTGAATATCCATTTTAGATTTGTATGAATTGATACCAGTGCATTTTTCTTATAACACACTAGTAATGGGGCATCCCATAAAATGAACCGATATGGTAAATTATTATGTATTTTGTTCTTTGTGTTGTAGTACACATCACTGGTGCATTGTATTTATTTGACACATCGGGAAGAAAAAATTTTGTTTCAAAAAATAGGTAATGTGTTCAATTAATAGAATTCACCAGTTCATTTATCTCAATTGGCACACTTCCTAGCATCTTAGTGATGCTTACCATAAGATGCAATATTGCGCTGATAATTTGTGAAAATTTGACCATGTGTCGTGTTGTTTACATGATTGGTGTGTTGTTTGGATCTAGGTGCACTGACAGGTGAAATTGTTTGAAATCAACTTAAGTGGTGTGATGTTTAAATATAAATGCACTGATGCTACCGTGCTATTGGAGCATTGACATTTTTTTTAACGGTGTGTTTTTTTGTCAAGATAATCGGTCATGGGGTGTCCACTAAAACTCCCCACCACAAGCATTTGGTTAACATAAACACACCACTAACCCAATTTTTATGGAATTTAAACATGGAGATGCACTTTCTCTAACTGACAGTACCAGTGCACTATAGTTTCTCAAGCATTGACATGATGTTTAACGGTGTCTCCTATAGTATAACGTACTAGTGCGGTTTTTGTCAGTATGGGCACTGCTCCTTATATTGATTCATTGCAAATTAAGTGGTGCAATGTGTTACTAGGAATGAACCTATGCTACCATGTTATTGAAAAACCATCATTTTTTTTAATGGTGCATTGTGAATCATAGAGAATCAGACACGGGGTGTCAAGGGAAATTCTCCGCAATGTCAAATCAATGAATTTTTGTTCTGATGTGGTTTTGTTAATGGCACTAGTGCATTTGTTTAAAATGGTTGCACCGCTTAGTTGTATTTCATGTGTCATTTTTTAACTGTACACTTGGTTAAATGGAACACACCGGTGCTTCTGAGTTTGAAAAGCGCTGACACATTATTTCCTAAGTATTTTTCTTTATAATGCATAGGATTTGAGTAATTCAAGAAGAAGCACCAATTAATGTAAAACTTGGATGCATCAAAGGTGGTTCTTACTGTGAAGTTAGCACATGATGCATTACATTGTAGTGAACCCAATAGAAACAGTGCAACACCATTCAAAAAAGTCCCAAATTTCAAGCTAGGTTAAAATTTTAAACAAATGAAAATGGAAATGGGAAGCTAATAAAAAAATTACCTAACTTTTATGTCTCGAGGAGGCATGGTTCCACCTTTGAGAGGAAATGAAATTTGGTGGTAATTTCCGAAAATTGGAAATGTCTCCAATATCGATCGATGGAGCTATCCAAATCACCGAGGAGAACTGAAAACAGGTCATATAAGAAAATAGAGTAAGAATCTATGCTTTCTTGTGACATTGGAATCATAGAATGAGGTGTCCAAATGAAAATCAGTCTGGTAATTTATTTGTATTTACCCATACCACAGTGCACCATCAAACATTGTGTACACACAGGTACATAAGATTCAATTGTACTATTGTGCTTTGATCGATGTTTTTTATTTCATTATGACTTATTATGCTGCATTTGAACATATACACATCGGTGCATTATGTTTTAGTTGAGCACCAGGGAGGATATACCATATAGGCACACCGAACAAAATTGTCCACAATTTTTTTTTGATTGTTCGTGTTTGCTAACAAATTCGACTATGAACAGTGATAGTGTGTTTGAACATTTTAGCACTGGTGTGGTATCCTTAAATGAAAACCAATGCATTTATTCCTTAAATTCACACCCAAAAAAAAATCTCCACAAAAACCTCTGGTTGCTCACCTTCGCTAACAATCTTCACTATAAACAACTGGGGGATAATTTTTTCGTGGAGGTTCTATAAAAACCTCTAGAAGAAGGTGTTATCCTTCTAGTGGGCAAGCCCAAAAATGGGTAGAGTGTATAAGTAAAGATGGAGAAAAGGAAAAAAAAATATCACTCAAGAGCTTTGGTTGTTTAGCAGAGTCAAATGATTTGAAAGAAACAAGAGTAGTTGGGAGAGATAAATGAAGCATTATATATGCTTGAGTGAATATCTCGGTAAATGCCATGATTGAAAACTGAGATAGGTCATGGAAATAGCTCAGTCGTGGTGAGAATTCCAAATTATGCAAAGGAGTTGGAAAATGAACAATCCATTAACTCATCTCTTGTTGTTTGTTGTGTTTATCTAGGATCAAAAAACTAATATGTTGTTCAGTGTGAATATTTCAAGCATAAGAATGTTGAGGGTTGTGTAAAAATAAAACAATTGAATATGCTTATGTACACTCATGAATACATTGAGGATAATGTAGTAGAGTGTAGTTGGATATCTATGGCATATCTTAAAAATGTTTGTTGGTTTAAAAGTGCTAGGACACTTACATTATGTTTTAACATGACATCTTATATAATTATTATTATGATTGTTGTGTGTGGGAAAGATTGGAGTTGTTGACGAGATGAATGCCAATAATGGATAACCTCTTGTAGAGGGTAGAGACAAATGGGTTTTTGTTGAATAATTGATGAAGGGACCCTATGAGACCCCATGAAGCACCCATTATGAGGCAACATCGGAGATGTTGTTGGCATTTATACATGTATAATATTTGTCATGCCTATGTAACATGTGGTCTAAAAGAGATTGGGTAAGAATCCCTTCCAAAATGTTTTATATCTTGGTGATATATTTATGATTTTGATTGACTCTTGCATGTCATCGATACCTAGATGGGGTATGATTCAGGAAAGAAAACCTAAGGGGCATAGGAGGAAAACCTCTGATGGGAAAGGATGGTTAGAATCCTTGCGTCGAATTCATGAAAAGACGTCTCATGAATGTATTGATTAACATTGATGACTAAGAATGGTTGTTCATGTAAGTAGGAGATATTTCATATGCATGGAGTATATCCATGTGTATATAAGAGGGTGTTTATTAGACTACCCTTATGGAAGGAAAACCTTCTAGTACTTCGAAGGAATGGTGGGATGGTAAAGAGAGAAATTCGGTAGCCATGAATATTGACACCTTGGTTACCAATAAAGAATGAATTCATGGATGAATTTAGATGAAAATTTTGATTTCATGTTATGTTATGTTGATTTGAGGTCATGATGAGCTCAATACAAGAGATATACTCATGTTGTGGCCAAGAATGCTAATAAAATATTTTCTATGTGGTGATGTCTTAGCTAAGTCCTATCTCACAATGGTGGAATTCCTGACATAGACATGTGGCATTCTGGGAGAAATGCAAGGATGTATTGTGTAGATGTGGCCCTGGGAATTGGCACACTAGTTTATTTATTGAGATGTTTGATTGCATTGTGGAAAAACTTGGTATGTAAAACAATACCTATGTGGGGAATGATAATTTCATTCCGTTTCATATGATTAATTAGTATATGTGATTCAATTTCTAGAATGTGAAATTCTAATATCACTTTGTCGTCCATTGTAAATGTGCAATGAAAGTATGATGTGCATGGAATACTAACAATGTTTTTGGTTGTTTGAAGGTTGATAAATTGGAGGAAGGATGGTCTTGGATACGGAAGAATTTTAAGTCCATAAGGAAGACCAATGACTGTCGTTGAAAAATCCAAATTGTTATGAGAAAAAAATCTCATACTTGTGGGATCTAAGTTCATATCTGAAAATTGATAAGTGAAATTTGAAATCTATGGGAAAAAAGATTTGAAAAATCTATGATCGAAATTCTTATGAACATATATCACAATTATTGTATGTATGTATGATATAAGTAAGATGAAAGACCTATCCTGAAAAGAAAAATGATAGTTGTTAAGTTGGAAGGAAAGGAAAAAATGCCACTATTGTGATACCAAAACCCCACAAGATGTCACAATCACCATTAATATTGTTGTGTTGTGTTAGAGAAAATAAAATGGATGCCTTGGTTGTAAGAATCTACAAGTCTCTATACTTTTCCTATGCAATTATACCTTAGTAGGAAAGATGAATTGCCCTAGGTACTGTGTAATAGATAAGGGAATGTGAGTGATCGAAAGGAATAGGAGACTTAGATACCTCTTGTTATCCATTGAATGCGATCATGAGCACATTGGGTATGTTTAAAGGAGAAAATTGAGCCAAGTCTAACCAAGGTATCCATATCGATGCATATCCATGAATGCACAGATAAGTATAATGTTGACATGTAAATATCATCATGAGTTATGAAAACCAATAACATATTTTTGCATAAAATTGGTTTTCATATGCAATATGTTTGATAATTGTTGTAGGCATGAACTTAATTTCCAAAAGTCTGGAAGGGACAAGACTGTGAAGAAGAATGATATTTCAAAAGCGGTCAAAGGATGAAGACATGGAAGGTGTTATCAAGAAGAAGTAACATCGAGGATGGTGCTCCTTTGAAGGGGGAGGGGAATGTAACACCTCATTTTTAATCCCCTGGTTAATTGTAATAAACCATGATTAGTGATGATTGACTGTCATCATGGAAATATTTTTACCATGCCATGGACATTTTAAATGAATTAATTGCTTAATAAAATATCTTTCACAACTGACTAATGGGTGGAGCACAAGTATTGGTCATGATACCATGAGAGGGATTAGAGAGAGGTCTTGGATAGGATTCATTGCGCTAAGGATCCCAAGTCACCTTACTAAATTATTTTGGAAAAAAACCATGTGTACCCTTTCTCCTAATTACAAATTTAGTCATTAAATAAAAGTATGGTTTGGTATTTGAGGAGATACTTCCAACATAAATGCATGGACCAAGGACCATCCATGGGGAATTGATCCAAAAATTATCTTTTAAAGACTATGGTTAGGTTTATGCATGAATTATTTTACCATTTAGGATTTAATAAGAAAGAGAAGAAGCTTAATCAAAGAATGTTACAACCATATAAGAAGTAAGACTAGAAAACCATAACACTGAGATCGATAATGGAGTTCAACACAATTTTTCCTATGTCTCTGAGCCTTTGTCTTAGTTGGGGAGGCTTCTTATCAATCTTCAATGCTTTAAGAATACAAAATAAAGGATTACATAACAACTCATGAAACCACCTTTAATATCTACAACTTCTGGATAGAAACAGACATCACCATTGGATGGAATAGATAATTATGAGTATGAACTTGACTATTCTTGTCTAGATATCATGGGCTCTATAGGCACTTTTTTGTTCGTCTACTTTGATGCAAAAGCAGAAGCCATATTCAGACTCCTCTCAAAATTATGAAACTTTTGAGTATAAAGTTGACCTAGTTCTAAATAGGCCCTCGAGACCTCCCCTCAGCATTAATCCCAATGCTATGCCCTGTCAAATTCGTACAGTCCATACAGTCTCAAATTGTGTGCCAAAAAAATCTTTGTCTCGCTTTTTCATGCCCGACTAAATAAGCCAAACTCCACCAAATTTAGTGACAATTATCCAAACTTAGTGGGATTTCACCAGATTTGGTGGAAATCGCCAAACCACTTTGACCTTCCAAAAGGTGCCATGTGGCACCTCCTCATTGGGCCACATGTCACCTCATCATTGGCCCTAGCCACATCAACCTACCTAGTCAACTTCCATGTCAACATTCGTGCTTCCATGTTAGCATGTCTAGTAAGCTACCACATGTCACTTATATATAGTGCCATGTGTCACTTTCATATAGTGCCACGTGTTACTTCTGTACAGTGCCAACTCAAACCAAAAATGCCAAAAATGACTGACATGTGTCATCTCCTGGTCCTGCCACGTCACCCTGTTGATGTCATCATGACATCATGTGGAAATCATCATGATGTAATGTTTATTTCATATTCCATGTCATTTGTAGGACCTTTCACCAGTTGACTTTAACCTTTGAATTTTTTCCTGTTTGGGAAAACATTCAGAGCGTGACAACTTTCGCATATGGTGTCCATTTTTTTAAAATAAAATATGGTTAGAATCGGCACAACAAGCCCTGCACAATGGCATTGGTTTCATTTGATTTCAAGAAATTTTAAATTTTGGCCTTCCTGGTTCCATTTTGGATCATTCCTCCCCACTAAGATCTTTTGGTCCTCCAAAAGGATATTAACCAGACATCAAGTGTAAGATAGGCCTCCCCACTTGTCCTTTGTCTTTAAAATCTATCCTATGCACATGTCGCATCATAATCAATTTCATAATAACCATGACAACTGAAAGCATATTGTTAGCCATTTGAACTCGTTCACATCTCACTGAATCCACTACCATCCATGTAGAAAACATTAGCAATGATAACATCATAATTATGACTGAAAAATAACCAATATGTTTTATGTGCTTCCATGACATTAACTTATCTTGAAGCAAATTATGATTGAACTTCCATTCTACAACCATCTCATGTTCATTCTTAACATCAACTGCTTTAGTTGGCACCCCCCAGATGGGGTGACACAAAGACAACAGTGGACACGTGGGCTGCCGCCGGGACGCTCCTTTAATGCATCAACTGGCGAGCGCCCTTCTGCCATTAATTAGTAATGGTTTGCACCAACCACCTCCATTTGATGAGCCCTCTCGCGCGAGGGAACTGTACCAGTATGCAGAGAACCCAACACCAAGCCTTAATGGCTTTGGCGGTCATGGTAGCATTGTGTATTATCACAGGAATGAATCAGCAAGAGAAGCATTGGCTCCTCGCAGTGTTCACTCCGCCCGAGAAGAAACTCAGAGCCCCACTAAAGATCGGGAGAGGAGAGGCCAATCCGACAGGAACTCGGGCCCCTTCCAGGGTCTCCACAATGCCAAGGCTAAGAGAGAAATCGTGCAGAGGGGCCGTTTGGTACAGGGATGAGTCTCGGCGCCAGTGCCAATGGAAATTCGAACGGGCACTTGCCTTAGCATCCACCCGACGCAGAAGATGACCATGGATGCCTCCCATGGAATACATAGAGGAAATCAGTTTGGAGGAGGCTATGCAGAGCCACCCCCCAATTGAACTCGAAAAGGAAAGCAAGCTCCCGCCCAGGGACACCTCGCGGAACCTCAATACCGACAGCCCGGAGAACTTCTTCCCAACCTATTTCATGGAGGAGGAAACCCCTCTCGACAGCATCACAGGGACGGAGGCGCCACTAGGGCTTTCAACCAGAGCAACAATGGACTCCAGGCAACAAGTACTCGACGTCAGCGGAGGGCTGGAACAACCATCCTTCTCTGAATTATGGCACCTTCCACTCATCTTCGAGCTCAGGAGTCTAATGGACGACCAAGTTTTTTGCCTCGCCAGGATTGACCAAAGGTTGGACATGCTCTTTGCGTCCCACTCCAAGAATCTTCCACAGCGGCAGTGTCCGACGTGTGTGCAGACGTACTCGCTTCTAGCAGGCTGGCGACAACAGAGGAATGAGCGATAGTGCACGGGCAAATAAATCCACTGAAGCTTTTGGTTAGAAGTATCTCTGTTGTTTTAGTTCAGTTAGCTTGCTCAATTTCTTTACATCTAGTTATGGCATACTTTTTGAAACTTATTAGCATAATAGCCCTGGTTTCCTTCGGGCAGGGCATTCCCATGTATATTTTGGTAACAGAGTCAAACCTGGCACAGGATATCCAGTTGTCCCGGTTTCCTATTTAGGTGGGACAGCTGGCATCATCAACAATTATTGTATGCTCTTTTTGCTAATATAATAGGATCCACCCTTTTTATTTAAAAAAAAAAAAAACTGCTTTAGTTGGCACAATTATAGGTGTATTGCTTTCATAAGATGCTTTCTTTAATTGTTCCATTGTTAGAAGAGATTGATTTGATTTTATGTGATGAGCATGTACAACATATTATGTCCCTTCTTTAGTTAAGTGATATTGATTTTGTTCCCTGTAGAATATTGCTTTGATATCATATAAATAAGGGCTTCCTAAGACCATTCCACATGTTTCTATCAGCACCACATCACATATTACTTCATCCACATAGTTAGATGTAATTGCAAACTTTATGATACATTGCTTTGTTATGGGAAATTTGTGATCTTTTCTTATCCAATTAAGTGAATAGGGTTTTTGATGCATCTTAGTGTTTAATCCCAATTTCTTAACCACTTCTTATAAAATTAAGTTAAATTGAGATCCACTATCTATCAATCTATCGATCTTAGTATGTTTCATTATGACCCTTATATGAAACAATTTACTTCTTGAAGCAAAACCATCACCAATTTTACTTGTCAAACCAACTGTTGTGATTTTAGACTCGTCACTTGAATCTGACCCCAAGTATGATCGTTGTGTTGTTGTTCCAATTTTTTGCCTCCCTTTCCTTTCTTTGAACCACTTTGGTTTCTTCTTTGGGTGCAATTGCCAGCAATGCTCATCATCATGCCATTCTTTCTTGCAATGCTTGCAAGAGAGCTTCTCTTCCTTCATTGTAGTTGAGTTTTCTTTCTTCCCATTCCCTTTTCCTTTGTCATCCTTCTTTGAAGATGATTCCCCTGATACACCAATTCTGATTTTCCCTTCTTCAATATACATTTCTTGAACAGAAACCTCATCAAGATTAGTAGGTCCAAACATAAATACAGTATTACGAATAGAAGTAGGAAAACCTCCTATATACTTCATAAGATTTTCTTATCCTCTATATATTCCTGCACCAATTGTCCTTTTCTTAGCTTAAGACTTTGCCATTCAATTAAATCATTTTCCTTATATCCCAATGGATAGATATCCCAATGGATAGAACTGTTTTCTAAGTGTGGAAGTAAAATCATGCCATGATGAAAAAATCTTACCAACTTGTTGATTTGCATGTTATCTTACGTTTCCACTAGATGAGAATTGTACCTTCAAGACGAAGCGATGCCAATCTTATTTTGGTTGCCTCATCTTTGATTTGTTGCACATTATAATACAGATCCATCTATCTAACCTAGTTATCAAGTTTCTCAACATTAATTTCACCATCATACATAGGAATAACTAATTTTACATCAAATTTAAGTAATGCCATATCAGGATTATGTTTATGAGAATGTTTTCTTGAAGAAGTAAGATTTGAACTTGTACTTGAAGAAGATGGAGATGAAGGAGGAGTTTTAGGAGGGTCCTCTCCTTCTTCACTTTTGTTTTTATTTGAATATTCCCCTTGAACTGGTCTCTTTCATTCCAAGTAATCATTATACAACACTTTTACCATCTCTGACATGGAAAAGAAAGTTCTTTGAAACTCTGGTTCATTTTGAGAAAGTACTTTTGATGCCATCTTCTCACTTTGAGATGTCCTCTTTATTGACCCAATCTCAATATCTCCTTCTACAAGCTCTCCTTCAACACGACTTATCTTTTCTCTGGTACACATCCAAACTCAAACAACCAATTGTCAACCTGCTTTGATACCACTTGATCCAAAAATGATCTTTTAAAGACTATGGTTAAGTTTATGCATAAATTATTTTACCATTTAGGATTTAATAAGAAAGAGAAGAAGCTTAATGAAAGAATGTTGTAGCCATATAAGAATTAAAAACAACAAACCATAACACGAAGATTGATAACAGAGTTTGGCACAAGTTTTCCTACGTCTCCGGGCCTTTGTCATGGTGGGGGAGGCTTCTTATTAATCTTCAATTATTTAAGAATACAAAAGAAAGGCTTACATAACAACTTCTGAAACCACCTTTCTGATCTGCAACTTTTGGATAGAAACAAACATAATCATTGGTTGGCACATGTAATTCTGAGAATTTTGAGTATGAACACGACTATGCTTGGATCGACATCCCGGGCTCTAGAGGCACTTTTATGTTTGGCTACTCTGATGCATAAACAGAAGCCATATTCAGACTCATCTCAAAATTATGAAAATTTTGATTATAAAGTCAACCTACTTCTGAATAGGCCCTCGGGACCTCCCCTCGGCATGAATCCCAATGTTGCACCGTATCAGATCCATACAATCTCAAACTGCGTGCCAAAAAACTCTTTTCCAAATGCCCAGTTAAATAATCCAAACTTTGCCAAATTTAGACACAGTTAGCCAAACTTAGCATGATTTCACCAAATTTGGAGGATTCCTCCCATATTTGGTGGTAACCGCTAGATTTGGTCGAAACCACCAAACCACTTTGATGTTCCAGAAGGTGCCATGTGGCACCTCCTCATTGGACCATGTGTCACCTTGTCCTTGGCTCGAGCCACATCAGTATGCCATGTAAGCCTGCCCAGTCAGCCACCACGTAAGCTTTCCCAGTCATCCTCCACATCATCCTGCTCATTCAACGACCACATCATCATTCATACTTCCACGTCATCCTACCCATTCAACTTCCACATGTCACTTCCATACAGTTCCACATGTAACTTACATACATTTTCACATGTCACTTCTATATTGTGCCAACTCAACCTGAAAACACCAAAAATGATTGACACGTGTCAGCTCTTGGTGCTGCCACATCACCCTATTGACATCATGATGATGTCATCATGACATAGTGCTGACATCATATTCCATGTCAGTTGTATGACCTTTGACCAGTTGACTTTGACCTTACACTTTTTGCCTTTTTGGGAAAAAGTTCAGAATGCGATAACTTTCGCATATGGTGTCCATTTTTGGAAAAAATATATGGATGGAATCGACATGATGATCCCTACGCAATGGTGCCAGTTTCGTCTAATTCCAATAACTTTGAAATTTTGGCCTTTTTGGATCCATTTTGGATCAAGAATCATGGAAATCCCTAGTTGCATGGAAGAAACACGATAACCTTCTTGGACAAAGGAAGAGAATGCATGGATACATGTTGAAGAGACCACAACAGTATGTAGAGTGTGTCTATGTAGAGGCAAATAGCTCATGCAAGAGAATATATGGTATAATGGGGGAGAGAGAATACCATGAATAGACAAGCATTGTTTGGGTTGAAACATGGAAGATTCCATGTGTAAGAGAGTAGAGGAATATGTAGAGAATTGAAGAGAATTTATCATAATTGTGGGAGAATTTATGAGAGAAGCAGATAGACAATAATTTAGAGAAAGAGAGTGTACTTTATAGTAGGTATGAAAAACAAACCCAACATGAGATGAGGGGATCATGAGCTTGATTCTTTCTTGAAAAAGATCAACACTAGAAAGAGGGGGTGTTGAGCGATGGTGTTATGCATGAAGGGACTCCCTTATGCAGAGGAAATTTATCTAGGAAGGTATCTTATAAACTCATGAAGGCCATAGGCGAGGTTGATATATCATGTTTTCAACCAGTGGTTGTAGTGAAGGATATGGCCTTCATCCTTTGAGTTTCTCTGAGAATATATGGAATCCCCTGGTGGTATCATGGCCTGGCACGGGGGTGGCCAGATTTCATAGAGGAATAGTATATATGAGCCTATGGTTGGGTGGACAAATGCTCACCCACAATCAATTGGGATGGCTACATATTTTTAAAAATATAAGTGTTCATTATGCTTTGTGTATTTGACTATATTGAACAAATTATGCATGTTTTTTCATTCCTGAGTTTGTATGGATGGATGGGAAAATAAATGCATATGTGTCTCTATAACTTTTCCTATATGTTAAGTTCAATTCCATACTGATTATTTTTCTCTTGAATTCCTACATGAGTAACCTGAAATTCATGGCTTGAGATCCTGTGAATTTTCTGTGTATGGAAATGGATACAAAGTTTACTTCAAACTTTTATAAATAATCATTTAAAGGATTTGGTACAAAACTGAGTTTTAGTACAACATACCATCCACAATCAAATGGAAATACTGAGAGAGTTAACAAAGTGATTGAAGACATGTTAAGAATCTATGTGATGGATAATCCATATAAGATGGAAGATTATTTGAAATTGGTTGATTTTTCCTAAGACAATGGGTATCAAGCTTCATTGAAGATGATACCATTTGAATCTCTATGTGGTAGAAAATACAATACTCTAGTGATTTGGGAAAACCTAGTAGACATATTAGTACTTGGGCCAGAACTGCTCAAGGAGATGGAAGAACACATGGTTAAAATTAAGCGATATTTGAAAACAAGACGAGATAGGAAGAAGAGTTATGTAGGTAAGAAAAATATAGTCATAGAATTTAAAGTGGGAGAGCATGCATTTTTGAAAGTGAATCCCAAGAAGAGGTCATTGAAGTTGGGAATTTGTACCAAGCTAGCAGCCAAATTTTGTGGTCCACTTGAGATATTGGATAGAAAAGGTCCAGTTGCATACATTTTTTCATTCTCTGCTTCCATGAATGTGTATAGTGTATTTCATGTATCTTGTGCATGATCCTAACCCTTCCATTGATTATAATTTGATACAGGTGGATGCATAAGAAAACTTTCAATAATATCTAATCGGTATATTCGTGTTGGCACGGGGGAAGACCCAGGGTTCAACTCTTCAACAAAGCACCAACAAAACCCTAACTACCGACCCTTTCGGAAACACTTGCGAAGTAGATGAAGTCTCTCCTGAGGTAGAGGCAGGGGGGGTTGCAGGACTCAAGTGTCTGCAACCTAGTTGGGACACATATCTATGATCACAGTACTTAACAGAGCACTTAGCAGTTAACATTCATTAGAATTTAACCCTTATTCACATCGCAGGTAAAACCCTAATTACAGAGCAGTGCAGTAATCAACAAGATCTAACACACCCAAGCACTTAGCACTTAGAAATAGAATATATCTAGCATTCATTCACATTACTAAGCACTAAGCTACTATATTAGATGCATCTAACATACATAAATATGACAACACTAAGCATAAATCACATCAATCATATAAAGCAACCATAACACAAGATATATGTGGTTCACCCCCAGTGCGGGGCTACGTCCACCAACTCTTCCTCTTCTTTATTATCTTCTATCGATCTCCTTACATGCACAGAGCCTCAAAACCAAATCTGCATAGGACAGGAGATATGTGCGCACCTCGCCATATCCTCCTTTCCCGATCTAGGTCACAGCACATAGCCTTTACACGACCTCTTACAATCACTTGCAATTAGCTCTGCAATTTTTACACAGTATGCACCAAGCGTTCACAACCATTCGCACTTAGCTAACATTAGCACTAAGCCATCGAAATTTCTTACATCACCTAGCTATGTATTTATACATTACAAAATTGGCCTAAACATGGATAAACCCATGGGCTGACATCCCATATGTGTTACATAAACCCTAATCCCAAAAATCTCACAAAAGGGGGCAAGATCCCATGATCCCCGCTTCGCCTGGTGCTCCATCTTCGACCAGTGTGTCGAAGTCCCAAAAATTGGTCAAACATGACCAGCGTTTCCACAAAAATTGGTCAAGGGCCAACAGGCCCCCAACACTCACCTGTGACTCATCCCGAGTCACTCTAATCTGGGTAACTCTGCCTCGAAGGCCTCGATCTTGGCTCGAGCTACCTCGACCTACTGCTTTGCTAGAGCATCCTGCTCGTCGAACTCTTGAATAACTTTCTCATTCTCAATTTTGATCAGAAAAGCCACAGCGGGTTAGGACTAAGCGAAAACTGGCTCCCCCTGATCCACAAAAACAACAATAATCATTGGTAATTTTCATACATTATTATAAATTAATTTATTCATAAAAGACCCCTCCTAATTAATTATAATTCTAAGACAACCTAATAACCTCTTAAATAACCTAACCCTATTTTGAACATAATTAATTAATATCAAAAATTAACCCTGAAGTAATAAACACTTAGAATATAGATTAACATGAAGGGCAAACACTAATATCTTATAAATTACTTAATACCTATAACCTAACCCTAGAACATAGTAATCTAATTGAAGACATTAATAAACAACATTAAATTAATAATAACCCATTATATACCTTATAACCAAAAACAAACACATTTAAAACCCTAATATTAACTCATAACAAACATTTAATTCTTTTTAATTATTTAGTTTATACCTTAACCTCAGATTAAAATACCTTAACCCTAAAATAAATTTAATAATCCACTTTTTACCTATTAACTAAACCCTAGAGCATAAAATAAAGATAAAAAAACCCTAAATTAATAATAAACTATTATAACCTTAAATAAACAAATTATTAAACCCTAGAAATATTAGCAAATAATTTAGTTTATTAAATAATTCTACTTTAAACATAGCCGACACTAAAAACTTTCCCACACTTCCAGTAGTTATACCATCTCTTCCCATTTTCTTAACCCAGGCTCATTGTCCTGAACATGGATCCTAATTTGGATCTGAAAAGTCGACAGTCTATTGACAACACTGTGGCTTTTCCGATCAAAACCAAAAATCCCAACCACGACAATCTCACTCATCAAATTTCTCATTCATCGGTCCTTCCAAGCATTGTTCTACTGTGGTGACTACTTGTTCTAGCTATGCACCTTGTCCTTCAATCTCCTCAAAAAGTGTGCAAGCTTCACCATGCACTAGCTAGAGCCTTTGGGTGACTTCCATGAATTGTATGTTGTTCCTATGACCTTTTCATCCTCTCGACCGGTGACAGTAGATTCAACTATGCTTGCATTGTTGTTTCCTGTTGCTTTGCCTCCTGGAGTTGTGACTCCAATGTCCTTATTTCAGGGTCCTCTGCAAGGGGCTCGTAGTTCTGCGCACTTTGACTACTTAATTTCTTTCACTCTAAGGCCAATGCCTTGATTCTTTCGACTTCACTCCTGGCAGTTTCCTCTCTTTGATCTCGCACTTCCTGCAGAGTGCTTGGCACGGCTTGTAGTTCCAGTTCTATTATTCATGCTTGGAGTTGTTGAATGGCTTCAGGGAGCTTCCCCACCTGGCTCTTAGTGGTTTCTTCTTTCATCTGTGTTAGGCCTGTCACAAAGAGAAGTGCTCTAGTGACTGCTTATTTAACTCCCATCTGTTCCTCGAGCATCTATTCTTTCTCCTTCTAGATCTGCACTCTATCCTCTACAAACTTCGCCTGGAGATCGTCTTTTTCCTGTTGCTAAACTTGACATTGCTCTATGGCTTCCTCATTTTCTTACTTCAGGGCCTTTGTGGCCTATTCCTTTTCCTCCTGGACACGACTAAGGCGAGCCTCTGTCGAGTTTGCTAGTCTACATAGCTAGAAAATCTTATCTCCTACTTCTATGTCCCCTGCTGACAACGGTGCAGTAGGCACTACACAGCTCGAATAAAGAGCTTTTTGTACCCCTTTGAGCTTCACCTCAATCCTGTCAAACATTGTCTCCTATTTGGCTTCGCTTCGTTGCAATATGTCTTCTGAGGTATCTGATACAACGACAATGATAAGGTCAATGTCATCCACCATGAGCATAGTGTGGAATGGAGGTTTATTTTCTTTTGACTTCTTCCATGATGAAGGTTTCGCCGGGGAACCCTTTCGTTTCTTAGATGTTTCTGCCTCTATTAGTAGATCTTTAGGCGGTGTTACTTCACCCTTCTTCTACTTGTCTTTTTCCTCTACATCCTCTTCTTTGTCTACTTCGTCACCTCCTCCCCCTTCAAGTGAATATGGGGTAGTTTCCTTTGATGCACTGCTCAATTCTTGTACCTCTTCCTTATTTTTCTTATTGTTACTGCTAGGTGCATCATATTCTTCGCGAGTGACCATAGGGCTTATGATGAGGTCAGGGTCAGAGAATTCTACCTGGTCAACTAGTACAAGGAAGTCTGCAGGCCATTCCTTGGTTATTTTTTCCATGTCCTCTTCTGTTAGTTTATAATAACTCTGTAGCTCCTCCTTGCTTTCATCTCTGTGCGTAGTGATATATATGCAATGCCTATCTACGCGGAACTTCACGAATGGCCTGAAACAGTGCAGGGTATTCAGCGTCATGCGAGGGAAAGATTCAATGGCCCTCTTCAGCTGCAGATAATAGGTGTGGAACATCGCATTTGATTGCCATTGTTTTTCCATGTCGCTCAAATACCATAGCGTAGTGAACTTCGCTTCTAGTGGTTCAAGGTCACTCCTTATGGCATCTCCCAAGCAATGAAGGAAATTAGGATCATCAACCAACTAAAATGGAACTCATAGCCCTAATCTCGAGCTTCACGATAGTCTTTCTCTAATTGGTTGACGAGGTAGCTTGCCCAATTCATTTGCATCCCTTCAATGCATTTTTCTGTGAGGTCGACGACAAACCCTGTGACCTGCGTTGGTGTATTCTTCCTGACAAGCTTACCAACGATCAACTGGAAAGCTAGGCACACTGTGCCATTCTGGATGGAGGCTACCTTATAGCCCCACTTCCCCTTCTCCACATCACCATAGGTTTCTTTAATTTTCTATGCCAAGGCGTGGTCTGCAACCTTACCTGGGTAAATGTCCTATGGGTGTGGTCCTTGCATGCTCAATCTCGTGATTTGGTGGATCAACATTGAATCTAATGTGATGCACCTATCCAACCGTAGGTAACCTCCATGGAAGCACGCTAGCAGGAGTTTAATGCATGCGTTAACCTCCTGATGTTTGTTGAAGTGTGGTAACTTAATTACATTGAGGATGGTTGATCTTGCGATGTCCATGGTCCACGGCTGGGGGATTATTTTCGACTTTTTCCCCATTGTCTTGGTCAAATACTTGTGTGGTGTGAGCATTCCATGGTTATAGCGATCTCCCAAGTTGAAGTCACTAATCTTTAGCATCATAATCCTTTCCTACTGTGGTCCTACTTCACGTATCCCCTTCAGGAGGTACACAGTGATCAATGTGTAGTCAAAGTCCCTCGGGATGTTTTCATGACTCACTGCACCAGCCAGAGGCGAGATGTAGTCGGGAAGGATTGATGGGATGAGATTTGCATTCGCCAAGTCATCAAGATGCTTGGTTTGTTTCTCTATCGCATTTCGGGAGGGCCCAGATCGACGTGCAGTCGATGGGGATGCTTGCACTGCTCTTGTTGACGAAGCTTGTGCTCCTCCAGACATGACCTTATCATCCATGAGGTCTATGAGAATCTCTTCGAAGGATTTCTTTACTGCGCTAAAGTCACCTGACATAAACGCTCGAGATCTGATATCTCAGGTCAGTGAACAAATAATCAAGGTATCACAATGGATGGAGAGTTCTCAATAAGCACAATGCGGTAATGGTCATATATTTGTGGGCTCGAATAATCACAATTGGCAAAAGTGTTCTCGGTGAGACATGCGACAGACTAAATATACAAGGTCGTAACAGACTCCTCTAATGAGTAGGAGTGCCTCAATCAATGCAATTCCATCCATTATGGTGTGATCCCAACGTTCCAATGGAAAACGTTCCAGCAATAACTGTGTTTCTAACCATTCTGGAGCATCATTCTAACGGTCGGGACACCTCCAACGGTCATATTTCTTCACGGTGGCGAAGTGCCAATCTACATTTCTCTGTTATTTCGGCGAGGTTCAAGTTTTGCAAACCTTCCTTCTGAGAAGTCCTCTCTAGAACCTCTTGCAAATTTCCTAGCTTTGTTTTCTTCTTACTGAGCTTTCTATCTTTCTTTCCTGTGATCTATGTCTCTGGATTCCTTTTTCCATTCTTACTCTTATCTCCTCTTGGCATAGTAACTTCGCACTATTGAGGGTCTTTCACAAGGTTCGAGGATAATACTTATTTTATTAATGTTTCTTGAGTAGGTGCTCTACTCTCCTATATGGATAAGTTCCCTAAGTTTGCATTCTTTCAACTTCGAAAGTTAGGTCTCTGGTCCTCATTTGCTTCGACTTGTCCTCCTTTTCTTCTAGTAAGTGCGTTATTCTCCTAGCCATGAAATCCCTTAATTCTTTATTTTTCTATTCTAAGGCTTCCTCTTCTTCTTTCCTTCGGATCTGATCTTTCTCAATCCAAGTCCTTCCTAACAAAAGTGCAAGAGGTTCATTGTTCTCAACAAACTGAATGACCTCGAATTCTTCTTCTGTCGATGCTCCATGAGAAATCACAGGTACACGGGTAAGTCTTCCACATAGATTTATCATCTTTCCTTTAAGCAATCCTATTCCTCCCAATGAAGGAATCATAACAAGCTTTCCTAAGATTTTCAAAGTACTTTATGTACTTTCTATCATAATGTTCACCTGTGTTTCTGCATCCAATACACAGTTTATGTCGAAGTCTCCTATTCTTGCTTCTATGCACTCTTTCTCTTTTAAAATCTCTGATAAACTAATGTATCTATAATCATTCAGTGTTTCTTTCATCTGCAATAATATAGCCTCTGGTTCTTTCTGGTTCTTTATCATATTCTTAGTCTCTTGACCTTCCTTAGGATTTTTATGTCTCATTTTCATCTTTTCAACTTTAGCAATCATTCTAGGGAAATCCAAAACTTCATGTCCAGTAGCTTTACAACAAAGGAAAATAGGACTTCTACCAAGGCATTCCTTAGCAAGATGTCCCGGTCTTCTGCAACTATAACAAAGAGTTAATCCTCTCTTTCTCTTAAACGATCCCCAACCTTTCCTGTACTGCGCACTGGGATCACAGTGATGGACCTGCAAAATATTCTCTCTAGGATCCTGCATCCACTTGTTAGTCCAAACGTTCTTTCTATGCATAGGGATAACATATCTTTCACTATTTTTATCAGATCTATTCATATCATATCTTCTTTCTTCAAGTTGTGCCCTAGTTTTCAGACTGGGACCAAATCTATCCAACTACCTAGATCCATTTTTTCGAAACAAAAATTTCCACTTATCTTACCTTTATCAAAGCACAAATCTTTAATATCTTACCTCTTTTCTTCATATATGACTTCTCTTCTTAGCACAGAGCTTCACAAGTCAAGTAGAGTACCACGCACTACAACAACAGATATACGCACAAAGCTTTCTCTTTTCCTCAGTTCCTAGCAATCAAAGTTTCAAGTCCCGACAATGGAACCATTTATTGGCATAGGGGAAAACCCAAGGTTCAACGCTTCAACAATGCACCAAAAAAAACCTAACTACCGGCCCTTTCGGCAACACCTGCGAAGCAGATGAAGTCTCACCTAAGGTAGAGGCATGGGGGGTTGTAGGACTCAAGTGCCTACAACCTAGCTGGGACACAGATCTATGATCACAGTACTTAACAAATCACTTAGCAGTTAACATTCATTAGCATTTAACCATTATTCACATCACAGGTAAAACCCTAATTACAAAGTAGTGCAGTATTTAACAAGATCTAACACACCCAAGCACTTAGCACTTAGAAATAGAACATATCTAGCATTCATTCACATTACTAAGAACTAAGCTACTATATCATATGCATCTAACATACATAAAGATGACATCACTAATCATAAATCACATCAATCACACAAATCAACCATAACACATGATATACATGGTTCACCCCCAGCGTGGGGCTATGTCCACCAACTCTTTGTCTTCTTTATTATCTTTTGTCAATCTCCTTACATGCACAGAGCCTCAAAACCAACTCCGCATAGGACAGGAGATCTGCGCACACCTTACCATATCCTCCTTCCCCGAGATAGGTGACAACACATAGCCTTTACATGACCTCTTACAATCACTTGCACTTAGCTTTGCAAGTTTTACACAGTATGCACAGAGAATTCACAACCATTCACACTTAGATAACATTAGCACTAAGCCATCGACATTTCTTACATCGCCTAGCTACTTATTTATACATTACAAAATAGTCCTAAACATGGGTAAACCCATGGGTTGACATCTCATACCCGTTACATAAACCCTAATCCTAAAAATCCTACAAAAGGGAGCGAGATCCCACGATCTCCGCTTCGCCTAGCGCTCCATCTTCGACCAGCATTTCCACAAAACCTGGTCAAGGGCCAACAATTGGACATGAAGGTCATGGTGCTCTAGAATAAATTTATAGGGTTGATAAAGGTCCAAGAGACATCCTACATCCAAGAAAAGGTGGCATGGGAGTTGGAAGACACAATGCGAGAGGCGTACTCGTAGTTACTTTTGAATTTTTGATGAAAAAATTGTATATATGTACACATGCATGGTTTTATGCACTAACGACAATGCCAAAATAAGGAGGGGAGATGCAATACCTAGGTTTTGAGTCCCCGGATTAATAATGTATTTATGTTTGTTTGTTGAAAAGTCGGAGTGCCTATAAATTTGAAAGGACGTAGAGCCTAGAAATGTAATACTTTGAATATAATAATAAAAATACATTGTTGGCTGCAATATGGACAAGGATGGATTTATAAGGGAATATGATTCCATGAGAGAGGGGGACAAAGGGGATAAGACTTTTATTATATTTTATTTAGCTGTCTTCGAATTAGTTTAGAATAATGGTTATGTGACCTTCTTGGGGAGGCTATGTGGTGCATTATAGCATGTAATTATATAAACCATGTTTTTGGTTGTTTGGGGATTCACCATTCATTGTTCCTCAATCATTGTTACTTGTTCCTCATTCATTATTGTTCACTATTTTTCTTAGTTTGGACATGGAAAAAGAATTATTAGAGGTAGAGAGCCATGGTTATTTGGATGTAGGTAACTATTCGTTATTCCAGTAAGAAATCAATTCCTAAATGTGTGGATGCATTGGAATTTTGAGTATAACTATCCACAACTGAGAATACTTGGAGTTTCTAGCATTGATATTTCCTGACTAGTAGCAGAACTGAGCCTTGGAAAATAAGTGGAACATATTGAGGGGTTCCATTGTAGAGAATGGGATTAATTTCTTTGGGTTTTGTAGGATGAAAGGGAAAGAGAGATGGTAAGATAGGATTGTTGTGTGCTTGAGAAAATTGTGATAGCTTGATAGCTAATTGTTGTGTGTTTTAGAGGCAGCCTAGGACCCATCCTTGTGGATTCATGGCCTTGGCTTGGGGGTGGCCTGTTGTAGATATTTTATGTTAAATATAGCCTAAGGTTGGGTGGAACTTCTAAAATTTACATCCAATTGGTGAAACTATTGTTAAATATAGATTTATCTATTATGTGTTTATATAATTTATATTCAACTCTGTATTAATTTTCTCTAAGTTGTTTTTATAACGTGTTTGTTTTCTACTAATGTTGTGCATGGCATGTTATTCATTTATTTTATAGTTTAACATGTTCTTGATAATTGCATGTGATTATATCATGCTTCTTGATTTAAAGGAACGTCATAGAATTCAAAATCAGTCACTTAGAATTTGAACAAATTTTAAGGTTTGCTGAGTACTTCTCTTGTAGTACACTTGTTTAAAATGCAAACTATCGTATGAACTATTTCAACAAAAAATTCAAAGCCAAGTTGTTTTCTTTTCAACATACTTCTATCCATCTCAACAAAGGTCCTATTCTTCCTTTCTATAACACCATTTTGTTGAGGAGTATATGAATTTGTAAATCCTTGTCTTATACCATTCATCTTGAAAAAATTCATAACTTCATTGTATTTATATTCTCCCCAATTATATGCTTTGAGGGTGAAATTCTTCAAGACACTTTGTTTTTCAATCAATTCCTTGAACTAAACAAATTGTGTCTAATTTTTCTTATAGAAGATATACCCATGTTTTTCTTGAATAATAAACAATGACAGTTAGGAATCTTTCCAAAAGACAAAGATTCCATAGGACCACATAGATATTAAAGTATCAATTCAATACATTCTCTATCATTCCAAGATTTATTAAATAATCTCTCCCTATGTTTATTCCCTACTATTCATATTTCACAAATCTCACTATCAACTCCAAGATAGGAAAGATCATTCACTATGTTAGTATTCTTCATCAACACTAATTTCTTGATATTCAAATGCTCCATTCTCAAATGCTAAAACTTCATATTCGCTTC
>ML778624.1:0-33987 GCA_009831015.1 Picea engelmannii
CCCCTGAGGAAATCTGAAAATTTGGTAATTTCTACAATCAATCTTTTTGTAGTTTCTGTCATTTCTAACCCTTCTAATCCAGCAAGTTCAAGTAGTAGTAGCGACAGTGTGGAAAATGTTTCAGTTATCACAACCAAGAATTTAAGGGTTCATATTGATAGGATATCCTAGTCCATCAATGTGCATCAACACACAATATCTCTTACCCGATACCTAGAATTTTGGGGTAAATGGGATGAGGACATTGAGCAACATCAGTTTCTTTGTGAAGCCATCTGGAGGTCTTGCAGAAATCTAGACGCAAATAAATTGGTTGAGTTCCATACTATTTTGAGGGGTCAATCTATAAAAGGGTACATGAAATCTATCGAACCAGGGAATCCTGAAGGGAATCCTTTCTCTTTAACCCAGGTGAAGAATAAGTTTATAGCAGAATTTTGATTTCCTCAGTCAGAGAAACATTATCTCTTTGATTTGTGGGAGACAAAACAAAGAGATCATGAATCTGTATGACAATATAACCAAAGGTTTAAGGATGAAATAGGGAAGTTAGCGAACACTATCCATGAGGATGACTAGAGAGAATGGTTTAGTCAGGGGTTGTTACCATTAACCTAAATATCCCTGACTCAACAAAGAATAGCTACTTTGGGAGAAGCGTTGGAACAAGCTATGAATCTTGAGGCTATGGAAGGTTATCCTGGAAACTTGCAGGTAACGAGGCTTCCTAAAGATAATAATATTTCAAAACTACGAGGCCATATTTCCGCATTTATTGACAAGATCCAAGAGTCAATTCTTTTGAGAGAAGCTTGACCATAGGTATGGTGTACTAAATGTTAGACTAAAGGTCATACCACAATTGAATGTCCAAGATTGAGGGGTGTAGGACCCCCTCCTCACTTGATGGCGCCTCAAACAATTAGACCATCGGGAGGATTTGCGTAGGTTTCCTTTACAATACCATTTCACGACCATGTTCTACCATGCTTTCCCAATCCTTCAAGGAGGCCATAGAAATGGGTATTGCGAGATATTTAGAAGTCATGGGCACTCTCCTAGGAACTACCCTGTTCTACAAAAGTAAACCTCTATTCTAAATACAATATATTGTGAATTTTGTGGGTCCCCTACTTATGCTACCAAACAATTTAGAGCTTTGGATGCTCTAGCCAACAGATTGGATAATTCTTCATTCATAGTTAACAAAACTCCCCAAGGGTTCGGAGGAGGCCATCGAGGGGGAGAAAAGTTTGGAGGAGGTCATACTAGAGGAAGGGGACCAGGCCGTTTTTACAAATATGATGAGCAAGGGCATATCGTAATGGATTGTCCACTCCCAAGAATTCCATTGTGTACCCACTGTAGAAATAATTCCCACTCCATCGAATATTTCCCGTATCTGATTGCCAAGTGGGAAGACCATGAAAGTCAAAGAGGGGCTAATCTAATCAATTATGAACCTAGATTTGTAGCTGAGGGAAAAGAGACAAATAATAACATTGTCACTTAACACAAAACTAAGACCAGTGCCAATATTGAAGGTCCTCGCCAAATCAAGATACGAAAAGTAGTACCTAATAATACCACAAATGACCATTAAGACATAAGGTATTTTTCAAAGATGCAATGGAAATGTTGAGACGATTGTAGATATTTGCAACGCCTAAAGTTCTAGAACCAAATTCCAAGCCAAATGTGCCCCAACCAAGAGTAATTGGAGAACATCCTACTCAGATGGAGGCCCCGAGTAAGTCACAGAAGGTTGTTGATCTATGGTTACATCTATTTTTTGGCATTCTGGATGATGAAACAATTACTGGAAAGTTATGGAACACACTCAAAAGGGCCTTGGTAATCGAAGGAAATTCGAAAGAGACTATTTCTACTAAAATTAAAACAAGGAACATAAGCAGGCTATAGAGAATGAAGAGGAGAATCGATAGAGAATTCCAATTGAATGCCCATGTTAATGATTATGAGATGTTACGAGGAAAATCTTTGTATGGCTAGGGTGAACCACAATAGATAGGTATAACTGCAGAAAGAAACTCTTTCCCATAAACACGCTATATAAACCAATGTGCAAGCGAGATAAGAAAGGGACCTACCTCGTCCATATGTTTGATGATGTCCATCATTGAGCACTTTGACCCAAAGCTTTATACCTGCAACAAGTTCTCAACAAACAAGAGAAGCAAGCATATAGTGATAATATAACACATATATTGATAACAAACATGTCCATGGATCATAACACATATATTTGCAAGATATCAATTGGATGGGAAAGGAGTATTTCTATTAATAAATGATCAACATAAGTGAAAACATTACAGACTTTTGTGTCGGCACGGTTCAGAACCAAGAAACTGAGTTCCTTCCAACTAGGCCTCCACCAATTCAATCGTCAACCAAATGCAAGCTCATATAAGGGAGACAAAGAGGTTCTCCATCAATAAGGGAAGATCTTGGGGGATAAACAATGTGTTCATACTTAAAGGACAAAGGGATGCAGACTCAATAATGAAGTAATAATTTCTCCAGAGTAACATTTCTCTCAAAGTTGAATTCTCTTCTCCTTTCTATAGTGCAGAATTGACTTCTTTATAGCCTTCAAAATGCAACTCAAGGGATGAGTCGAAACATTTCCATTATATGGAAGGCCAAGGATCAGAGATCTTTTGTCGTGACATGGAAATCTGACATTTAATTTTGATTTTCTGCACAAATCGTGATGTATGCAGGCTGTAGTGGAGAAACCAACGTACACACTTGTTGTATAGATTGCAAGGTGCGTATAAGTGGAAAAATATTTATTTTTGTCTTTGGATTTATCAATCAGGGAAATTAATTCTACATGGGGGAATGGAATAAGTCCTTCTCTACAATATTGCATAGGGTGAGGGAAATCTTGCTCTAACATATGCCCCCTAATGTGTGAGGTTAGAGAAGAATCTGTGATGGCCGAAATACATTATAAATAACACAGAAGATTCAACACATTATGTTGGACTTAGGTTCTAATGCCAACATCTTGTGATGGAAAACTTGGGAAGTGATGAGTAATACATAACTTGTATATTCCCCTATTAAGTTGAAAATGAAAAATCAATAATACATGTATCTAGTAGGAAGGATGCAAAACATTGAAGTAGATTTGGTTAGCATGAAAATAGTGGAAGACTTTGAAGTGATTAAAATAATGGGGGGAAAAGATACATACCCAAATATGTTAGGAATTGACTGGACCTATGATAATTATGCTATAATAGATCTTAAGAAAGAAATCATGACCTTTGAATCTGATTGCATGAAAGTAACCCAACCTGTGGACGCTTATCAAGGCCCATAGTATAGTGATCCAACAGATGAGAGTATGGAACACGATGCT
Source organism: Picea engelmannii (assembly GCA_009831015.1). Taxonomy (NCBI): domain Eukaryota; kingdom Viridiplantae; phylum Streptophyta; class Pinopsida; order Pinales; family Pinaceae; genus Picea; species Picea engelmannii. The sequence goes on from ML778624.1 coordinate 3,395, forward strand.
CTGGACCAAATCTACACTATGACCATGGGAAACTGAGAAGATTATATTAACCCTATTGCAGATGGATCCATAAATTGGCAGAGTATTCATTCTATGGATGAAGACTTTGAAGATGCTTGAAACAATTGGAAACAAGGAAAATATGATAACTTTTCAAAGTGTTGCACAACTGTCTGAGTAGTACGGTGGATTGGAAGAAATATCAAGGAGTGTCCAACATATGATGGTATCTCATATATACATAGGTTTCTCATTAATATGAAGGGTGAGGTTGCGACAAAACACAAACTCTTGGCTCTTGATCTAGCCCTGAAATCGTCTCTGACCAGGTGGTGGGCTAATCATAAAAAATTTATGTCCACTTGGGATGAAGTCAATATTTCTATACAATATCGGTTCCTTCCACTACCATAGATATTGTAATTGGGACAAGATCAGAAGCATGAGAGTTAGATTCTATCCTTGGATATATATGACGGTAAGTCTAACCTGGTTGCACATATTGAGCATTGTTTACAAGTGTCGAAGGATGCACAATTCCCATCCTCTCTGTGGACACATCATTTATTCCATTCTATGGGAACCATTCCAAAATCCTAATACTTACACAAGGAGACTCAAAGAAAAATACCTGCTAGGAGGTACTACAAAATCAATTCTGCCAATATTTCTCCTTTTTTGGTATGTCTCTTGAAATTATGCTAGTACCACAACAAATTAAAAAGATGTTATTTACTTATGAATTTAATCCCACATACCCCCCTATAGTATGTAATGAACATGAATATATACTTCATCATATATTTTATCCATCCCCTATAGGAATACCTTTGGCTTATAGTAAGGTTAATAAGGATCGAGGAGACCCTGAGAAGATGGAAGAGATTAAACATTTAACTTTCCAATAATCCATAGGAACTAGAGAAGTCAAGGATACCATATTAGGTGATACCAATAACTCATATACCTAATCCTTGAGGTTGAGGAAAGTAAACATAGGGAGTGAGGAATATCCTAATATGGCATCCATAGGTGATTATTGGGATGAGAAAACTATGAAAGAGATACAGACTCTGTTGGCCCTCTACCAAGTTTCAAGGAAATGTTGGTCAAGTTTGACCATTTTTGGGACTTTGATAGGGTAGTCGAAGACGGAGCGCCGAGGCGAAGCGGAGATCACGGGATCTTGCCCATTTTATGGGATTTTTGGGCTTTTAGGGTTTATGTAATGGGTATGGGATGTCAGCCCATGGGTTTAACCATGGTTAGGCCTCTTTGTAATGTATAAATAAGTATCTAGGTGATGTAAGTAAAGTAGTAATTCGCTTAGTGCAGGAGGTCATTGGCTTAGTGCACGACTAGAGTATGTTAAGACTTGCAGAGCTAAGTGCAAGTGATTGTAAGAGGATTTGTGTTGTGACCTGATTTTGATGAAGGTGGATCTAGTGTGTTGTGCACAGATCACCTGTCTAGTGCAGAGTGAGCTCTGTGGCTCTATGCCTGTAAGAAGATTGAAGGAGACTAATAAAGAAGAAGAAGAGTTAGTGGACGTAGCCCCACACTGGGGTGAACCATGTATATCCTATGTCGATGTGCTTTGTGCAATGTTATTCATGATGTTTATGTATCTATTTTCTTAGTGCACTATTCTTGATGTGTGATAGGTAGATCCATTGATTTTTAGGGCTTTATGATGTGAATGAATGCTAGATTTTCTCTGATGTTATGTGCTAAATGACTAGATGTGCTTAATCTTGATTACTACTGCACTGATCTGTAATAAGGGTTATTCTGCGATGTGAATAAGAATCATAACTTAATGCATATTTTTGGTTAAGTGCTCTGTTAAGTGTTGTGATCATAGATCTGTTTCCTAGCTAGGTTGTAGACACTTGAGTCCTGCAACCCCCCTGCCTCTACCTCGGGTGAGACTTCATCTTCTTCGCAGGTGTTGCCTAAAGGGTCGATAGTTAGGGTTCTGTTGGTATGTTGTTGAAGCGTTGAACCCTGGGTCTTCCCCTATGCCAACAAATGGTTCCATTGTTGGGACCTGAAATTGTGATTGTTGGGAATTGAAGGAGATAGAAAGCTCTGTGTGTAGATCTGTTTTTGTAGTGTGTAGTATTCTACTTGACTTGTGAATCTCTGTGCTAAGAAGGAATTCCAATCTGAAGAAAAGAGGTAATATCTTAAAGCTTTCTTCTCTAGTAAAGGTAAGATAAGTGGAAATTTTTTCTTCGAAAGTATGAATCTAGGTATGTTTGATAGATTTTGTCCTAGTCTGAAAACTAGTGAAAAACTAGAAGAAAGAGTTGATCTGAATAAATTTGATAGAGATACTGAAAGATATGTTATTCCTATGCATAGAAAGACTGTTTGGACTAACAAGTGGATGTAGGAACCTAGAAAGAATTGTTGCATGTTGCAGGTCCATCACTGTGACCCCAGTGCGTAGTACAGGAAGGGTTGGGGATCATTTAAAAGAAAGAGAGGATTAACATTTTGTTATAATTGTAGAAGACTGGGACATATTGCTAAAGAATTCCCTGGTATAGGTCCTATTTGTCTTTTTTGTAAAGCTATTGGTCATGAGGTTGAGTATTTCCCTAGAATGATTGCCAAAGTTGAAAAGATTAACATGAGACAAGAAAACTATGAATAAGGTCAAGGGACTAAGGATATGTTAGAAAACCAGAGAGAATCTGAGACTATGTTATTACAGATGAAAGAAACATTGAATGATCATAGAGACATCAGTTTACCAGAGATCTTGAAAAAGAAGTCGTGCATAGAAACAAGAATAGGAGACTTTGACATAGATTGTGTCTTGGATGAGGAAACACAGGTGAATATCATGCCAGAAAGCACTTGGGAAATTTTTGTAAGGCCTGTTATGATTCCTTCATTGGGAAGGGTAGGATTGTTTAAAGGAAAGGTGATAACCCTATGTGGAAGAGTTACTAATGTACCTATGATGGCTCATGGAGCATTGAACGAAGAAGAATTTGAAGTTATTAAGTTTGTTGAGAACAATGCCCCTTTTTCACTTTTGCTAGGAAAGACCTGGTGTGAGAAAGATCAGATTCGAAGGAAAGTAGAGGAAAAAGCCACAAAACAGAAAAAGAAATAATTAATGGACTTCATAGCTAGAAAAATAGAGTGACTAATACAAGAACAAGAGGACAAGTTGAAGCAACAAAAGGAAAGAGAGTTAGTTGTCGAAGTTGAAAGAACGCAAGGAGGCTTGAAGAACCTGCACATACAAGAAAAAAGTGTATCCACCCTGGAAATAGTAAGAGAAGAGGTATTACCCTTGAAACCTTTGGAAGACCCTCAACAATGCCAAGTTACTACGATAAGAGAATATAAGAATAAGAATGGAAAGAGGAATCCATAAATTCAGATCACAAGAAAAAAGGCAAGAAAGCTTAGTAAGAAGAAAGTAAAGTTAGAAAAACAACACGAAGTTCCAGAGAAGAATTCACAGAAGGAAGGCTTGCAGAACTTGAACCTCGTCGGAATAGTAGAACAACACAGAATGACACTTCACCACGACAAAGCTATATGACCGTTGGAGGCATCCCGGTCGTTGGAATGACGCTCTGGAACAGTTAGAAATGCAGTTATTTATGGAAAGATCGACATTGGACAGTTGAGACCACGTCATAATGGATGGAATCATATTGATTAAGGTATTCCTTCCAGTTGGAGGAATCCGCTACGATGTTTCTTATTTAATCTATCAAATGCCACACCAAGACCACTTTTTGCAAACCGAGATATCTGAGCTAATAGAGAATTGATCACATATTTCATTGTGATGTCTAGACCTCACCATCCATCTGATTTCCTTGTATATTTGTTCACCTACACGAGTTATTTTCTCACGAGTGTGCATCTCAGGCGAATGTAGCGCAGTAAAGAAGTCTATGGAGGAGATATTAATATAACTTATGGCTGAGAAATTCATGTCTGCAGGAATTCAGGCATTGTCAACTAAAGGATTGCAATCATCCCCCTCGACTGCACGTCAGTCTAGCTGAACCGCGACTGAGAAAAGAAGCAAGCACTGCGATGATCTAGCAAATGCGAAGCAAATCCCTTCGGTATTTCCTGACTGCATCCCACCTTTGGATGGGACGGTTAGTTGTGACAGAGTCCCATGTGATTTCTAGTACATGTTCATCATTGTGTACCTTCTAAAGGAGATATGTGCATTCGGACCTCAGTTAGGACTGGTCCCAGCTCTCAAGATCATCAATTTTAACCTTGGAGACCAAAGAAACTATGCAATGCTTGCACCGCATAGGTACCTGGCGAAGACAACTGGGAAGAAGCCCAAGATATTCCCTCAGTCGTGGATCAAGGAGATTGCGAGATCGAAGATATTAAACATGATGAAGATCCCCCACTTTGACCGACATCAGGAGGTTAATGTGTGTGTTAAACTCCTCCTATCATGCTACCATGGAGGTTACCTCTAGTTATATAAGTGCATCACTGTGGATCTGACGTTGATCCACCTGATCATTGGATTGAGCATGCAAGGACCAGATCCTCACTAGTTCTACCCAAGGAAGACGTCAGATCGCTCCCTGGCACAACAAATAAAGGAAGCCTATGACATTGTGGAGAAGGGGAAGCCTATGACAGTGTGCCTTTCTTGTCAGTTGATCGTTGACAAGATCATTAGAAAGAACCATCCTACGTAGGTCACAGGGTTCTAGTCGACCTCGCAGGGAAGTGTGTCGAAGGGATGCATATGAATTGGGCAAGCTACCTCATCAATGAGTTGGAGAAGGATTGTCGTGAAGCGCAAGACCAAGGCTATGAATTTCACTTCAGTTGGTTGTTGATTCTAATCGCATTTGTCACTTGGGAGATGTCGGAAGGAGCGACATTCATGGGAGTCGAGCCATCAGAACCATTGGTCGTGAGGTTCACCACCTTGTGGTATACGAGAAATATGGAAAACAATGGAAATCAAATGTGGCAGTCCATGCTTACTACCTACATCTCAAACATGTCATTGAATCATTCCACCAAATGACCCCAAACACCTTGCATACATACAAGCCACTAGCGAATTTATGTGCAGACTAACACTTCATCCACATCATTGTGCGCAGGGATGAAAGAAAGGAGGAGTTGCAGTCTTACTATAAATTGACCGATGAAGTTATGGAGGAGATAACCAAGGAATGACCAGCCAAATTCCTTGAACCAGTCGAATATGCAAAACTCCCTGACTCTGACATCAACAGAAGTCCTTTGGTCACCCGAACTAAGTAAGATGGACAGAGCAACGCAAATAAAAAGAAGAAAAAGGAGGAAGTGTAGGACATAGACAGTGAGGAGAAGAACAACGCATCAAAGGAAACTATGTCTAACTCACTTGTAGGAGGAGGAGGCGATGAAGTAAACAAAGAGGATGAAGGGAAATAAGACAAGCAATAAAGGGTGAAGTGACATGACCAAAGGATCCCCTTACAGAGGCCGAGACGTCCAAGAAAAGGAAGGTTTCTCTGCAGAAACCCTTAGCACGGAAGAAGACCCAAGCCAATAATCCTCAGTCACAGAATCTGCTCATAGTGGATGATATCCAGCTCCTCATCACAGTTGTAGAAGATGCCTCAGAGGATATCCTGCAGAGACACCAAGCGAAGGAAGAAACATTGTATGACAGAATCGAGAACGAACTCAAAGACATCCAACAAGATATCCAATCGAGTCGTGCAATGTATACTACACCATCTTCAGTAGAGAGTGTAGAATTGGGGGATGAGCCCACCCAATTATGTCAATTAGCAGATGCAACAGAGACTCGACTTCATCGAGTCCAAGAAGAAAAGGAGCAGGCCACAGAGGGCTTGAAGAAATAAAAGTAGGAGGCCTTAGAGCAACTTCGAGTTGTGTAGCAAGAGAAAGATGACCTTAGGGTGAAGTTCAAAGAGGACAAAGAGAAAATCCAGAAAGAGAAAGACCAGCTACTTGTAGAGAAGACAGTGGTCAAAGAGGCAGTGAATAGAGCACTTCACTCTATGTTGCTCTTGTAAAAGATGGAAGAAGAGACAACCGAGAGCCAAGTGGGGAAGCTCGTTGAGGCCATTCATCAACTTCAAGCAAGAGTAACAGAGCTAGAAATCCAAGCAGTGTCGAGCACTCCGCAAAAAGTGCGAGATTAGAGGGAAGAAACTGCCAAGAGCGTAGTAGACAGAATCAGGGCATTGGATTCATAATGTAAGCAACTAAGTGACTGAAGTGCGTAGAACTATGAGTGCCTCGTAGAAGGTTTGGAGCTGAGGAGATTGGAAGGAGATCTCCAGGAGGCGAAGCAGTAGGTGTCTACAGTGCAACCACAGATGAAACTGTTGACTGTAGTTGATAAGATGAAGAGGTCGCAGGAGCAGCACACAATCTAGTAGCAGGTCACTAACATCTAGAGTAGAGTTATGGAGGTGACACAGAGACTCCAACTGGTGCAAGACAAAGCCTGCACACTTTTTGAAGAGATCTGAGGACAAGGCTCACAGCTGGAACAAGTAGGGGCGACAGTGGAACAATGCCTGGAAGGACCTGTCACCGAGAAAGTAATTCAGGAGTTCACCATTCAGGAGGCTCTAGCGAAGCAACAATTCAAGGCAACTCAAGATAAGATCAAGGCCTTTGAAGCAGTATTTCCCAGATCAGAGTGACTCGGGTGGAGTCACAGGTGAGTGTTGGGGGCATGTTGGCCCTCAACCAAGTTTTGAGGAAACATTGGTCATGTTTGACCATTTTGGGGACATAGACAGTGTGGTAAAAAATAGAGTGCTGAGTCGAAGTGGATATCGTGGGATCTCGCCCATTTTGCAGGATTTTTGGGCTTTTAGGGTTTATGTAATGGGTATGGGATGTCGGCCCATGGGTTTAACCATGCTTAGGCCTTTTTGTAATGTATAAATAATTAGTTAGGCAATTTAAGTAAAGTAGTAATTGGGTTAGTGCAGGAGGTCATTGGCTTAGTGCACGACTAGAGGATGTTAATACTTGTAGAGCTAAGTGCAAGTGATTGTAAGAGGATTTGTGCATAGACTGCATAAGGATTTGTGCTCTGACCTAATTTTGAGGAAGGTGCATCTAGTGCGTTGTGCATAGAATGCGCAGTGAGATCTGTGGCTCTGTGCTCATAATAATATTGAAGGAGACTAATAAAGAAGAAGAAGAGTTGGTGGACGTAGCCCCACACTGGGGTGAACCACGTATATCCTGTGTCAATGTGCTTTGTGCAATGTTGTTCATGATGTTTATGTATCTATTTTCTTAGTGCATTTTTCTTGATGTGTGATAGGTAGATACATTGATGCTTAGTGATTTATGATGTGAATGAATGTTAGATCTTCTCTGATGCTATGTGATAAATGAATAGATGTGCTTAATATTGATTACTATTGTACTGATCTGTAATAAGGGTTAATATGTGATGTGAACAAGAATCATAAATTAATGCATATTTTTGGCTAAGTAATCTGTTAAGTGTTGTGAACATATATCTGTGTCCCAGCTAGGTTGTAGACACTTGAGTCCTGCAACCCCCCTGCCTCTACCTCAGGTGAGACTTCATCTGCTTCATAGGTGTTGCCGAAAGGGCTGGAAGTTAGGGTTTTGTTGGTGCGATGTTGAAGCATTGAACCATGGGTCTACCCCTGTGCCAACAAACTCTATTGCAAGAGTACGAGGATATCTGGCCTAAGAGTTTCTAAAAATGGAAGGGAATTAAGGGAGACTTAGGTGAAATGAAGATCGATTTAAAACCCGAAGCTAATCCATTTAATCATAGACCATATCGTTTAAATTCATGAGTCAAAGAGAAGCTTAAGAAGGAGATAGATCGAATGTTAGTTGTTGGATTGATTTTTCCTATGGATGAGGATGAATGGATCAGTCCTATTGTGATATAGAGAAAGAAGGATACCAATTATATTAGATTATGTGTCGACTACATAAGTTTAAGCCCAGCCTTTGTACACAATCCTTTTCTAACTCCCTTCAATGATGAAGTACTAGAACAAGTGGCGAGAAAGGAAGCATACTCATTCATAAATGAGTTTTATGGGTATCACCAATTTATAATTATGGAAGAGGATAAGAGGAATGATACCTTCACTATAGAATGGGGATCATTTTCTTATAATGTGATTCCCTTTGGGCTAAAAAATTCCCCAGTTGTCTCTCTCGCATAGTCATTGCTACATTCTGTGACTTTATTCATAAATTCCTTGAAGTGTATATGGATGATTTCAATGTGTAAACCTATTAAAGGAGCACATAGGTTTACTATGGTTGATGTTTGATTGTTGCACACAACTACAAATTTTGTTAAACTTGAAGAAGTGTATTTTTTATGTACCCTTTAGAAATATGCTAGGACATATTGTATGTAGGGAAGGAGTGTTAGTGGGTCTTGCAAAGGTAGTTGTGATACTAAATATGCCTCCTCCTACAAATGCTAAACAATTGAGGTCAATGTTAGATCACACCAAATATTGTCGTACATTTATCAGAAAATTATCCAAGAATAACTACCCCATTGGAGAAATTACTAAAGAAATTTGAAGCTTTCAAGTGGCAACCAATGTGTGATTAGGATTTTGACACCCTCAAATAAAAATTGAGTATTTCCCTCATTCTGGTATACCTAAACTGGCAAGTGGAAATCCATGTACGCATTGATGCCTCTGTAATTTATTTGGGTGCAATACTTGCGCAACCTGGTGAAGGTAATCTAAATCATCCCATCTACTTTGCTACCAGGAAGCTCTCTCAAGCTGAATGCAACTATGCTACCACCGAAAGGTAAGGTTTGGAAATGGTTTATGATTTGAAAAAGTTTAGAAATTATTTGTTACGAGGCCATTTTAAATTCTTTATTGATCATTCCAATTTAATATATTTAGTTAATAATCCTATGCTGGAAGGTAGAATTTGTAGTTGGTTGTTGTTTTTTCAGGAGTTTTCTTTTGAGGTCATTTTTAATCCATGTAAATTGAATGTGGGTCCCAACCATTTGTCTAGACTAGAATCAGAAGAAAGAGGCGGAGTTGTAGATGGCCATCTCCTAGATGTAGATATTTTCAAAGTTGAAGATATTTATGATTACTTGTTTGAAATTTCCTTAGTTTTTAGCATGGTTGTCTTCCATGAAGGTTATTTTGCAACTCAAAAGAGACACCCAGTGGTTCATGCCACGAACTATCAGCTGATTGCAGGTCAACTATACAAATTGGGACTGGAAAGTATCCTCAGATGATGTGTACTTGACCATGAAAGGTTGGATATCTTGTGGAAGTGTCACAATGGAATTGTGGGAGGCCACATAGGAGTTAATGCAACAACATAGAAATTATTATAGGCAGGATTGTGGTTACCGACTATATTCAAGGATGCCAAACACTATGCTAGAATGTGATTTTTTTCATCAGGTTGGTAAGTCATCATGTAGGGATGAGTTCCCATTACACCCCATTCACACCTTGTAGGCCTTCGAGAAATGGGTCATGGACTTCATTGGTCCCATTAATCCTCTAGCTAAGCATTCAAAGGTGAGATACATTATTACAACAACTGATTACTTAAATCATTGGGATGAAGCTGGAGCTATTTGGGATTTCTCTACAAATACAACAACACAATTTAATTTTGAGAACATCATTACCATGTTTGGATGTCCTCGGAGTTTGACCAGTGATCAAGGAGCCCACTTTATCAATGACACTGTCACAACCCTCATGAGATGTTTTCTGATTCAGCACCATATGAGAAGTTTGTACCATCTGCAAACTAATGGAACAATGGAAGCATTCAACATGATCTTATAGAGGGGCTTGACTAAAGTATGTTGCACAACTCGAGATGATTAGGATGAGCAAGTTCCAACAATATTACGGTCTTACAAGACTACTACAAAGAAATTGCATAAGTGTACTCCATTCCAATTGGTTTATGGAAGAGAAAAATTTGTTCCCATTGAGTTCATCACTCCAAGTTTATACATTGTGCAAGTGACTCAAATAATAGGTGATGAATCAGTTACAGAAAGGGTTGTGAAACTAATGGAACTTGAGGAATCCTGATTCTTAGTAGATTTTCATCAAACTATGGAAAACTCTAGACATAAGGCTTGGCATGATAGGCACATTAAGACCAATAATTTTGCGAAAGGAGATAAATTCATGTTATATGACATTAAGTACAAAAATAATCCAAGGAAACTGCATATGCATTGGCTTGGAACCTTTATAGTTGTGGAAATATGTGACTTCGAAGTTGTAGGGCTTGCACAACTCGATGGTATTCTTCATTCAAGATGGGTGAATGGAATATGCTTGAAGCCCTACATTTCTTCTTGATACAAGAAATTGTGCAGCGCTCCTGTCACCAGAAGTGACTCTACTAGGTAGGATTTCCATTTGTTTTGTTATTTTCCTTTTCTGTTAAATAAAAGGGTAACGTGTCTCACTGTCACTTGGTCTAGATTTTAGTTGTCATTGTCAATTTCTCAATCTCAGATATCACTTTTGTGGTTTGGGAAGTCTAAATCGAAGTCTAAATCAAATCGTGGTGCATTTAGTAGCTTCCAAGTTCAAAATTTGTGCCTTGTCATTGTCATGTTGTTAGTTAAATGTCGTTGATACCTTTTTTCTTTTTGTCTTGTCATCACCAATCAGAGTCATTTAAATATTAAAAACTATCGTTACTTCTCTGGTTTATCGTTGGTATGACCATTAATTTCTTGTTCACCCCGATATCCTTGTGCCATGTTTCTGCTTATTCTCTTAATTACACAAATCGCCCGTGGATTTTTTTTATGTTCGATGGATAGGTCTGATGTTAATGCCAAGTTACCTCCATGTTGTATCACTTAATGTATGCTCATCACATCACCTCTTGGTTGTTGTTTGTAAACTCAACTTGGCCCGATTGCTAAACCTTATTGAGTTGTGATCAAGTTAGTTGCATCTTCAGTACTGGATCCCCTTGATTATTTTGTAAGCTCGCACTCGCACCTCCGTTCACCAATATTTTTTTCCTACTAATGCAAGTCAAATATAATGGTTTTCACTTATGTTCGAGGGTCCATTACCAAATTCGTCATTCCATACAAATTAATCAACCCACGAGTTGAGGTTGTGAGGGATCTTCATGGAAAGGTTGAGAAAACATGTATGATCAACATTGATCTCGTAGATGCATCACAATATCCATAGATGGTGATCCATACATTCATGGATTGGTCAACCCTCCCAACTAGTGAAATACAATGGGACTAGAAACCATCCTTCATTCTCCTTTGAGATACTACCTTTCTCAACTTGTGCGACTTGCCGGTGTCCGACGCTACTGGAGAAGTCACCTGGTGCACCATGTTTATCATCAACCAAGTGCACAATGGTGCTTTTTGGTTGGATCATGCCTACCCCATTCATGTCGAGGATATTCGTAAATTGACCAGTCTCTCCATGGAAGGCCAAGATGTCACACAAGGTTTCCAAGGCTCAGGGAAGCACGGTCATAAGAAGGATGAGATCAATTTATATGACAAGTATGGAACACGGAGAGGCGTTTTTGGTGCCCTTATTGACCATATCAATGGTGAGTAGGTCCATTGTTCCTACTACATAATTCCAGGCAAGGTCACGAAGAATTACTTGTGGGGCGACTGTACACTCGACGCTATAGCCGTGGCCAATTTTAATGAAAATGGTGCACCCTTGAACTGATGCAAATACATGCTCATAGAGATGTTGTAGGATTGTGCAGATGTGCATGAGCGAACCACATAATTCATATATGGATACCTATTGGTCACTTTTTCTATGTGGAAATGACAACCGCCCCAGGGTCGAGGCCTATCCCATGATCCCAATAATCAAATTTTCAAGCTCTTAGACCCTTCGCATAGTTGCAGTTTTTTAACTTAATAACCAGAACATGACACTGAATTTATGCAATGGCACACCGACATTATTTTTTTCGTAAATGCCCAAGGCTTCTACAGGCACTGCTCAACCTACACACCCATAATATTTGGTTCGACATGAACTATGACTATAGATTTTTGAGGCCCTCGACTACAAATCCAACCATTTTTTACACCCCTCCATTTCCATTCTATTTGGATGAGACAATTCTAGACAAGGAATTCATGGGTTGGCCAGAAGCTTTGAAGGAAATGAAATGATCACATTTTACCTAATTGATGCCTCCCATCTTGCAATGATCATCTCCTGTATAGACACCTGGTGCTAGAACCATATCATCAAAGAGAGATTGGATTCCTTAAATCATATATGAAGGGGAAGATGAAGGTGAAAAGGAAGAGATACCTAGGGGTATAGTGTAGATTCCATTCTCCTCCATCTTGAACGATGCCACCATATCGGGTGAGCAATTGCATGCTTTTTTTGCTTATTCCTTTCCTTTAACAAAGAAACACATTGAATCTCCATCCAAGTTTGTTTCCAACCTTGTTATCATTGAGGCCACTCCATTTTATTCCCTTCCACCTCCTACCCGCACCACTACCATTCCTATATGCACCATTACCCCCATTCCTTCCTCGATCCCTATGATAACCATCATCGATGACCCCCCGGTGAAGAAAAAATATACCTTCATCATTGAGGAACTTCCTAGACAAAAACACATATTTCTCACCGACATCCCATTCACCACTCCTTCATCCCCTTCCAACACTCATTTCGACATGGTCTTTCTAGAGTCTACTGACCCATATGCCACAAATTTCGGTGCCATCATTCCCATCCCATCCACTTTCCCGTAGGTTCCGCCAGTCCAAGTCTCCTTGGGTACACCACTATAAACTACACTTCATTCAGAGCCAAAGATCAGGCCAGAGACACAAGTGTCGATGGACCAGGATCCTCCATAGGACCAACATGATACCCATGAGGACTCCCAATAATCTCACAGCATGAACTCTATCAAGGAACATATTGTGCCCATGTTGAAGGACCCACAATAGTGTCGATATATATTGGAGTTATTCCTGGAGAAAAAAAACATAGTTGCAACACTCCACAAGAGGTTCATGACCGGTTGGTGCATAGATTCAAATCTCCTTCAGCTAGTCCTAATGGGGATGGAACCCCTATTCTAGCTAAGCGATCTATCACTAGTGGCCAAAGAATGGCTTCACGGTTTCTCTTTGATCAATCTCTCACCAATGGTGAGCTCACAACTTGTTCCACTCCTCATATTGTACACCTTATCTAAGATTATATGGATCAACTTGAGCAGAGAATCACAACAGTTGAGAAAACAAATGATGAGATCACACACCAAACAAAAAATCTACAATCAGGCATCATTGTAGTATCATCTTCTAGAGAGAACGAACATGGCTTGCAGGTACAAGCTAAAACAACTATTGTGACTGTGTTGGAGAAATTTGTTCAAATATAGCCCTTTTTTAGATAGGATTCTCCCGAGATCCTCGAAGATATCACTCTAGTTGTGCCTCTGCAAAAAAAAATTAATATTCCAGATATAAAAAAGTATGCAGAATAGAAATAAATAGCTATAAATGGAAGATGAAAAACAATAAAACCAGAACAACACCAGAATAATACCAAAATGATACCAGAATAACACCAGAAAGAGAACTTTGATTACTGAGAGCAATGTTCACTTGCCTCTTAGAGGGGGCAATCTCCAGCAAAGAAAATCTCTATTACAATAATATCCAAGACAAAATTTCTCGTATCCTTGACTCTAATTTATACTAAATATGTCTATCAAAAGAACCATATAGAGGAAGATCCTTCTAGAAGTGGGAGATTCTATTAGGTCTTCTTACAATGGAATTATTCTTCCTTATTGCTAGGCCTTATTAATATTGACCTTTATTACATGGAAATATATTATTCTACCTACGTGAGGGGTTAGGTCCCTAACATGTCCTCCCTCTTAAAAACAACCTTGTCATCAAGGCTTGAGATGAGGAAATTGTTGCAGAATTGTAGTTTGTTCCCAAGTGGCATATGTTGGAGTTGTATATTTCCACTGGACTAACACTTCCTTGATGGTTTGATGACACAAACGATGCTCACACTGGTCCAAAACGGCTTGTGGTTGTAGCTAAATGGAGCCTTCTTCGTCCAACTTGGGAAGGTTGGTTTGAGTTTGACACTTATTTCCAAACACCTTCTTTAAGAAGGAAACATGAAAAAAGGGATGGAGCTTAGAATGACTGGGCAAAGCTAATTGATAGGCCACCTATCCCACATGCTTGAGAATGGTGTAAGGACCATAAAATTTGGGCGCCAGTTTTTGACAATGGTTGACCTTGAGGGAATTTTACTTGTAAGGTTGCAGTCGAAGAAACACCTGATCCCCTTATACAAATTGGCGTTCAGAGCGACCTTGATCTTCTTGTTGCTTCATGCGATTCTGGGCGATGACCAAATTCTCTTTGAGGGTATGGAGAATAGCCTCTTTAACTATAAGTGTTTGGTCAACTGCTTGGACCTTCGAGACACCTAGAAAATATGAGAGAACTGAAGGTGGATTTTTTCCATATACTGCTTCAAAAGGATTCATGTAGGTAGTTGCATGGTATGAAGTGTTATGCCACCATTCAGCTAGTGGTAACCATTGAGCCCATTGATTTTTCCTTTCTGATGCAAAACACTTCAAATATGTTTCCAAAAACTTGTTGACAATTTTAGTTTGACCATCAGTCTGGGGATGATAAGTTGTGCTGAGATGCAATTGGGTGCCTTGTAGCTTGAATAGTTCTTGCCAAAAATTGTTGGTGAAAGTTGGGTCGCGATCAGAAACAATAGAATGCGGCATGCCATGAAGCTTGAAGACCTGATCTATGAAAAGTTGAGCCACAGTGGATGTTGTAAATGGATTTTGAAGAGCACAAAAATGAGCATACTTGGAAAGACGATCAACTACCACCATGATGACAAATTTATTGCCCAATTTGTTTAAGCCTACGATAAAATCCATAGGGATATCCCACCAAATATCAGGTGGAATTGGAAGAGGTTGTAGTGTTCCAGGATATTTGACTGTTTCTCCCTTGTTGCGTTGACACACGTCACATTCAACCACAAAATTATGAATGTCCTGTTTCATACCATCCCAGAAAAAAGAACGCTTAATCTGGTCATAGGTTTTGGTAAACCTAGAGTTCCCAACTGTGGATGTAGCATGAATCTTATAAAGTACCATGGATTTAAGTTTTGATTGTTTACTTAAATAAAAATGACCTTTGTATCGAAGCTCATCATTGAGCGAAGAGTACCCTAGGGAAACTAGAGAATTGGACTACAATTGTTGTATCAGATATGGACTTTTGGGATCGTGTAGCCATTCCTAGCGAACAGCTTTGAGCCAATCTAGTACAATGAAGGAGAAAGAAAAAAGGGACCCTTCATCTTCATATTTTCTATAAAGTGCATCAGCAACCACATTGGCTTTTCCCTTTTTGTAAATGATATCATAATCATATCCAAAGAGCTTAGTCACTCATTTGTGTTTCTCTGGGGAGGAAAGGCATTGTTCCAGAAAATACTTGAGGCTTTGATGATCTGTCTTAATTTGGAAGCGTTTCCCCAATAGATAAGGGTGACAAAGATCCACAACATGCAAAATAGCCAACATTTCCTTTCAATAGATTGATTTTCGCAAATTTCACTCGAACAATTGTTTGTTGGTAAAGGCCAAAGGCCTACCCTCTTGCATAAGGAAAACACCAATTCCTTTCCCAAAAGCATCAAATTTGAGGACAAAGGTATTTGTGAAATCATGAAGGGCCAATAATGGAGTGGTGGACATGGCCAGCTTCAAGGTTTGAAAATCCTGAGAAGTTGTTGGAGTCCAAGTGAAAGAATTCTTTTTAAGGAGAGCAATGACAAGTGTCGCAATCTTTCCATAATTCTTAACAAACTTGCGATAATAACCTGTTAAACCAAGAAATCCACGCAATCTTTTGAGAGTCTTTGGGTGAGGCCAATCTTGCATAGTTTCAATCTTTTTAGGATCCACCTTGATGCCGGCCTTGCCAACAAGATGACCAAAGTACTCGATTTCTGAGGCGGAAAAAGAACATTTAGATTGTTTGAGGAAAAGTTGGTGCTGAGAGAGTAGATGGAGAAATTGATCCACATGAGCAAGATGGGATGTCCAAGTTTTACTATAGATGAGGATATCATTAAAGAAAACTAAGACAAAATGACAGAGAAAAGGATAGAAGACATGATTCATGAGGCTTTGGAAAGTTGAGGGAGCATTACACAGGCCAAAGGGCATGTCCAAAAACTCATAGTGGCCCTCATGAGTTCTAAATGAAGTCTTCGTAATTTCTACCTCTTTCATATGAATCTGGTGGTAGCCAGAATGAAGGTCAAGTTTAGTAAAGAACTGGGTGCCACTCAATTCATCCAAGAGGTCATCAATGACAGGGATGGGAAATTTGTCTTTAATGATGAGTTTGTTTAGGGTGCAGAAGTCAAGACACATGCACCAAAAACCTTATTTCTTAAGGACCATGACCACAAGAGAATAGTAGGGGCTTGTACTAAGGCGGATAACACTTGTGTTGAGCAGTTCTTGAACAATTTTCTCAATTTCATTTTTTGGGGAAAAGGGGTGATGATAGGGACAAATATTGGGATAAAGGCTACCTGGAACAAGGGGAATGGAATGATCATGAACACCATGGGAAGGAGGGAGTCCCTGGCAAGTGGAAATAACCACTTGATGTTTACAGAGGATGGATTGGATATCTTGCAGCACAGAGGATGTCTCAGTTTCTTGTGTGGCATGGAGTTGGGCAATAATGCTAGAATGACCTTTTTTGAGCAGCTTTTCCATGCCATGGGAACTAATGATCTTCGAGGAACTGGTAGTGATGCCTTGGAACTTATATTTTTGGCCCTCCTGGTCGAATTGCATGGTTATTTCCTTAAAATCCATGAGAATCGGACCCAAATTCCTTAGCCATTATGCACCCAACACAATGTCACAACTACCCATGTTGATATCAAACATATGAGATTTCAGGTGGTGTTCACCAATTTGGAGACATACATTTTCACAATGCCCTCCACATTTCATGGATGCGCCAATGGCAATCATGATTTGAAAATTATTGACTACCCAAATATAGAAATTAGTTTCTTGGGAAATGCAATGATGAATAAAATTATGGGTTCTTCCACTATCAACAAGAATGATGACCTTTATATCCTTGATGTAACCAATTAGCTCAAGGGTTTTGGGACTAGAGAAGCCAGTGAGAGAATTTAGGGAAATGATCAGTTCTAATTCAAGAGGGTCTGAGGGAGGGGTTATGTCAGTGGTTTCAGGTGACACGAGCACAAGGGGAGCCTCAACATCCTCTTCTGAAACATCCTTCAAGATGGCCATAAAATGATTTTGTTCCTTACACTTGTGTTCCGGAAAATATTTTTCATCACAGTTATAACAAAGGCCTTTGATTTGGTGTTCATCCATTTCGTCCTTGGTCAATTTATGGATCTTTAGTGGAGTAGAAGGAGGAGTGGGAGTTATTGGTTTAGTGCGAGGAATAATGGAGGGTTTTCGGTTTTAAGAAGAGACAACATGTTGTGATTCCTTATGTCTTTTAGTAGCATCCACTCAACTCTGAGTTCGAGCCATGAGGACATGGGCACAAATCTCATCCTTGAGGCCATTGATAAAACATTCTTAGAAAAAGGCATCAGACCTGCCCTATGTACGAAAATCCAGTCACTCAAAAGCAGTTATAAAGTCTTCCACTGTGCCAGATTGTTTCAACTTTTTTCAAACAACCTAAATGGTTGGTGTCAGTGTCAAAGTGTTCATAAATATCTACCACAAAGTCTGTCCAAGCCACATACCCTTGGCAGGCATTTTTTCTCCATTTCCACCATTTTCGACGTTCTTGATCTAGATGGAGAACAACATACTGGAATTTGGCCAACTCATCTGTAATTCCATACAAAGAGAAATAATGTTCCATTTGAGTTACTCAGCTAGTGGGATCTGATCCATCAAATTTGGTCACATCCACAGACGGAAGGCGTAGGTCACGCTGAAAGTAATGGGGCTGAAAATTATGGGAATGAGAGGAAGTTTCACCTTCATTATGCAAAGGTGGGTCAGATAAGGGAAGATCTACAGGGATATGCATCTTGGCGCAAATCATCGTAGTCACTGATTCAATATGGGTAGTCATGTCTTGTTTCAGGTCTTGTTTCAGTTCCTCAATTGAGGCAGTGAGTGAGGCAGCGACAGAGGCATGCATTTTTTTATTGATGGAGACAATATTGGCACTGAGTTGTTGCACTTCTTTTTGGGTTTCTGTGAAATTACAATGCAAGGTATTCAACAAAGATTCCAAGTATTGGCTATGGGTATGGGCCATGATGACAAGGGAACACGAAAAGGGGTGGGTGGGACCACATAGAAAATGGGTTATGGGTGAAGTGTATCACAACGATCAAGGTGACAAGTTGAATCCAATGGGGTAAAGCTCAAATAAAGATGTTGGGTCCACAAAAAAAATATTTGATGAAAAATGATAGATATGGCTATCATAAGTGAAAAGAGAGAAATCCAATGGAATAGGTATCAAATAATGGTTCCAACAGGATCCAAACTTCTTCTTTTTTTAAATCTTGTAGAGTTATACTCTGATCTGAAGAATACTGCAGTGATGAAATGCCCAAATGTTTAACATGAAGAAATGTTTAACTTGAATGCAGGAGACACAGTTGTGCAACAATAGATCTTGTCTATTATGTTTTTTTTCCTTCCCAAGGGTTAGGTATTCAAGGGTTCTACAGACAATGGTTTTCCCTATGCTATAGCTCTATGATATATGTGTAGGGTCCAACAATAGTACTCAGTCCAATACCTCAGGGCACCAACTAAGGAGGCTAGACCATGCTCTTAGTTGTACTACCCGACTACCCAGGTAATAGAGAGTATCTTCCCAAGTGTTGTTCTCAGTGGCACTATAGCAGTCAGGAAGCTGGTCGATTTATCTATGGAGGGCTTCAGGAGATCTAGGTCGATCTATATACATGTGTTGTTTGATGCGCTACCACTCGAAGGGGTACCAATAGGGGTTACAAGGGTGGCCAACAGATGTGCGCTTAAGTACCTCTATTATTTCCTACATGTATGAATCCCCGAACATGTTTTTATACGTGTAACGACAGATCTCTGTAGCTTAAAGACGTCGGAATACATCTCTACCATGAAAACAAATTAACCCACAATTTTATGGCGAGGAAGGTGCTCTGATACCGCTTGTAATATTCCAGATATAAAAAAGTATGCAGAACAGAAATAAATAGATAAAAATGGCAGATGAACAACAATAGAACCATAACAACACCACAATAATACCAAAATGATACCAGAATAACACCAGAAAGAGCACTTTGATTACTGAGAGAAATGTTCACTTTCCTCTTCGAGGGGGAAACCTCCAGCAAAGAAGAGCTCTATTACAATAATATCCAAGACAAAAGTTCTCATACCCTCTACTCTTATTTATACTAAATATGTCTATCAAAAGAACCATCTAGAGGAAGATCCTTCTAGAAGCGGAAGATTCTATTAGGTCTTCTTACATTGGACTTATTTTTCCTTGTTACTAGGCCTTATTAATTTTGACCTTTATTACATGGAAATATATTATTCTACCTATGTGAGGGATTAGGTCGCTAACAAAATTGAGCTCATTGTTGATTCCTGGTCCTGACTGACAACAAAGATCGACACCCTGCAACAATAATTGGGTCAATGGTTGTGATGAAGTTGAAATAAAAGGAGTATCCCAAAGAGATGATGCAGAAGATTACACAAGTAGTTGTGGAGGGAAATCATATCAGGTCCTCTCTTCATGACCATGATGATGAATGTCATCAGCTCATTGACATGGTTTATGAATGAGTCCTCTTACTAGAACGACACATTCAACCAATCAAAGAATTGCACACACAAATCAATCGGATGCATGGGAAATCTTGAGCTCTTACTGACCTGATTGAGGATGTATCCAAGTTCACAAATATCCAAGTCGAAGATGAAAAACTCGATGCGATGGATGAGTCTGCAAGGGATACTAAGAAAGAGATTTGAAAATTCCATCCTACCATACAAGCCGAATAGGTTGATATGCAATAGTCGATTCCATTGCCTACATAGAATGGACTACTTTATTGGATACTAGGTCGAATGAGCTCGATATGACAAGTTCTTAGGAGTTTGTTGCGGGAGACACTACGACAATTTCTACCAATAGGCCCTAGCCATTGTACGTGAGTTGAGCCCTCTGTTTGAGGGAGACCAAAGTAGAGAAGTGGAACGTTGACTTGGAATGAGTCAAATATTATGTTCAAGGCTTGTTGGGGCCTATATTTTTTAGGGATCATCATTTTTGTGGAAATACTCGAGTTTTGTAGGAAATCAGAGTATGGCAGTGAAAGATCAGAAGCGAAAGAAAATAGTAAAATGAGAAAAAATCCAAACGATAGTGAAAAATCATCATGCGCCAGTTGGACGAGTAGCGGAAAACATAAATATCTCAAGTGAATGCATGGAAGAAGACAGAAAATACAACAGAATCAAGAACCTATGTCAGAAAGATAATGGAATCAAGAATCCAAGAAACGACCAAGGGAACAATATAAATATGGAGTTATGTAATGGGAAAGGACCACTACTGTTATTGTTGTTATTTTTTTGGTTACGCTCTTATGATTTACTTACCATTGTTAATAGTATGATGGTTATTCTTGATTCCATCCTGTAATAGATATTGTAAAAGGGTTTTGAATGGCATTGTGCTTGCACAAAAGGTTAAGAGTTTGTAATAGGTATATGGGGAGAGACTTTGTCGTGTAAGTTGTTATATGAGAGTTACATTTTTTGTAAAACCATGATGAGGTGATGATAATATAGAATAAGTTTATTTGGGCTCTAAAATTTTGTTATAATGTGCATGAATCCATAGTTTCTCCATTGTGCGACTGTTTCTATTAAGTTGACTTAGCAATTAATCATTGTTTATGTATTTATTGTGTATTTAGGAATTGAACTATACATAATCATTTTGAACACGATGGTGCATCCTCTTTGATTCCCTTCACCACTTAAGTCTCTTCGGGTGAGACCTCCTTCCCTTGTGGAAGGTTGAATATGCTAGTGTTGCTAGACTATAGAGGTTTATTTGTTGGCAACCTTTGAGAACCTTAGTCTCGATCTTTTGCCAACACGAGGTTCAAATCCCTCAAAATATTCCCTACTTTATTATTTTACCTTTCTTGGGAATGAAATCTCACAAACGGATCTAGATTGGATCATTATATTATTTTCCATCGATCTCAATGTTTATAGAGTCGAAACATTTTTGGGAATCAACTTGCAAGGTCATTTTAAAGGCAAGTCCCAGTTCGGAAAATTAGGATTTTAAACCTTCTAGAACCATTTTGAGGAATCAAACGACATTTTTGAGGTAAAATATTTCCTAGCAATAGCTAGACCCTATGAGGTTGTTCTACTCATTGAGAGCTTTCCAATGGTGCAAAAATTGCATCAATCAGATCTCGTATGAAAACGTTATTCTTCCTGCAATTTGACATACTGTGTTGTCCACCATGGTATAAGAGGATGCCACATTGGCTCCCATTACTCATGCATATGGGGCTAGACATGTATGGAATTTCAAGAATATTCTAGAAGGTCTAAAACCTTATCAAAATTGAGGGCTGAGGAAGTCAAAACCCTACTCCTAGATGTCTATCGGTTCATGTTAAATATTGGGCCACTAGGAGGAGAGGTTTTTTTTTTTCTTTTGCATTGTATCTTATTCCATAGATGAGCGTAATAGTTGAGAGTGGTTTTTTGTGAGCATAAAAGAGGAGGAGTGATTTTGTAGCATCCATACAGGACATGGTATAAAAGGAAACTCCACAAAGAGTGCCTCTTTTTTTGTACTTTATTTTGAAGAAAAGATAGCAAAGTGGCCTAACCTTCTAGTTGGGGTTTCTCCCATATTGAGTTTCCCAAGTTATATCTTTTGTTTATTCATGGATGGCATGTGTGTATTTATTTTGTTTCTCTATTTTTCACATTTTAAGCAGAAAGAGAGTAATCAAAGAGTCTAAGATCTTAATGAAATTAACCTTCATAGTAAATATTTCAGTATTTTATTAGATCTATTGTGATGAACTATCCAGTGGAATATCCACTATAGCTTACATCTCATATTGGTGTGAGAGAAGGTTTTCTTGGGGAATTTATGGAAAGTTGGAAGGATCCAGGAATCAATTTAAGAAGAAAGTCACAAAATCCTAATCATGTCCGATGAGTCTATCCATAACAACCCTCAATATCTAGTAGAGGAGAGATTTGCAAGAATGAAAGAGCAAGTTGCTGAAATATCTTGCAATATATCCCTCCTCATGGCAGTTCTAGCAATCAATTTCATAATTTTAGGAGAAGTTGGAGGCTCAAACGCCAAGATCGGATTAGATGGGAAATAAAGAGATAACAAAGACCCTAAAAAGGAGTTGTAAAAGGAACCCAAGAAGAAGCAGTTGAGTTCCAATGCCATAAACCCTTCACAGACTCTACTCAAGATGGACGCTAAAGTGGAAATAAATTCATACCAAGGTGAGACCGATGCATTAAAAATGAATCATTGGTTCCAACAACCAGAAGTTTATTTGAACATTTACCATATAGATGAAGGACAACATATATCATTTGCTAGACTGAATTTGCAATGCCATGCTCTAACCTGGTGAGAAATACATATGGAAACACATAGGATAGAGGGTGATCCACTAGTAACTATGTGGGAGGACATAAAAACCCTTATCAAGTTCCAATTCTATCATATCAGGTATGTAGAGGACCAATGGATCTTGTGGCACTACTTCATGTATAAGAAAGGGCATAGTGTATAGGAGTACACCATCGAGTTCAGAAATATGGCCATCGTGTTGGGTATCTCTCCCTAGAAGCCAAATGCACTCCTCAAGTATCTAGGTATCTGAATAGCCATCTACGAAAGAAATTTATTCTTTTCAATACAAGGAAAATGGATAAGGCATGTGTATAGGAATAGCATCTGGAAAACATAGGTCACAAGTAAGGGAAACCAAGTGGTTCCAAGAAGAAAGAGCACCATGAAGATTCTAAGGTGGGGAAGAAGAAGTGAAAATGGGGAAAGGATAAGAATATGACATCCACTGCACATTAGTGCAAGGATCCCAACAAAATTTGCAATATTTATGGTCACACTATGAAAAAGTGTTGGAAACTACATCTGGAATTGAACCCAAAAAACTGCAGGAAGGAAGTAAAGAAAAAATATCTTCTAGCCACAGATTCAAGAAATCAAGTTGAAAGAATATTCGATGTAGATGAGAATATTTTATGCACATCAGTGCAGAAGGAGGTGAATATGAGTAGCCTTCATCACTAGGAAGAGAAAGAGATGACAAATCTCTTACACATTAAGATTCAGATCAAGAAGACCAAGATAGATGCTATGTTCGACTCTAGTTGACATGCTAATATCATAGTAGTGGATCTGGTCAACAAGATTGGATTGGAGGTTCACGATTATCCTAGCCCCTATCCATTGGGTTGGGTAAACAAGGATGCATATATCAATGTACAACAAAATAGTGCAAGATGAAATTTGTTGTAAGTGTTTATTTTATTGATGGATTAGAATTGGACGTAGTAATCGTTGATGTATGTGAAGTACTATTTGGAAGCCCCTACATGTATATGAGGGATGCAATATTCATGCTAAGAGTCAACCAAATCCCCTACATGTATACGAGGGATGCAATATTCATGCTAAGAGCCAACTAGTATTGGCTAATCGAGGATGGGAAGTCCTACATCATCAATGCGAATAAAGGTAAGTCAAATATTTCATTGATAAGTGCCAACTAATCCAAGAAAGATTAGTTCCGATAAGAAATATGTTTTACTTTTCTTAAGAGAAAAATATATTGAGGATGATTCAATAAGAGTAAAGGAATCCATGGACGTGTGTACTAAAGAGAAGAAAATTTAGATGGAGGATTTTCTACATGCATACAGAGGAGTGTTCTAGGATCCTAAAGAGATACCACTCAAGAGGGAAGTGGAGACAAAAATACAGTTATTTACATACTCCCCATTGCCGAATATTGGGTTATATAGATAGTTCGTTCTGGAAGCAAATGATGTGAAGAAGCATTTGCAATAGATGTTGGAGTAGGGTGTGATTCCACCAAGCACCTCACCTTGTGGGTTACCTATCATAATTGTGCCAAAGAAGTATGGGACTTGATGAATGTGTATTGACTACAAAGAATTGAACAAAATTGAAAAAAAATATTGGTACCCTCGACCTAGGATGGATGACTTGTTAGATAAGTTGCATCATGAAAAAATTCCACCAAGTTATATCTCAAATAGGGATACCACCAGGTATGCATCAAGGAAGAAGCCACTTATAATAATTCCTTCAAGAAAAGGAAAGATTTGTGTGAATGGTTGTTCATGCCATTTGGTTTATGTAACACGCCAACTACATCAATGAGACTAATTAATGATGTACTTCTCCCATATCTGGATTCATGTGTTATAGTCTATTTGGATAGTATATTAGTTTATTGTGCTACTTGGGAGGAGCACATCTCACTTCTCATGCAAATGTTAGAGGCTCTGAAGAAGCACCAACTAGTGGCTAACCTCAAGAAATGTTATTTTTCTGAGAAAAATTTAGTCTATTTTGGGTATGTGATAAATGGAGGGGAGATCAAGGTAGACCCAAGAAATATGGAGGCCATCATGAAATGGATAGTTCCTACAAATGTCACTGAAGTCAAGAGTTTTTTTGGGGCATCGCAATACTTTTGGAAGTTCATATCTTCATTTTTAGCAGTAGTTGCACCACTCCATGCCATAACAATAAGTGGTAAGAGTTTCCAATGGGGGAAGGATCATCATAAGGATTTCGATGAGATAAAAATAAATATAATTCAAGGACCATTTATCACATTACCAAACTTGCAAAATCCTTTTGAAGTGGAGACAAATGCAAGTGGGTATGCCATGGGAGTAGTTTTAATGCAAGGAGGAAGGCATGTATTCTATAATTATGAAATATTTCATGGGGAAGTTCTAAACTACCCTACCTATGATAAGGAACGATATTCCCTAGTTCAAGATATCAAGAAGTGGAAACACTTTCTATTGGGAAAGGAGACCATCATCCACACAGATGACTAGCTGTGACAGTATTTCTAGGCCTAGAGTAAGCTACATCAAACCAGACATTACAAATGGATGTTTTTTTTACAACAAGTTCATCTAGTAATCAAGTATAAAAAGGGAAGCACAAATAGATTGTAAGACGCTTTCAATTCCACCCACATCCAATATTATATCTTTGGGAACTCTGATGCACATGGAGCCTTTTACCCATGATGCATACAAAGAGACATACACAAAATATGAGGACTTCAAGGAGGTATTTTAACAACTACAAGGCCAAATTCATATAGAAGAAGGTGACAAAAAGGATGAATATCATTTCCAAAATGGTATACTCTACTAGATCGACAAGGTCTATGTCCCTAAAGGCGAATGAATACAACTTATCAGAGAGGATTGCGCCTATAAGGTTGCAGGACATTTGGTGTTGGGAAAATTTTTTTAACTTACAAAGTTATGTGTATTGGCCCAAAATGAAAGAATATGTAGCATTGTATATTATAGGATGTATACTTTGTTGTACTAGCAAGCCCATTAATAAGATGCAAGGTCTATAAAATCCCCTACTTGTACCCACTCGACCTTGGGAAATAATTTCCATGGATTTTGTGGGAGGTTTACCAACAACCAGAAAGGGACATGATTGTCTATTTGTGGTAGTTGGCAGGTTCAATAAGATCTGCATTATCATTCCTTGTAAAAATACCATCAAAGGACAATAATAAGAAAACATGTTCTTTGAACAGGTCTAGGTGCACTTTGGGATACCAAGGAGCATCATCCTAGAAGGGGACACCATATTTATCAGTACATTTTGGACTACATTGTGGGAGAATATGGACACTAAGTTGAAGAGGTATACAACTTTCCATCCACATATAGATAGAAAAATAGAAGTCGTCAGTGAGACTTTGGTGTAGATTTTGATGGGTCACAATTAGAAGCATCCAAACATTTGGTATGAAAATATGATCTACATATAACACTCTTATAATAGAGTAGTCCACACTTATACTAGTAAGTCACATTTTGAAACTTTTTTTCATTATTCTGCACCTTCACCCTTGTATTTTGTATATGGAAAGCAAGGAGGATTGAGGGAAGACCTCACAAGAGATGCATTGCAATAAAAAATGTTTTTTGAGAAGATTAGACAAATATATTTTCAAGTATAAGAGATGTTGAATAAGTCACAGGAAAAATAGACATGATAAACATAGATAGAAGAAGTCATTCAAAGTGGGAGACATATTCTAGTTACAATTGAACAAGGAAAGACTATAGTGTCCTGGTAAGAAGATCAAGGCACTGCGATATGGACCTTTCAATTTATTAGAGAAGGTGGGAGATAATTCCTATAGACTCATTCTACCCCCATACATGCACATTTACTTAGTAGTGAATGTTTAGAATCTCAAACTTTGTGAGCCTTCCATGTTGAATTAGGAGGAGTAGTTCCTACCTTCCATAGAGGACTTAACACCAAATTCTTAGGTAGGGTTTCCATAGGACACCATTTTTTAGAAGAGATATAGAATTGCAAGACATCGGAAGCATAACCTTTGGCATATTGGGTTGAAAGGACAACTTCCAAGAAAAGCAAAGTGGTACTCTAATAAGAAGGTAGAGTGAACATTTTCTCACCTCATTTAGTAAATATTTTGGGGGTAAAAATCCTCCCTAACTCGAGAGGTATGACTTAGATTGGGTCATTGGATTATTTGTCATCTATGTCGATACTTTCAGAGTGGAAACAATTGGGGGAATCATCTTGTCGGATCATTTTAGTGGTATGTTTCACTTGGAAAATTAGGGCTTTAAACCTTCTAGATCCATTTTGAGACATCGAAAAAAGTTTTTTTTGGGTCAAAACATTCCTAGAGATATCTTGGACTTCGTGACACTTTTATACACATTGATACCTTTACAACGGTATAAAAATTATGTCAATTGGATCTCATATGAAAACTTTATGCCTATCACAAGTTCACCTACCATATTTACCACCATGGTATGAGAGGATGCCATGTCAACCCCCATTACTCACACATATGGGGATAGCCATATATGGAATTTAAAGAATATTCTATAAGGTCCAAAACCTATCACAATTGAGGGTTGAGGAAGTAAAAATCCTAACCCTAGTTGTCTATCGGGCCATGTTAAATACTAGGCCACTAGGAGGAGACAAGGTTCCATTCTTTTGCATTGTATCTTGTTCCATAGGTGAGAATAACAATTTAGAGTGGTATTTTGTGAGTGTCGCATCTTGACCACAAGTGTCACAGGTGTTTCAAACATCATACTGCCATATTTCCTATGTCGTGCCTCTAATGACATCATAAGGACACTTAAGACACCTCAAAGACTGGTTTTGAAGAGGAGAAATCAGTTGACAAGGAGTACAAACCTTTTGCCACTGAAAAAACCACTCAAATATCAAATTTGGTAGGCATCTCTCCCCTATGCACTGTCAGGGAGTGTTAACGCTCCCTGGGCTTCTTTGAGGGAGTGCTACAACGCTCTGTGCCCCATTTTGGGGGAGCACTACCCTTTCTAAGCGAATTTTGGTTTGTTGAGACAAACCAAGGAAGAATCCCCTCAATTTATGAAGGTGGGTGGATTCGAATAGAAGGTCAAGGCATGATCTTAGGGAAAATCCTCAACTGAAGGAGAAGAATCCTCAACTTATCCCAAATATCTCTCAAGTGGTTGGGCCTCTCCAAGGTTATACAAGGAGGCCTCTTCATGGTGAAAAGGGGGTAGTTTAAAGGCATCAAACTTATGATCTCATAAGGGAGATGAACAATAAAGCATCATCATTATGTGTGTGGATTATTTGAGCAAGGGTATGGACAAAGGGAGCTTGGTGAAGTTGTTGCACCACATCCATGGCTGTAAGCAACACTTTGTTCTCATTAATATAAATTCATTCTTGGCCTGTTTCTTTCAAGTTTATGTTTGTTACACATGAACTTGTCTTCAGTAGATAGATCTGTATTTGGGCTAATCTTAGTAGAATAGGAATCTTGTTGTATCCTTGTTTGTTCTATAGGACCTATCGAGGATCTTAGGATCGAATCTCAACTTGGACTTTGCGAGAACAAACGCCATTTAAAAAGGTACACTTTTCTTCTTCCTCTTCATCCATTAGCTTAATTAGATGTAAAAGGATGTCAGTGACGAATGATATCACCCTTTCTGTCTTGGTTTTAGGGGTCTAGATACCAAGAGGGAATCCGCTTGTCCACGGGAGGATTCACCTGTAACACAGAGGAAGATATATTTTGTAGCATCCATACAAGCCACAGTGTCAAAGGTAACTACAAAGAGTGACTCTTTCTGTGTACTTTCATTTGAAGAAAAGGGAGCAAAGTGACCTCACCTTCTAGCTGGGTTTTCTCTCGTATTGGGTTTCCTAGGTTATATCTTGTGTTTATTTTTGGATGGTGTGTATGCATTTATTTCTATTCTCTACTTTTCACATTTTAACTATTTCATACATTTTAAGAAGAAAACTAGTTATCAAAGAGTTTCATATCTAAAGGAAATTAACCTTTATAGTAAAGATTTCAGTATTTTGTTAGATATATTTTTATTAACTATTTAGTGGAATATCCACGACAGTTTACAAATCACATACCATGTGTAAATAGAAACACGTCTTGAAATGTTTTAAATAATATATATTTGAAATATTTTTTAATTAACGTCGAAATTTATTATTGAGAAATTGGGAGATATGTCGTTGATGCAAACAAATTGGTACGATCAGACTAACAACAAGAAGTGTTGAAAATTGTTGTCATTGATGTCAAAGAGAAGGGGAGATCATAAACATCTTTGTGCATTGATGAGGTTTCATGAAGGCTAAGCATGTGTGTATGAGGTGTTGTGTGAAGGTAGGATGATTGTGAATATCTCTATGCGATGATGAATTTCTGTGAGGGATCTATGTATTTACCCTAAATCAAGAAAGACATCATCATAACAATGAGATGAATGTGTGTGAAATGAGTTTGGGATATACGAGTTTCAAGAGAAATGGCGAATACGATCTCATTGAAGAATAATATAGGGACGAGATCAAGGAGACACATTGAGTGAGTTGAAGGCACAACAAAACCATGGACGTGGTAAAGGAGAAGTCTATGGCCTGATGACCTGATCAAAGAAATAGAAAAAATACAATATCCCACATGCACAAGGAAAAATGATTTCGATGGGTTTATAATGTAATGTGATGTTACATAGTTTGAATATCAATAGAAGAGCTACCGAACCATGTGCTTCCAGTGTTTCATGGAAACCTGAACAGGAGATCTAGCTAAAGCAAGTACAAACAAAGCTTATCAAGAAAGGAAGAGAGATTCATTATGGAAGAATGAGAAAATATATTCACACTACTCCAATGAGTTGATGATTGATACATAGATCATGATCAATATGATACAATGAATGAGTGGAATACACTCATATATAGGGAAAAACATTCCATAATTAAGAAAAGTAATCAAGTAGTTATCTTTCCTTAGGAATGCATGCATGCATAATAGTGATGGTAAAAATAGAAATTCTAAAATAGAACTAGTCAGTTAAATCCCACTGAACTAGTGTGTTGAAAATAGAAATTTCTCCAACACCCCCCCTGAACATCACTATGGAGTAAAAAATGAGTCCCGGCTACTAGGCCATTTTAGGTACTCATGTACAATGAAAATAATGAACACTGAATAAAACTGAGGAAAGAGGGAAAACCACGTGGAAAAAAAAAACCCTCAAAAGATAATGTATCAAAAGAAGAAAATGACAGCTGCCAGGTAGTTGTGTTCTTCACTACAAGACGATCCCGCAAAGTCTGAAACTTCTGCTCACTGAAAGTATTCGTGAAGATGTAGAAATCTTTATGGATCTAATGAAGTCCTTTGGCAACCTGTCTAGTCTTGTACCTCTTGATTGTAACGACCCTAGTTGGATAAATGTTTAAGAAATTATAAAGTAAAACTAATTAGGGAATTAATTGTGTTAACAAGATATTAATTAAACAAAGATGATTTAAAGATATTAATTAAGTGAGTTATTAATTAATTAAAGGATATAATTGTAATTAATTAATTAATAATTTAATTACAAACAACATTTAATAACTTACGTAATGGATTTAATAGATTAATGGTATATGATATAAAATGGTTGCGTATACAACAAGGGATAACCTATGAATCCTGAGAAGATAAAAGCATTAACGGGAAAGGATAAGAGTAATAAATGGGTTAGGT
>ML778624.1:34087-55607 GCA_009831015.1 Picea engelmannii
ATCTCTCTTTGATGATATGGTTCTAGCACCAGGTGTCTATACAGGAGATGATCATTGCAAGATGGGAGGCATCAATTAGGTAAAATGTGATCATTTCATTTCCTTCAAAGCTTCTGGCCAACCCATGAATTCCTTGTCTAGAATTGTCTCATCCAAATAGAATGGAAATGGAGGGGTGTAAAAAATGGTTGGATTTGTAGTCGAGGGCCTCAAAAATCTATAGTCATAGTTCATGTCGAACCAAATATTATGGGTGTGTAGGTTGAGCAGTGCCTGTAGAAGCCTTGGGCATTTACGAAAAAAATAATGTCGGTGTGCCATTGCATAAATTCAGTGTCATGTTCTGGTTATTAAGTTAAAAAACTGCAACTATGCGAAGGGTCTAAGAGCTTGAAAATTTGATTATTGGGATCATGGGATAGGCCTCGACCCTGGGGCGGTTGTCATTTCCACATAGAAAAAGTGACCAATAGGTATCCATATATGAATTATGTGGTTCGCTCATGCACATCTGCACAATCCTACAACATCTCTATGAGCATGTATTTGCATCAGTTCAAGGGTGCACCATTTTCATTAAAATTGGCCACGGCTATAGCGTCGAGTGTACAGTCGCCCCACAAGTAATTCTTCGTGACCTTGCCTGGAATTATGTAGTAGGAACAATGGACCTACTCACCATTGATATGGTCAATAAGGGCACCAAAAACGCCTCTCCGTGTTCCATACTTGTCATATAAATTGATCTCATCCTTCTTATGACCGTGCTTCCCTGAGCCTTGGAAACCTTGTGTGACATCTTGGCCTTCCATGGAGAGACTGGTCAATTTACGAATATCCTCGACATGAATGGGGTAGGCATGATCCAACCAAAAAGCACCATTGTGCACTTGGTTGATGATAAACATGGTGCACCAGGTGACTTCTCCAGTAGCGTCGGACACCGGCAAGTCGCACAAGTTGAGAAAGGTAGTATCTCAAAGGAGAATGAAGGATGGTTTCTAGTCCCATTGTATTTCACTAGTTGGGAGGGTTGACCAATCCATGAATGTATGGATCACCATCTATGGATATTGTGATGCATCTACGAGATCAATGTTGATCATACATGTTTTCTCAACCTTTCCATGAAGATCCCTCACAACCTCAACTCGTGGGTTGATTAATTTGTATGGAATGACGAATTTGGTAATGGACCCTCGAACATAAGTGAAAACCATTATATTTGACTTGCATTAGTAGGAAAAAAATATTGGTGAACGGAGGTGCGAGTGCGAGCTTACAAAATAATCAAGGGGATCCAGTACTGAAGATGCAACTAACTTGATCACAACTCAATAAGGTTTAGCAATCGGGCCAAGTTGAGTTTACAAACAACAACCAAGAGGTGATGTGATGAGCATACATTAAGTGATACAACATGGAGGTAACTTGGCATTAACATCAGACCTATCCATCGAACATAAAAAAAATCCACGGGCGATTTGTGTAATTAAGAGAATAAGCAGAAACATGGCACAAGGATATCGGGGTGAACAAGAAATTAATGGTCATACCAACGATAAACCAGAGAAGTAACGATAGTTTTTAATATTTAAATGACTCTGATTGGTGATGACAAGACAAAAAGAAAAAAGGTATCAACGACATTTAACTAACAACATGACAATGACAAGGCACAAATTTTGAACTTGGAAGCTACTAAATGCACCACGATTTGATTTAGACTTCGATTTAGACTTCCCAAACCACAAAAGTGATATCTGAGATTGAGAAATTGACAATGACAACTAAAATCTAGACCAAGTGACAGTGAGACACGTTACCCTTTTATTTAACAGAAAAGGAAAATAACAAAACAAATGGAAATCCTACCTAGTAGAGTCACTTCTGGTGACAGGAGCGCTGCACAATTTCTTGTATCAAGAAGAAATGTAGGGCTTCAAGCATATTCCATTCACCCATCTTGAATGAAGAATACCATCGAGTTGTGCAAGCCCTACAACTTCGAAGTCACATATTTCCACAACTATAAAGGTTCCAAGCCAATGCATATGCAGTTTCCTTGGATTATTTTTGTACTTAATGTCATATAACATGAATTTATCTCCTTTCGCAAAATTATTGGTCTTAATGTGCCTATCATGCCAAGCCTTATGTCTAGAGTTTTCCATAGTTTGATGAAAATCTACTAAGAATCAGGATTCCTCAAGTTCCATTAGTTTCACAACCCTTTCTGTAACTGATTCATCACCTATTATTTGAGTCACTTGCACAATGTATAAACTTGGAGTGATGAACTCAATGGGAACAAATTTTTCTCTTCCATAAACCAATTGGAATGGAGTACACTTATGCAATTTCTTTGTAGTAGTCTTGTAAGACCGTAATATTGTTGGAACTTGCTCATCCTAATCATCTCGAGTTGTGCAACATACTTTAGTCAAGCCCCTCTATAAGATCATGTTGAATGCTTCCATTGTTCCATTAGTTTGCAGATGGTACAAACTTCTCATATGGTGCTGAATCAGAAAACATCTCATGAGGGTTGTGACAGTGTCATTGATAAAGTGGGCTCCTTGATCACTGGTCAAACTCCGAGGACATCCAAACATGGTAATGATGTTCTCAAAATTAAATTGTGTTGTTGTATTTGTAGAGAAATCCCAAATAGCTCCAGCTTCATCCCAATGATTTAAGTAATCAGTTGTTGTAATAATGTATCTCACCTTTGAATGCTTAGCTAGAGGATTAATGGGACCAATGAAGTCCATGACCCATTTCTCGAAGGCCTACAAGGTGTGAATGGGGTGTAATGGGAACTCATCCCTACATGATGACTTACCAACCTGATGAAAAAAATCACATTCTAGCATAGTGTTTGGCATCCTTGAATATAGTCGGTAACCACAATCCTGCCTATAATAATTTCTATGTTGTTGCATTAACTCCTATGTGGCCTCCCACAATTCCATTGTGACACTTCCACAAGATATCCAACCTTTCATGGTCAAGTACACATCATCTGAGGATACTTTCCAGTCCCAATTTGTATAGTTGACCTGCAATCAGCTGATAGTTCGTGGCATGAACCACTGGGTGTCTCTTTTGAGTTGCAAAATAACCTTCATGGAAGACAACCATGCTAAAAACTAAGGAAATTTCAAACAAGTAATCATAAATATCTTCAACTTTGAAAATATCTACATCTAGGAGATGGCCATCTACAACTCCGCCTCTTTCTTCTGATTCTAGTCTAGACAAATGGTTGGGACCCACATTCAATTTACATGGATTAAAAATGACCTCAAAAGAAAACTCCTGAAAAAACAACAACCAACTACAAATTCTACCTTCCAGCATAGGATTATTAACTAAATATATTAAATTGGAATGATCAATAAAGAATTTAAAATGGCCTCGTAACAAATAATTTCTAAACTTTTTCAAATCATAAACCATTTCCAAACCTTACCTTTCGGTGGTAGCATAGTTGCATTCAGCTTGAGAGAGCTTCCTGGTAGCAAAGTAGATGGGATGATTTAGATTACCTTCACCAGGTTGCGCAAGTATTGCACCCAAATAAATTACAGAGGCATCAATGCGTACATGGATTTCCACTTGCCAGTTTAGGTATACCAGAATGAGGGAAATACTCAATTTTTATTTGAGGGTGTCAAAATCCTAATCACACATTGGTTGCCACTTGAAAGCTTCAAATTTCTTTAGTAATTTCTCCAATGGGGTAGTTATTCTTGGATAATTTTCTGATAAATGTACGACAATATTTGGTGTGATCTAACATTGACCTCAATTGTTTAGCATTTGTAGGAGGAGGCATATTTAGTATCACAACTACCTTTGCAAGACCCACTAACACTCCTTCCCTACATACAATATGTCCTAGCATATTTCTAAAGGGTACATAAAAAATACACTTCTTCAAGTTTAACAAAATTTGTAGTTGTGTGCAACAATCAAACATCAACCATAGTAAACCTATGTGCTCCTTTAATAGGTTTACACATTGAAATCATCCATATACACTTCAAGGAATTTATGAATAAAGTCACAGAATGTAGCAATGACTATGCGAGAGAGACAACTGGGGAATTTTTTAGCCCAAAGGGAATCACATTATAAGAAAATGATCCCCATTCTATAGTGAAGGTATCATTCCTCTTATCCTCTTCCATAATTATAAATTGGTGATACCCATAAAACTCATTTATGAATGAGTATGCTTCCTTTCTCGCCACTTGTTCTAGTACTTCATCATTGAAGGGAGTTAGAAAAGGATTGTGTACAAAGGCTGGGCTTAAACTTATGTAGTCGACACATAATCTAATATAATTGGTATCCTTCTTTCTCTATATCACAATAGGACTGATCCATTCATCCTCATCCATAGGAAAAATCAATCCAACAACTAACATTCGATCTATCTCCTTCTTAAGCTTCTCTTTGACTCATGAATTTAAACGATATGGTCTATGATTAAATGGATTAGCTTCGGGTTTTAAATCGATCTTCATTTCACCTAAGTCTCCCTTAATTCCCTTCCATTTTTAGAAACTCTTAGGCCAGATATCCTCGTACTCTTGCAATAGAGTTTGTTGGCACAGGGGTAGACCCATGGTTCAATGCTTCAACATCGCACCAACAAAACCCTAACTTCCAGCCCTTTCGGCAACACCTATGAAGCAGATGAAGTCTCACCTGAGGTAGAGGCAGGGGGGTTGCAGGACTCAAGTGTCTACAACCTAGCTGGGACACAGATATATGTTCACAACACTTAACAGATTACTTAGCCAAAAATATGCATTAATTTATGATTCTTGTTCACATCACATATTAACCCTTATTACAGATCAGTACAATAGTAATCAATATTAAGCACATCTATTCATTTATCACATAGCATCAGAGAAGATCTAACATTCATTCACATCATAAATCACTAAGCATCAATGTATCTACCTATCACACATCAAGAAAAATGCACTAAGAAAATAGATACATAAACATCATGAACAACATTGCACAAAGCACATTGACACAGGATATACGTGGTTCACCCCAGTGTGGGGCTACGTCCACCAACTCTTCTTCTTCTTTATTAGTCTCCTTCAATATTATTATGAGCACAGAGCCACAGATCTCACTGCGCATTCTATGCACAACGCACTAGATGCACCTTCCTCAAAATTAGGTCAGAGCACAAATCCTTATGCAGTCTATGCACAAATCCTCTTACAATCACTTGCACTTAGCTCTACAAGTATTAACATCCTCTAGTCGTGCACTAAGCCAATGACCTCCTGCACTAACCCAATTACTACTTTACTTAAATTGCCTAACTAATTATTTATACATTACAAAAAGGCCTAAGCATGGTTAAACCCATGGGCCGACATCCCATACCCATTACATAAACCCTAAAAGCCCAAAAATCCTGCAAAATGGGCGAGATCCCACGATATCCACTTCGACTCAGCACTCTATTTTTTACCACACTGTCTATGTCCCCAAAATGGTCAAACATGACCAATGTTTCCTCAAAACTTGGTTGAGGGCCAACATGCCCCCAACACTCACCTGTGACTCCACCCGAGTCACTCTGATCTGGGAAATACTGCTTCAAAGGCCTTGATCTTATCTTGAGTTGCCTTGAATTGTTGCTTCGCTAGAGCCTCCTGAATGGTGAACTCCTGAATTACTTTCTCGGTGACAGGTCCTTCCAGGCATTGTTCCACTGTCGCCCCTACTTGTTCCAGCTGTGAGCCTTGTCCTCAGATCTCTTCAAAAAGTGTGCAGGCTTTGTCTTGCACCAGTTGGAGTCTCTGTGTCACCTCCATAACTCTACTCTAGATGTTAGTGACCTGCTACTAGATTGTGTGCTGCTCCTGCGACCTCTTCATCTTATCAACTACAGTCAACAGTTTCATCTGTGGTTGCACTGTAGACACCTACTGCTTCGCCTCCTGGAGATCTCCTTCCAATCTCCTCAGCTCCAAACCTTCTACGAGGCACTCATAGTTCTACGCACTTCAGTCACTTAGTTGCTTACATTATGAATCCAATGCCCTGATTCTGTCTACTACGCTCTTGGCAGTTTCTTCCCTCTAATCTCGCACTTTTTGCGGAGTGCTCGACACTGCTTGGATTTCTAGCTCTGTTACTCTTGCTTGAAGTTGATGAATGGCCTCAACGAGCTTCCCCACTTGGCTCTCGGTTGTCTCTTCTTCCATCTTTTACAAGAGCAACATAGAGTGAAGTGCTCTATTCACTGCCTCTTTGACCACTGTCTTCTCTACAAGTAGCTGGTCTTTCTCTTTCTGGATTTTCTCTTTGTCCTCTTTGAACTTCACCCTAAGGTCATCTTTCTCTTGCTACACAACTCGAAGTTGCTCTAAGGCCTCCTACTTTTATTTCTTCAAGCCCTCTGTGGCCTGCTCCTTTTCTTCTTGGACTCGATGAAGTCGAGTCTCTGTTGCATCTGCTAATTGACATAATTGGGTGGGCTCATCCCCCAATTCTACACTCTCTACTGAAGATGGTGTAGTATACATTGCACGACTCGATTGGATATCTTGTTGGATGTCTTTGAGTTCGTTCTCGATTCTGTCATACAATGTTTCTTCCTTCGCTTGGTGTCTCTGCAGGATATCCTCTGAGGCATCTTCTACAACTGTGATGAGGAGCTGGATATCATCCACTATGAGCAGATTCTGTGACTGAGGATTATTGGCTTGGGTCTTCTTCCGTGCTAAGGGTTTCTGCAGAGAAACCTTCCTTTTCTTGGACGTCTCGGCCTCTGTAAGGGGATCCTTTGGTCATGTCACTTCACCCTTTATTGCTTGTCTTATTTCCCTTCATCCTCTTTGTTTACTTCATCGCCTCCTCCTCCTACAAGTGAGTTAGACATAGTTTCCTTTGATGCGTTGTTCTTCTCCTCACTGTCTATGTCCTACACTTCCTCCTTTTTCTTCTTTTTATTTGCGTTGCTCTGTCCATCTTACTTAGTTCGGGTGACCAAAGGACTTCTGTTGATGTCAGAGTCAGGGAGTTTTGCATATTCGACTGGTTCAAGGAATTTGGCTGGTCATTCCTTGGTTATCTCCTCCATAACTTCATCGGTCAATTTATAGTAAGACTGCAACTCCTCCTTTCTTTCATCCCTGCGCACAATGATGTGGATGAAGTGTTAGTCTGCACATAAATTCGCTAGTGGCTTGTATGTATGCAAGGTGTTTGGGGTCATTTGGTGGAATGATTCAATGACATGTTTGAGATGTAGGTAGTAAGCATGGACTGCCACATTTGATTTCCATTGTTTTCCATATTTCTCGTATACCACAAGGTGGTGAACCTCACGACCAATGGTTCTGATGGCTCGACTCCCATGAATGTCGCTCCTTCCGACATCTCCCAAGTGACAAATGCGATTAGAATCAACAACCAACTGAAGTGAAATTCATAGCCTTGGTCTTGCGCTTCACGACAATCCTTCTCCAACTCATTGATGAGGTAGCTTGCCCAATTCATATGCATCCCTTCGACACACTTCCCTGCGAGGTCGACTAGAACCCTGTGACCTACGTAGGATGGTTCTTTCTAATGATCTTGTCAACGATCAACTGACAAGAAAGGCACACTGTCATAGGCTTCCCCTTCTCCACAATGTCATAGGCTTCCTTTATTTGTTGTGCCAGGGAGCGATCTGACGTCTTCCTTGGGTAGAACTAGTGAGGATCTGGTCCTTGCATGCTCAATCCAATGATCAGGTGGATCAACGTCAGATCCACAGTGATGCACTTATATAACTAGAGGTAACCTCCATGGTAGCATGATAGGAGGAGTTTAACACACACATTAACCTCCTGATGTCGGTCAAAGTGGGGGATCTTCATCATGTTTAATATCTTCGATCTCGCAATCTCCTTGATCCACGACTGAGGGAATATCTTGGGCTTCTTCCCAGTTGTCTTCGCCAGGTACCTATGCGGTGCAAGCATTGCATAGTTTCTTTGGTCTCCAAGGTTAAAATTGATGATCTTGAGAGCTGGGACCAGTCCTAACTGAGGTCCGAATGCACATATCTCCTTTAGAAGGTACACAATGATGAACATGTACTAGAAATCACATGGGACTCTGTCACAACTAACCGTCCCATCCAAAGGTGGGATGCAGTCAGGAAATACCGAAGGGATTTGCTTCGCATTTGCTAGATCATCGCAGTGCTTGCTTCTTTTCTCAGTCGCGGTTCAGCTAGACTGACGTGCAGTCGAGGGGGATGATTGCAATCCTTTAGTTGACAATGCCTGAATTCCTGCAGACATGAATTTCTCAGCCATAAGTTATATTAATATCTCCTCCATAGACTTCTTTACTGCGCTACATTCGCCTGAGATGCACACTCGTGAGAAAATAACTCGTGTAGGTGAACAAATATACAAGGAAATCAGATGGATGGTGAGGTCTAGACATCACAATGAAATATGTGATCAATTCTCTATTAGCTCAGATATCTCGGTTTGCAAAAAGTGGTCTTGGTGTGGCATTTGATAGATTAAATAAGAAACATCGTAGCGGATTCCTCCAACTGGAAGGAATACCTTAATCAATATGATTCCATCCATTATGACGTGGTCTCAACTGTCCAATGTCGATCTTTCCATAAATAACTGCATTTCTAACTGTTCCAGAGCGTCATTCCAACGACCGGGATGCCTCCAACGGTCATATAGCTTTGTCGTGGTGAAGTGTCATTCTGTGTTGTTCTACTATTCCGACGAGGTTCAAGTTCTGCAAGCCTTCCTTCTGTGAATTCTTCTCTGGAACTTCGTGTTGTTTTTCTAACTTTACTTTCTTCTTACTAAGCTTTCTTGCCTTTTTTCTTGTGATCTGAATTTATGGATTCCTCTTTCCATTCTTATTCTTATATTCTCTTATCGTAGTAACTT
Organism: Picea engelmannii; assembly: GCA_009831015.1. Taxonomy (NCBI): domain Eukaryota; kingdom Viridiplantae; phylum Streptophyta; class Pinopsida; order Pinales; family Pinaceae; genus Picea; species Picea engelmannii. Next base: position 43,054 of record ML778624.1, read on the forward strand.
GGCATTGTTGAGGGTCTTCCAAAGGTTTCAAGGGTAATACCTCTTCTCTTACTATTTCCAGGGTGGATACACTTTTTTCTTGTATGTGCAGGTTCTTCAAGCCTCCTTGCGTTCTTTCAACTTCGACAACTAACTCTCTTTCCTTTTGTTGCTTCAACTTGTCCTCTTGTTCTTGTATTAGTCACTCTATTTTTCTAGCTATGAAGTCCATTAATTATTTCTTTTTCTGTTTTGTGGCTTTTTCCTCTACTTTCCTTCGAATCTGATCTTTCTCACACCAGGTCTTTCCTAGCAAAAGTGAAAAAGGGGCATTGTTCTCAACAAACTTAATAACTTCAAATTCTTCTTCGTTCAATGCTCCATGAGCCATCATAGGTACATTAGTAACTCTTCCACATAGGGTTATCACCTTTCCTTTAAACAATCCTACCCTTCCCAATGAAGGAATCATAACAGGCCTTACAAAAATTTCCCAAGTGCTTTCTGGCATGATATTCACCTGTGTTTCCTCATCCAAGACACAATCTATGTCAAAGTCTCCTATTCTTGTTTCTATGCACGACTTCTTTTTCAAGATCTCTGGTAAACTGATGTCTCTATGATCATTCAATGTTTCTTTCATCTGTAATAACATAGTCTCAGATTCTCTCTGGTTTTCTAACATATCCTTAGTCCCTTGACCTTATTCATAGTTTTCTTGTCTCATGTTAATCTTTTCAACTTTGGCAATCATTCTAGGGAAATACTCAACCTCATGACCAATAGCTTTACAAAAAAGACAAATAGGACCTATACCAGGGAATTCTTTAGCAATATGTCCCAGTCTTCTACAATTATAACAAAATGTTAATCCTCTCTTTCTTTTAAATGATCCCCAACCCTTCCTGTACTACGCACTGGGGTCACAGTGATGGACCTGCAACATGCAACAATTCTTTCTAGGTTCCTACATCCACTTGTTAGTCCAAACAGTCTTTCTATGCATAGGAATAACATATCTTTCAGTATCTCTATCAAATTTATTCAGATCAACTCTTTCTTCTAGTTTTTCACTAGTTTTCAGACTAGGACAAAATCTATCAAACATACCTAGATTCATACTTTCGAAGAAAAAATTTCCACTTATCTTACCTTTACTAGAGAAGAAAGCTTTAAGATATTACCTCTTTTCTTCAGATTGGAATTCCTTCTTAGCACAGAGATTCACAAGTCAAGTAGAATACTACACACTACAAAAACAGATCTACACACAGAGCTTTCTATCTCCTTCAATTCCCAACAATCACAATTTCAGGTCCCAACAATGGAACCATTTGTTGGCATAGGGGAAGACCCAGGGTTCAACGCTTCAACAACATACCAACAGAACCCTAACTATCGACCCTTTAGGCAACACCTGCGAAGAAGATGAAGTCTCACCCGAGGTAGAGGCAGGGGGGTTGCAGGACTCAAGTGTCTACAACCTAGCTAGGAAACAGATCTATGATCACAACACTTAACAGAGCACTTAACCAAAAATATGCATTAAGTTATGATTCTTATTCACATCGCAGAATAACCCTTATTACAGATCAGTGCAGTAGTAATCAAGATTAAGCACATCTAGTCATTTAGCACATAACATCAGAGAAAATCTAGCATTCATTCACATCATAAAGCCCTAAAAATCAATGGATCTACCTATCACACATCAAGAATAGTGCACTAAGAAAATAGATACATAAACATCATGAATAACATTGCACAAAGCACATCGACATAGGATATACATGGTTCACCCCAGTGTGGGGCTACGTCCACTAACTCTTCTTCTTCTTTATTAGTCTCCTTCAATCTTCTTACAGGCATAGAGCCACAGAGCTCACTCTGCACTAGACAGGTGATCTGTGCACAACACACTAGATCCACCTTCATCAAAATCAGGTCACAACACAAATCCTCTTACAATCACTTGCACTTAGCTCTGCAAGTCTTAACATACTCTAGTCGTGCACTAAGCCAATGACCTCCTGCACTAAGCGAATTACTACTTTACTTACATCACCTAGATACTTATTTATACATTACAAAGAGGCCTAACCATGGTTAAACCCATGGGCTGACATCCCATACCCATTACATAAACCCTAAAAGCCCAAAAATCCCATAAAATGGGCAAGATCCCGTGATCTCCGCTTCGCCTCGGCGCTCCGTCTTCGACTACCCTATCAAAGTCCCAAAAATGGTCAAACTTGACCAACATTTCCTTGAAACTTGGTAGAGGGCCAACAGAGTCTGTATCTCTTTCATAGTTTTCTCATCCCAATAATCACCTATGGATGCCATATTAGGATATTCCTCACTCCCTATGTTTACTTTCCTCAACCTCAAGGATTAGGTATATGAGTTATTGGTATCACCTAATATGGTATCCTTGACTTCTCTAGTTCCTATGGATTATTGGAAAGTTAAATGTTTAATCTCTTCCATCTTCTCAGGGTCTCCTCGATCCTTATTAACCTTACTATAAGCCAAAGGTATTCCTATAGGGGATGGATAAAATATATGATGAAGTATATATTCATGTTCATTACATACTATAGGGGGGTATGTGGGATTAAATTCATAAGTAAATAACATCTTTTTAATTTGTTGTGGTACTAGCATAATTTCAAGAGACATACCAAAAAAGGAGAAATATTGGCAGAATTGATTTTGTAGTACCTCCTAGCAGGTATTTTTCTTTGAGTCTCCTTGTGTAAGTATTAGGATTTTGGAATGGTTCCCATAGAATGGAATAAATGATGTGTCCACAGAGAGGATGGGAATTGTGCATCCTTCGACACTTGTAAACAATGCTCAATATGTGCAACCAGGTTAGACTTACCGTCATATATATCCAAGGATAGAATCTAACTCTCATGCTTCTGATCTTGTCCCAATTACAATATCTATGGTAGTGGAAGGAACCGATATTGTATAGAAATATTGACTTCATCCCAAGTGGACATAAATTTTTTATGATTAGCCCACCACCTGGTCAGAGACGATTTCAGGGCTAGATCAAGAGCCAAGAGTTTGTGTTTTGTCGCAACCTCACCCTTCATATTAATGAGAAACCTATGTATATATGAGATACCATCATATGTTGGACACTCCTTGATATTTCTTCCAATCCACCGTACTACTCAGACAGTTGTGCAACACTTTGAAAAGTTATCATATTTTCCTTGTTTCCAATTGTTTCAAGCATCTTCAAAGTCTTCATCCATAGAATGAATACTCTGCCAATTTATGGATCCATCTGCAATAGGGTTAATATAATCTTCTCAGTTTCCCATGGTCATAGTGTAGATTTGGTCCAGAGCATCGTGTTCCATACTCTCATCTGTTGGATCACTATACTATGGGCCTTGATAAGCGTCCACAGGTTGGGTTACTTTCATGCAATCAGATTCAAAGGTCATGATTTCTTTCTTAAGATCTATTATAGCATAATTATCATAGGTCCAGTCAATTCCTAACATATTTGGGTATGTATCTTTTCCCCCCATTATTTTAATCACTTCAAAGTCTTCCACTATTTTCATGCTAACCAAATCTACTTCAATGTTTTGCATCCTTCCTACTAGATACATGTATTATTGATTTTTCATTTTCAACTTAATAGGGGAATATACAAGTTATGTATTACTCATCACTTCCCAAGTTTTCCATCACAAGATGTTGGCATTAGAACCTAAGTCCAACATAATGTGTTGAATCTTCTGTGTTATTTATAATGTATTTCGGCCATCACAGATTCTTCTCTAACCTCACACATTAGGGGGCATATGTTAGAGCAAGATTTCCCTCACCCTATGCAATATTGTAGAGAAGGACTTATTCCATTCCCCCATGTAGAATTAATTTCCCTGATTGATAAATCCAAAGACAAAAATAAATATTTTTCCACTTATACGCACCTTGCAATCTATACAACAAGTGTGTACGTTGGTTTCTCCACTACAGCCTGCATACATCACGATTTGTGCAGAAAATCAAAATTAAATGTCAGATTTCCATGTCACGACAAAAGATCTCTGATCCTTGGCCTTCCATATAATGGAAATGTTTCGACTCATCCCTTGAGTTGCATTTTGAAGGCTATAAAGAAGTCAATTCTGCACTATAGAAAGGAGAAGAGAATTCAACTTTGAGAGAAATGTTACTCTGGAGAAATTATTACTTCATTATTGAGTCTGCATCCCTTTGTCCTTTAAGTATGAACACATTGTTTATCCCCCAAGATCTTCCCTTATTGATGGAGAACCTCTTTGTCTCCCTTATATGAGCTTGCATTTGGTTGACGATTGAATTGGTGGAGGCCTAGTTGGAAGGAACTCAGTTTCTTGGTTCTGAACCGTGCCGACACAAAAGTCTGTAATGTTTTCACTTATGTTGATCATTTATTAATAGAAATACTCCTTTCCCATCCAATTGATATCTTGCAAATATATGTGTTATGATCCATGGACATGTTTGTTATCAATATATGTGTTATATTATCACTATATGCTTGCTTCTCTTGTTTGTTGAGAACTTGTTGCAGGTATAAAGCTTTGGGTCAAAGTGCTCAATGATGGACATCATCAAACATATGGACGAGGTAGGTCCCTTTCTTATCTCGCTTGCACATTGGTTTATATAGCGTGTTTATGGGAAAGAGTTTCTTTCTGCAGTTATACCTATCTATTGTGGTTCACCCTAGCCATACAAAGATTTTCCTCGTAACATCTCATAATCATTAACATGGGCATTCAATTGGAATTCTCTATCGATTCTCCTCTTCATTCTCTATAGCCTGCTTATGTTCCTTGTTTTAATTTTAGTAGAAATAGTCTCTTTCGAATTTCCTTCGATTACCAAGGCCCTTTTGAGTGTGTTCCATAACTTTCCAGTAATTGTTTCATCATCCAGAATGCCAAAAAATAGATGTAACCATAGATCAACAACCTTCTGTGACTTACTCGGGGCCTCCATCTGAGTAGGATGTTCTCCAATTACTCTTGGTTGGGGCACATTTGGCTTGGAATTTGGTTCTAGAACTTTAGGCGTTGCAAATATCTACAATCGTCTCAACATTTCCATTGCATCTTTGAAAAATACCTTATGTCTTAATGGTCATTTGTGGTATTATTAGGTACTACTTTTCGTATCTTGATTTGGCGAGGACCTTCAATATTGGCACTGGTCTTAGTTTTGTGTTAAGTGACAATGTTATTATTTGTCTCTTTTCCCTCAGCTACAAATCTAGGTTCATAATTGATTAGATTAGCCCCTCTTTGACTTTCATGGTCTTCCCACTTGGCAATCAGATACGGGAAATATTCGATGGAGTGGGAATTATTTCTACAGTGGGTACACAATGGAATTCTTGGGAGTGGACAATCCATTACGATATGCCCTTGCTCATCATATTTGTAAAAACGGCCTGGTCCCCTTCCTCTAGTATGACCTCCTCCAAACTTTTCTCCCCCTCGATGGCCTCCTCCGAACCCTTGGGGAGTTTTGTTAACTATGAATGAAGAATTATCCAATCTGTTGGCTAGAGCATCCAAAGCTCTAAATTGTTTGGTAGCATAAGTAGGGGACCCACAAAATTCACAATATATTGTATTTAGAATAGAGGTTTACTTTTGTAGAACAGGGTAGTTCCTAGGAGAGTGCCCATGACTTCTAAATATCTCGCAATACCCATTTCTATGGCCTCCTTGAAGGATTGGGAAAGCATGGTAGAACATGGTCGTGAAATGGTATTGTAAAGGAAACCTACGCAAATCCTCCCGATGGTCTAATTGTTTGAGGCGCCATCAAGTGAGGAGGGGGTCCTACACCCCTCAATCTTGGACATTCAATTGTGGTATGACCTTTAGTCTAACATTTAGTACACCATACCTATGGTCAAGCTTCTCTCAAAAGAATTGACTCTTGGATCTTGTCAATAAATGCGGAAATATGGCCTCGTAGTTTTGAAATATTATTATCTTTAGGAAGCCTCGTTACCTGCAAGTTTCCAGGATAACCTTCCATAGCCTCAAGATTCATAGCTTGTTCCAACGCTTCTCCCAAAGTAGCTATTCTTTGTTGAGTCAGGGATATTTAGGTTAATGGTAACAACCCCTGACTAAACCATTCTCTCTAGTCATCCTCATGGATAGTGTTCGCTAACTTCCCTATTTCATCCTTAAACCTTTGGTTATATTGTCATACAGATTCATGATCTCTTTGTTTTGTCTCCCACAAATCAAAGAGATAATGTTTCTCTGACTGAGGAAATCAAAATTCTGCTATAAACTTATTCTTCACCTGGGTTAAAGAGAAAGGATTCCCTTCAGGATTCCCTGGTTCGATAGATTTCATGTACCCTTTTATAGATTGACCCCTCAAAATAGTATGGAACTCAACCAATTTATTTGCGTCTAGATTTCTGCAAGACCTCCAGATGGCTTCACAAAGAAACTGATGTTGCTCAATGTCCTCATCCCATTTACCCCAAAATTCTAGGTATCGGGTAAGAGATATTGTGTGTTGATGCACATTGATGGACTAGGATATCCTATCAATATGAACCCTTAAATTCTTGGTTGTGATAACTGAAACATTTTCCACACTGTCGCTACTACTACTTGAACTTGCTGGATTAGAAGGGTTAGAAATGACAGAAACTACAAAAAGATTGATTGTAGAAATTACCAAATTTTCAGATTTCCTCAGGGGAATAGGTGAATCAAGGATTTTACCTAAAAAATGAAGTTATTTTATCTTGAGGGTCACATTTTCTTGCAAGGTTGCATCTACCTCGTGATGTAGTTTGACATTTTCTGGCATCGTGGGTTTTGTCTCTCCCGCAACTCCCTCTAAAGTCTCAGATGAATATTCTTCTTCAGTAGTGGAATCTATTGTTACTTATTCATCTATCTCTCTCCTAATATGCCCTTCTCATATCTACCTCCTATAGAATCTTCATTGCTCTCACCAAATTTCTTCTTCAACTATCGATTAGTCAGCCTTCCACATCTTTTCAAATCTCGCAATTTCTCTAATTATTTCCATTGACTACCCTCACAATAAATGTCCTTTCGTGATTGATTAGGTCTCTTCATTACCTTTCTCATATGGTTTTCCCACCTCTTTTCAGTAGCCACAACCCTCCTTAGAGCTCATCAATTTCTTGCAATCTTCTCTCATTGTCCCCCCATGTCTCGAAACTCCTTATTTATTTTCTGATGACCCTGTTACCCATGATTTTGGTCGTCACGATGATGTATTGATAAGGTGCACTCAGGCTCTTCATTAGAACTTTCTCTTGAGAAAAGTTACTTTCTTCTCTTTCCAGAAATATCATTTTAGAAGAAGGTTCGCAGGCTGCTAGTATAGTTGCCTGCGAGAATGTATGATTCTCGCAGGCTGCCTTAAGCCAGGGTGCGAGAAGTTTGCACTGTGTATAACTACTAGGGTGTGAACAATTTCTAAAGAAGGGAAAAGATGAATTCTCGAAGCTTCTAGAAGGGAATCTTCTAGAAAGATGAGATGGCATTCGAATGGTTATCTAAGTACTGGATTTCTTGATATTTTGGGATCATTCTTATCCAAGTAACTAATTCATTCTCTCCTATATATTGAGAGGATTCTCATGGAAAAGGTTAGAAGCAAACAAGCAAGAGAGACATTGGAGAATTACTGAAAGATTGTGTAAAGGACTGAAGCTACAGCAGCTAGGGAACTCCAGCAAGTTTATCAAAGGTGGTTGATCTTCTTCATGCAAGTGAGCAAGTGTGTGTGTCAGAGCTAAGGGCCATCGAAAGGAAGTTTGCAACATCAAGGCTCATGTTGTAATCTTTACTTTCCATCAATATGATACAGTAATGTGTCCCTTTCCCATAAAGTTAATTCCACTTTATTGTATAACTCCTTGATCATATACATAGATTAACTGTTGAATAGATTGAACTTTCTTCACTTCAGTTGGTTTGTATTGTTGATCTTAACCATACGAGAGCACTGGAGCGAAGAAGGAGCAACAAAGACTAAAGGAATCAATTATAAGGTATGTTCTCTAATCGTATCTCCTAGTATATTCAATAGTTAAAATCTAGGGAAAGAGTATCATTCTGTCTTGCTTTGTTATAGATTCAGGTGGATCTAGGGAGATCGGTTTGTGTCCGCACTTACGGATTTATCCAATAACAAAATTGGTGACTCCATTGGGGAACAATCCCATTTTCTTTGTGGCTTTTTGTGTTTTTCTATGGCCATTTGATCTGGTTTCATTTTTCTCCTGTCCTATCAGTCTCCGAGTCTTCAGGATATCCTGATAGACCTTCTGAGTCCAGAAGATTTTGTGACTTTTACTTCATTTTTCAATTTTTTGGATATGTTCAGGAATTCTCGCACTGCACTTCATTGCAGCTTACAAGAATTGGTCAGGTTCGCATCCTGCTCATAGGGTTCAGTGCGAGGTTCTCGCACCTTGCTCAAAGGTTTCCTGCGAGAATCAGTGATTCTGGCACTGTGTCATATTGCTTACCTGCGAACATTCTTTTTCAAAATTTTGAATTTGAGTGTTGGTCTTTTTGACTGCCCAGGTCAGTTTGATTGCCTCTTATGAGTTTCTTGGACCTCTGATTGATATATTTCTTTCTTTAGTTTGCATGCGTGAACAGTTTTAGGATTTCAAGGTTTTTCTTGTCCTTTGTGTCTTGACTTTCATTTCTTGACTGTTCTTGGCAAAACCATTCTCTCCGACTTCATATTCTAAGTGTGTTTGATTAGTTTAGGACCAGTGATTGGTTGAAAGTTGAGTACTTGGTTTTTCTCATTTGCTTATTGGTTTGAAAGAACATTTTCATTTGCATTGAGAAGACTATTTGGTTTGCTCATTATTTTTGCTTTCATTGAAAGAGTAGATTGGGTTATTTGCTTGTTCATTGATTTGATTTTCTTTACTCTCACTGTCATAGTTTGAGTCCTTTTTGGAAAGTGAACAACAAGTTTTTTGTTTCAAAAAATTCTTTTCATTTTAGAAAACTTTGAAAATCAAATTATTGAGATTGTTGTAGTATTTGAAAAGACACAATAGAGAATTTTCATTTGATGAATGATTGTTTGTGTTGGCATTTGAAAGGAAATTGTGCATTGTAGTATAGGTTTGATTTGGAAAATTTTCTCTCTCTCCCATACCTAGGATTCATTGAACGAAAAGTGATACATTTCATTCTCATCCTTGCATTGTTTGGGTCAGAGTCATACAACATAAGTTTCACTTCCGTTACCTTTGAGTAAACAACAACTTTTAAAAACACTGCGTAATCATAAACTTTATCTAGTAACTATTTTCTAGGGCTCTTTTACACCAACATTTAGCTAGGTTAGTGCTTTGGAGTAGGAAGAGAGATACACTCTCCAAAAGCTCAAAACACACAATAGCATCTTGAGTTAGGGAGTGTTAAATTCCATTTGCAACATATTGTCCTGGGAAGCCCTTCTCACACAAGGGTCAAGCACTAGGTCACATTGATGTTGGCAGAGTTACTCACCCTACTTTGTTGACATCAGTGTAGAGATTGCACGTATTATAGGGGTCACTCAGAGGTATACCCACAATGATGAGTGGAAGCCTTTTGAGTTGATTTCGGGCTAGATACCCTGCCCTTGCATGTGGATCGGACTGTCGATTGTTCCCCCAAGCTTTACTGTTGTTTGTGGTGACCTTAGTGGCCTATCTCTCTAGGTTCTTACCAAAGGTGAATGTGGAGGGGAAAGTCTTCACGGTACCTGGAATTGACGTTGACGAAACTCACTCGGGCTCCTTGGAGGGTATACCCATGATTATGTGTGGGAGCTTGCACCAGGGTGTAAGTCCGTTAAGCAGGTCGTCAGCGTAACTTTTCCACCATAGCCCCGCTCCTTCTCGTGTCGTTGTTGCGACATTGGATTTCATCACCAACTAGTGGCTTCAAAATTAGAAGGTCTTGTTTACCTGGTGATTGCTTCCTAGATTTTGTTTACTAGTACGTGTTGTTTTTTTCTTGAAGTTGACCATAGGAATTTCTTTGCGGAGCTTGTCACTTGTTTACAATTGCTCCCCCACGATGTTCACGTAGAATGCAAGGTTTATCTCCAGAGCATCTGGACAGTTCTCAACCCTTGCCTACCAGTACACCTGAGGGCTCTCCTCACCAGAGTGAAGTCCCAGTTGTTACCCCACCACACGGGGAAACAAGTGAAGTCCCAGTTGTCACCACACCACAAGTGGAATCAACTGAATCTCTAGAACCTTTTCGAATTACCAATACTAGAGAGGACTATCGCATTCTCCGTGGTGAACGAACTTTTGTGTGATTAAATTCTTATGAAGAAGCAGTTGTTACATCTTCTGAATCAACCATTGGGCCTTTTCCTGGTGTAGAAGGCCAAGATCCTTTTTGGTCAGGTAATTTCCGAAGGGTCCTTTTTGGTACTGAGTCACCTACAGTCTACGAAATCAACCCTCTGATGTTTTCTGAGACAGAGACTATACCGGTGACTACCACTTATCACTTTGTTCTCCCTGACGAGATAGCCCATCTTGAGAATACTACGAGTGTCCCAACTAGAATTATTGTAGCTAATCTTGCTCCTATCAATACCCAGCGAATGCCTGATGTCAACCCGACATTACCACCCGGATACCATGCGTTGAATTCTTTGTTGAATGCTTCTATTCCAACACCTCCGCAAACCCCAGTCGGTTCTCCAGGTGGTCCTCCTTTTCCTGGGCACCCTATTCCCGGTTTTATTCCGACGCTCCCTCAATTTCCTTCTGGCAATCCTAATCCTAGTGGCACTATACCGTCCATTACACCTAACTTGCAGATTCCCGTTGGTGGACAAGGTGGTACGATTCCATTTCCTATTACCGGACATAATCCACTTACTACACAACCTACGATTGGAACACAACTTCCAGTTGGAACTCCACCTACGATAGGGGGACCAACCCCACCGTTTGGACAAAATATACCTCCTGCGTTGGCTCAATATTGGAATCAGATGATACAAAATCTTCCTCAAACGATTGGGGGGCAACAGCCTGTCCCTACTATCGGCCAACCCTATCCAGGTATACCTAATCCTATTTGGGGTACAAATGTTCAAACTAATGTCCCCACTCAAGGTTATAATCCCCCGAGCTACTATCCTCTCCAACCACCACCGAATCAGCCTGGGTCTTCCCACTATGGGCAGACTGCATACGGTCCTACTGGTTTTCTAATAGGGCTTCCACCCCAAAGTCACCAGTATCCGCAGGTGAATTGACAGTTACCTTTTCTTGCTACTTTGGATTTGCCAGATTTGTCTAGGGTTCTAAACGATCCTATTCGTCACTCTCCCCAATGGCCTGCTATTCCAGCTAAGCTTCCATCAGACATTCCTAAATTCGATGGCAAAGCGGGAGAGGACCCGAACAATCATGTTATGACTTTTCACCTATGGTGTTCATCCAACTCATTGATGGATGACTCTATTCGTTTACATCTTTTTCAACGAACCCTTACTGGTTCTGCTGCGAAGTGGTATATTGAATTTCCACGAGGTTTCTTCTCTGATTTCAACACCCTAGCTATGGCTTTCCTTATGCATTACCAGTTACCGATCCATTATGATACCGAGACTGAGATTTTGAATTCTTTCAAAAAGACTAAAGGCACTCATATATCGGATCATATCCATGAGTGGCGAAGGAGATGACGTCTCATCAAACTTGAACTCCCCGATCAGTTACTGGCCGAATGGTTTACGAAATCCTTTGTGAACGAAATTGGTAAGGACATTGCCATGGGTGGCATTGTCACTGAGGAGCAGGCTATAAGTCGTGCTCAATATCTTGATCTCGTTTATTCGCAAACAGGAACACTTTATGATTTATTACCTGAGTTACCTCGTCCTGGTACTTCCAGCACTTCAACTACTCCAGTTGCCTCACATGCAGCTGACGGTGTGATTGGTACTGCCCAAGCTCAATCACATTCTGTTTCAAGCACCAACCCTAAATCTACCTCTTCTAATGTTCAAAATGCTCCGTCTCCTGCCACTCCTACCGGTAAAAATTCTGAGGTGAGCGCCGTTCAAACTACCCCGATTGGTAAAAATAAATCTAAAAAGGGGAGAGGCAAGAATAAGGAGGGAAAAAATAATAATCAAACAAAGAAGCCTAAAAACACCCCTGTTGAAGATCGGGATAAGTGCAAACCCCGCTACCCTTGCCTTATATGTGGTGATGATCACTACATGAAGGATTGTCCACGACGTGCTGAGGTCACTAAGTTCCTTCAAGGGACCTCAAAACCTTCTACCCCGACAGTTTTGTTCCAACCCTTCCTGTCTCAACAACAGGCTCAGTTGGTCATTCATGACCAACCATCTACTTCTACCACATCATATGTTTTGATGTGTACTGGTGATTCTAAGCCAAACAACGTTGCACTCACGACTAGAGCCAAAGATTATACTCTGTCTAAAGAGAAGGTTGACGATTTACCTCCTGCTTTGGT
>ML778624.1:66368-80444 GCA_009831015.1 Picea engelmannii
TCATTATTATCTTCTTAGAGAACTTCAAAGAGTGATTTTTTTTGCAAATTGAAGGCCATTGTGTGATATAAAGAGTTGTAATCTTGTACTTGCATCATTTTTAATGGATCAAATCATCATTTGAAGCAGACCTGGAGACGTAGCTCATATGGGTGAACTCTGTTATCAATTTGTTGAGTATTGTCTATGTTATTTTCCGTTTTGTGTTTAAATTTTAGTCTTTAAATGTTGATCTTTAATGAATTAAGCAAATTTTAAATGCAATTGTGGGAAATTAAGAAGTTTGTTAATAGAATCTGAATTAGTGATTTAAAACAAAGCCATTAACACTAAATTTCAAATAAATATGTATATTTTATTTTATATAACTCATATTATTATTATTATTATTATTTTATATATATATATAATGTCATTTTAAGCAATTTTTAATTTTTTATTCACTCATTTTATAAAAAATAAATTTTAGTACAATTCTAAATTTCAGATCCACTATTTTGTTTAATGGTTAATGAAATGTGTATTGAATACATTGGAATCTCTTAAATGTACACATGCGTGAGAGATTTTTCCATTGAATTTGAATAAATACTCTAGCTTTCATCTTTGTGTGTGGATATAATTTAATATCATTGTACTTATTTGATTTACAAGCCCCTAGACCTACATCACTATTGGGCCATGGAGAGATTCAAAATATTAATAGATATCAAAATATAATTAGCCTAACTATTGTGATTTAAGCATTTAGTTCTTATGTTGATACATTCCTTTTATTATGCATTGATTATTGTGTTCCTTGTTGCATTGCATTGACTTCAACATTGATTTATTTGTTATTTAATATGGTGCATCATTGCCAATTTCAATGATTTATGATTTATGTTTTTTTTAAGTGCATTGTTTAAACATTAAGTTATTATATTCTTTTTAATGGTGCATTGATTTCAATTTTGAGGAAGTTTTATATTGAAAATTAATAAGTCAACAAACTTAACATTAAAGGAAAGTATATTTTTTCCTAGTGAGGTAAAGTTCTTTCCTAATTTGTTTATTGTTTCCAAATTTTAGTGATTTATCGTTTTAAAATGGGTCAAAAATTTTGGGAGTAAACTTTCATGGTTAAAGTTCTCATCAATCAAGTGGAACTACGACTTTTAGAAAAATTCTTGCTATATTTGATAGAGAATTTCCATTAAAAAAGAGGCGAGTTTGTCAAATTTTAACTTACTCCCTTATATTATTTCTTACAATCGATTGATTTTAGTATCAAATTCTTATTCTCCTTCTTATAATGTATTAACATTTTCTATCTCATTTACACTTATTGAAAGAGGTTAAACTAGACAACTCCCATTGAGACTTGCTTAGGGATTAATAACCCATAAGTCATAGCAATGACATTGGAAAAAGGAATTATTAATATTGGAAAGCAAGAGAGCCAAGGTCTCACAAGTAATGCAATATCTTGAGTTAAAGGTTTGAATAGCTGGGATGGGGCCCACCATGCAAAAAAACTTAATTGATTCAAAGTGAAGTAGTAAAGAGTATAAAACCTTTTTCTCTCTCAATAAGATAAGGTCTTTGACTTCTCATAGTTGGTTTCCTTTCGTCATAAATAATGCTTAACACATCTTAAACAAAACAAATTGGTCAATAAATGTTAATATTAATAAAATACTTTATCATCTTATAAAAAAAATGAAAAAATGAAAAATAAAATAAAAATAAAGAAAAACATAGATAAAAACAAATTCAAATTAATACTTAATAAAAATATTATTTAATATCTTCATTCCCTCTTCCTAACTAAAAGTTGTTACTTTTTACTATCCATCTTTTTTGTTACTTTTTAATATCCATCTTCTTAAACATATCAATACTTAATTGTTTTATTGATGTTGCTTACATATTGATTCATAATATTTAATAAATTTGATTTTGGTAGGATTTTATTATATATATTTTTTATTAAATTATATTGTATTAAATTTTTTTCCAAAATATAATTTTGAAATAAGACTAACTCATTATAATTAATTTAAATTTTTCATTATATTCAAATCTTTAGAAATATAAAGGGTAGGAGGGGTATTAATAAATATGTAATAGATATGTATTATTATAATACATATTCTCTATTAATGCCTTCTTCTCATCTAGATATTAATAGAGACATCTAATTTTTTTTTACATTTTATATTAAATTTTTAATTTCAAAAATTCAATCTAAAAATTAAAATAGATGTTATTTTGTTAAATCTAAAATATTATTCATTACATGGTTTATGGTAATTCCATATAATAGATATTAAAATATGCTAATATTGTATAGGTATCATGGGACTTGACAGATAGAAATCAGGTGTTAAAATCTTATTCATTATTTGGTGTGATGGTGTAAGGTGGAAGTTTATATATATATTGATTGATTGATTTAAGGTAATTTATTTATTACATGGTTTATGGTAATTCTATATAATAGATATTGGAATATGCTAATATTATATAGGTATCGCGAGACTTGAAAGATAGAAATCAGGAGTTAAAATCTTATTCATTATTTGATGTCATGGTGTAAGTGGAACTTAAAATATTATTTATTATTATTTTTTATTTAAAGTAATTACAGTTACTATTACTATCATTTGTATATTAAATTGGGATTGGATAAAAATTAGAGAATAAATATAATTAAATAAAATAATATTAATATATTGTGAATTAAAAATATAAAAAACAATTAGAAATTTGATCTAACAAAAAAGAGAACTAAAAAAAGCTATCCAATTTCAATAGATTATATAATAACTATTCAAAATTAGCTTCACTTGTGCTTGTTTAAAGTGTTTGATAATTTTTATTTAAAAAAAAACTTTACTAAAAAATTTCACTGGTCCAGTGTCATGCATATCTAATTTACAATTTAGTAATTGAACTTTTGACTTTCAAAATTAAATTAAAACAAAGTTTTAATAGTAATACACTAACTAAACCAAAACCTTAATATAGAAAACTAATTATCTTGTCTAATTAATCTTAAGAGATTCCAAAACGAAATTGGCAATGCAATAAGCCACAGACTGAACAGTGACCATGGGATTGACCCCAAGAGCAGTAGGCAAGACACTAGCATCAGCTACAAACAGTCCTTCCACTTCCCATGTCTCCCCTCTGGAATCAACCACCGAATGGCCTTCATCAACGCCCATTCTACAACTACCCATCTGATGTGCAGAACACAAAGGAGTTGATAAATCTCTCAGGCTCCTTGAGCTTGCACGCTTTATAAAATTCTCAACCTCATGGGGACTGGATGTTTTTGGCTTCAAACTCTCGCCAGAGCAATGGTGGGTACCAACTTCGTCTGCTCCAGCTGCAATAATTATTCTCAACACCTTCTCTACGCCATTCTTCAGATTACTTTCGTCATATGTTAAGTGAGATTTCCAGGGAGGCTCACGGTTCCTGAGCCCTTATCCCTAGCAAAGGCAAATATATGAGCAGTTCTAGCAAACCTGGACATTTTCTCCTTCATATCTAAAGCAGAAGTCCATGGCATCAGAACAGAAAACAGGCCAGGATGCAATGAAGGCGTTTGAATTACGGTTCCATAACCAGAGAGGTCAAAAACAGGAGACATTGAAGTCATTATTCCTCCCTCATAGCTCTTTCCCTGTGGCAATTCTGATTCAGGAAAATAACCCCAAGCCATCTGAACAGGATGAAGATGAAGATTTTTCCCAATATTAGGGTTCATAAGCCCACTTTTCTTTAACAAACTAGGGCTGAAGAGTGCTCCACATGCAACAACAGTTACTTTAGACTCCACATATATATTCTGAGACATGTCTCCTGCCTGGAAAACAACTCCCACTGCTCTTTTCTTCCTTTTACCATCATTCATTTTCTCTTCTTGTACTACCCCTATGGCTTTGCATCCTGAAAGAATTACAGCATTTGAAGAGACTGCATCCACTAGCCATGTCTCGTTTGTGCCTTGTTTCTTACCATCCTTGCATCCAAAGCAACACCATCCACAGAAGTGATCAGAACCAGCATTTCGAGGTATTTATTGACAGGATAACCCAATTCCTGGCAACCTTTTCTGAGAACCTTGTTCATGAAACCCTCACTGCAGATTTCCTCCTGCACTCCCATTCTTCTGCAGACGATATCCATGGCTTCTGTGTATTGCCTGGTGGCAAATTGGGTCAATTTGAGCTTATCACTCCACTCTCTTCTGACATGTTCAGGGGTGCGAATTGAAGCAGATCAGTTCACACAGGACCCTCCACCCACTGTTGAGCCCGCCAGAAGGAAAACCCCAAGGTCATCAGTAGCCAAAAAGCCTCCTCCCTCGTACATCTGATCCAACGATGGACCCTCCAGTAGGGACAATTTATTATTATGGATCCTGACCTGAACCTAATATTTGTACTGGACAGTTTAAGAATTTCTAAACTAAAAAGGATAAGTATGGATCCTGACCTACTACAGCGCATTTTATTGTGATTGCCTTCTTCTTTTCGCCATCACTTTTATTTCTCATCCTCCGCGTCCATAAACGTTCAAGCTCACAACTCTCTTCCATTACGCAGTGTATTGACTACGTTGTCACCTGCAAGATCTAGATCAATTACCTTATCATGTAGTGGACCTTCAACATCTTTCATGTTTTTAGTAACCTCTGGATCTGGTGCACAGTAAGCAATAGCTCCCCATGAGGGATTCTTGTTCTTCCCATCAACCTGTTATATACATTAGACGTGGATATAGTTAGCAAGCTTTACATGTATTTGGGGCATAGTTTAAAAGTTCTGGTTTTTTTTTTTTTTAATATTGTTAGGGAAATGATAACTTTATATTGTTTAAATTTTATTTATAATGTATAAATAGATTTAACATTTTCAAAAAAAAAAAATCTAAACACTTTAAATATGTAATTTTAATCACTGAAATTTACAATTTTCTAAATTTCTAACTAAATTTAAAAGGAACAATAATTATTATATAAGTAAACAAACAATCAAAGACGACAATTAATTACAAAGTGTTATGGAAACATCCCACTAATAACTAATTTTTTTTTATATAACCAGTCACATTATTCAAACAAAAAGAATTTAAGGTGGTATGAAAACATCCCACTAATAACTAATTATTTTTTTATATTACTAATCACATTATTCAAACAAAAAGAATTTGAAATCTGGGACATTGGGTAAATCAAACTGTGAACAAAGAAAATGAAATTTAAGCTATACCAAGTAGATATTAACAATTTCCGACTAAAGCAAAGGCACACCGATAAAATAACAACTCATACTGAACTGCACATATTTCTTATTAAAAAATAAAAACACACTCTTTCAAATATCTTCAAACTTTTATATTAAAAAAAAAAAAAAAAAAAAAACTTAATATTAATATAAATAATACAAAGTAGTATTATTATTAACTGTGTCAAACTTCCTTAATAGCATCCACAATCTAAGTTTTCTGATGAATCAATATGGAGATAACAAAGTAGATGCACTTCATTGTATTTACCAAGATAGTTCTGAAAAGATTATTATATGCCAAAACTAACTTAGGAGACCAAGATAGCTCTGAAAAGGTTAAAGTAGTATTATTATTAACTGTGTCAAACTTCCTTAATAGCATCCACAATCTAAGTTTTCTGATGAATCAATATGGAGATAACAAAGTAGATGCACTTCATTGTATTTACCAAGATAGTTCTGAAAAGATTATTATATGCCAAAACTAACTTAGGAGACCAAGATAGCTCTGAAAAGGTTATTATATGTCAAAACTAATTTAGGAAATATGAACATTATTTGAGAAAAGGTAATTTTTTTAAAATTCTATAATCATCACCTTTTTTGTTATTAATATGCAAAAATAAATTAAGAGATGAATATCATTTTGAATTTATTTATTTATTTAAATTTTGTAATTATTACTTGAATTTATTTATTTATTTAAATTATGTAATTATCACTTTTCTGTTATTGATATGTTGATTTATTTATTTAAATTATGTAATTATCACTTTTCTGTTATTGATATGCCAAAACTTAAGAGACATAACATTATTTTGAAAAGGCAATTTTTTTTTTTTTAATTATGTAATCATCACTTTACTGTTGCTGGTAAACATGCAAAGATTATTTTTCAAAAGTTTTTAGTTTAATTGGGAATCTTCAATTTCTTTTTCAATATATGTTCTCTTATTTCCTTTCATGTGTATCAAGAAAATTAATGGGCCAATTGAAAGTGACTTTTTCATTAATTGTATCACATTGTAATTAATTATTAAAAATATTTTTCATTAATTTTATCACATTGTAATTAATTATTAAGCAGACATTTATGTAAAGCCTGGTTTTAGGAAGAAAATGGTTAATCAACATCAAGAAAACATCTTACACAAATTAAAGAAATAATTTTGGAATAAGGAGTAACTAAAAATTCAAAGGTTTTTAAGTTGGTTGTGGTTATTTTCTTCTTTATGATGTATTTGATTTAAAGTAGTAAGCTGATTGTGTTGGTAGTTCTTGAGAGGCAGAGAATATTGCAATGTTTTAGTGGACTATTTATATTAATGGATGATGATGATGATCATTGTGGGCTATTTATATTAGTTTCATACAAATTTTAAATGTTGTGTCATGTTTTAATTATATTTTTAAAAACCAAAAAGAGAAAATATAATTATGGAAAAAGAATTATTGTTAAGTTTTATTAAACATTGGGTTTGGTAGAATATTTTAAAAATATATGAAAAATCAGTGATTTATTATCAAAATCATGATTCCAATTCAAAAATATTTTTCTATTTTGTAAAAATAACAATGTATAAAATAAATGGAAAATTACTACTTTTCCTTAGAAATCATGTCACTACATGCAAAAACCACCATCCGAGAACAAAAGGTTCTTATAAAAGGCCAAAATAAAAAATTTGGGGGTTATTGGTCTTTTCCCTAGTTAAGGATTGAAAGAAAATGAGATTATAATAGTTATCCATTGGTCTTAGGATGGCGAAATAATCATTTTCATCAATATCAAAGCCTTTTTCTTAGAATGAGGATTGATTTCTATTTATGATTTTCATATTCTTGGGATTTGGTAAAATTCCAACCTTTAACTAGATTTTTTTAAGATTTATGTAAGGGTTTGCAAAGCACATACTATTTTTCTTTTATTGTCATTTTTTGTGGGTCATATAATACTTTAAAGGTTTGAATTTTTTATTAGAATTATTTTATCTTCATTTCTTCTTAAGGTTGAAGTTAAAAGTTGAATTTTTCCTTGCGAATATGTTAAAAAGTCTTAGACCCATTTTGGTAGTTTGTTGAACCCAAAGATTTGAATAAACAAACATAAATTGAATTGTAATTTGTATGGATAGTCCATGATAGGAGGAGTTATCCACTTATAATATCAACATGCTAGAATCCTAGGGCATGAGGTTGTGATTTGTACAAGTTCAACCCCATAAATTATATCAATTTTCTATCAAGTTATTTATGAAAATGATAAGAAGGAAGATGCAACGACTCTAAAACTTGAAATTGTCATTGATGTAGTAGTTATATCCTTAAGAACCACTGGGATATCTAGGAATGGGGGAAATTAGAGGGAAATCATGTGTTCACCTTCTATGTGGACCTTGTTGTTGGAGAGGCATTTTGGATAAGTGTTGGGATACGTGGAAGAATAAGTCAAAGAGTAAAAGGCAGTTAAAATATGGACCAGAGCACGCGATAGGAGTAGACTTCAAGGAGTCAAAGAGCGCGACGAAGAAATGTGCAAAAGGAGGAAAACAATTATAAATAGTTGGGATTTTGGGGACATTTTGTCTACTTTGGTAATAGGTTGAGCCCTATTTTTTATGTATAAATATGTAAAGGGTTTTTGGGTAAGGAGAGATATATGAGAAGTTCTGAGTGATTTTTGGGAAAATGAGTTGAGCAAAGGAAGAAGTCTAAGGTATGACTAAGGAGTGAACTCACACTACAAAAAAATGACATGGAAGGTTTGGGGAATGTTATTGTTGCATATGTTGTAGCGTAGTGCACAATTTTAAGAGAATCATTAATGAATAATAATAGAATCCAACCATTGTGCACGTATCCCATGTTGGGTTAACCACGTTAATTCTATGTGCAGTGACGTGTTTCCATGTTGTGTTTCTTAATGTTCTTACACAATGATGGTAAGGATTAAATACGATGATGAATATGTTAGTAATATATTATGTTTCAGTGTTGTGCATAGACTATGTTTAATGTTAAATAAATTGTTAAGTAATGGGAACTGTGCACATGAGTAAATGGTAGCCAGAGCATAAAAAAGGCCTCACTTCCCCTCATCACTGCATAACCTTGGTTCCTGCATCCCCCCTAGATGCCTCAGGTAAGACTTCACTTGCTCTATAGGTGATTATGAAAGGGTCAGTGTCTAAGGGTTTTGTTGGTGTATATATGATTAACCTTGGGCCTTCCTCGTGTGCACCAAAAAATGGTTTAGTTGTCGGGACTGGGAACTGTAATTGAGGGGAACATTTTGGAGGCTAAATAGAGAAGAAACTAAAGAATGGTTGGAAAGGAAGAAATGAGACTTTCCAGAGAGAAAAATAGAAACCCTAGGCTTAACGATGAACAATGCTCAAGGTATGTTTTCACAGATCTGCATAAAATTTTCTTTGGTGAATTTTCGATTATTTTGAATGAATGGTTAGAAAGGATAGTGAGAATGTTGGGAGATACATAACTAAACCTCCGAGAAACTGGACCAGTGAAATGATCAGAAAACTCAATACGGTAAGTAATAAGTTTTCTCACGCGATTGATTTCTGGTTGAATAGTATATCGAGGGTTTATGTTATAGAGTTTGCAGTAGATTGTACCCAATCTTATAGTGTTGCAGATAGGGAATTTTTCAAGGGTCCACGCAGAAGAAATTTGAGTGCATTAGGATAGAGATGTTACTGTGTGATAAGAATTCCATGAAGATGGAGTCTAACATCTAGATGTCTTCACACACATAGGGGGAATGGGGGATGACCAGAAGAGGGTTTGAGAGAGGGAAGAATGAGTAAGGCTCAGATGGAATGAGGATGTCGAGAAAGGATATTGACTCATAGGGAGATATTGTAGTATTTCATTGTGGGAAAAGGTTTAGATATGTTAATGTTTATGCCATTATTATAGTTCTTTGCATTTCAATAGATAAGAGCATAATAAGAACAAGATCACTGAGAAATACACATTCACAAGAGACACAACATTTATCCTGGGAAACCCTCTAGGGGATGAAAACCCAACAAAAACTTCCTTACCATAAATAGCTTATACAATGTTTAAGAGATAACTCAAACCAATACAGATAGTCCTCTCCAAGAGATGTGCCACTCTTCTCCCTCTCTCCAACTGGTAATTGCAGCTTGCCTCATAAGAGAATGAGCAAGTGAGTTGTGTGTTTGAAGTGAGGCGCTAGCCTCTTATTTATACAAGACTGGCATGTGTGAAAGGTCACAACTAGCAGGGTCGACCTCTCACTCTGGGTGGGTAAACCCACCTTTAATTAATTCTGGGTCTTCCATAATAATTGCTGGGGCCAATTTCGTATTCTGCCCTTTGTAATTGACCGATGACCAATCCACAAAAGAGGATTTGGTCCTTATACAATTACCGACATGATTAATCCACAATGGGGATTAATCCAATAACAATAATAATAAGAATGCTCTTCGCAGTTACATTATTTCAACACTCCCCCTTAACAAGAAGGGTATTCTTCATCAGCATCAGGCGAGAGAGGTTTGCATCATCAGTGGCATCTGGAGGACAGTATCGTCGATATCATCTTGAACCATTGTCTAGCACATTTACGATTCATCGGAAGTTTTCTTCATCAGCAGCATCATCATTCTCGAAAGAATGCTATCATCATCTGCATCAAATATGTATCAGTAAAAATGATACCTCATTACAGCACTAGGCTGTCACATCACAGTACTACACTAGCTCAATGTCACAGTGGTTAATTTGGTAGCTCGGTGTCACTCACATCTTGCTTTATGTATAACAACTAGGTCATAAGCAAGTACTATCATCATCTCGCTTTGCGTCTCACAACTAGGTCAGAAGCGAGGAATCACAGCATCATGCTTTACGTCTAACAACTAGGTCAGAAGCATGACTCATCTTGCTTTACGTCTAACAACGAGGTTAGAAGCAAGGAACACATCAAAATCTCGCTTTACATCTAACAACGAGGTCAGAAGCGAGGAATCACAGCGTTATGCTTTACGTCTAACAACTAGATCAGAAGCATGACTCATCTTGCTTTACATCTAACAACTAGGTCAGAAGCAAGGAATCAACGACATTATGCTTTACGTCTAACAACTAGGTCAGAAGCATAACTCATCTTGCTTTACGTCTAACAACAAGGTCAGAAGCAAGGATCACACAATGTCATGCTTTACGTCTAACAACAAGGTCAAAAGCATGACTCATCTTGCTTTATGTCTAACAGGGAGGTCAGAAGCAAGGATCACACAACGTCATGCTTTACGTCTAATAGCGAGGTCAGAATCATGAATCATCTTGCTTTACATCTAACAGCGAGGTTAGAAGCAAGGATCACACAACGTCATGCTTTACGTCTAACAACGAGGTCAGAAGCATGACTCATCTTGATTTACGTCTAATAGTGAGGTCAGAAGCAAGGATCACACAACGTCATGCTTTACGTCTAACAACAAGGTCAGAAGCATGACTCATCTTTCTTTACGTCTAATAGCGAGGTCAGAAGCAAGGAATACATCTACTCCCCCTTTCAGGGAGGGTCCTTTCAGACAATACCAAGCTTATCTCGAAAGTGTTCAAACTTTACACGAGATAGAGGCTTAGTCAACACATCAACAACTTGTTCATCCGTGCTAATGTACTGGAGCTTCAAGGCTCCTCTCTGTACCATGTCACGGATGAAATGATAGCGGATATCTATGTGCTTCGACCTGTCGTGGAACACAGGATTCTCTGTCATTTTAATGTAGCTTTGATTGTCACATAGAATCGTGGTTTCTCTCATCTCTAAATCAAATAGGCCTGTCAACAACTTTCGAATCCATATAGCTTCGCAGCTAGCAGAACATGCGGCGATGTACTCTGCTTCCACTGTGCTGAGAGAAATACTGGATTGCTTCCTACTCTGCCATGAGATCATAGCTAATCCCAAACTGAAACAACATCCGGAAGTGCTTTTTCTATCAACAATGCTTCCTACCCAATCTGCATCAGTATATCCACTCAGTGTGAAGTCATGATCTCCATCATAGCTGGGACCATAATCCATTGTACCTTTAAGGTACCTCATCACATGTTTTGTAGCCACTAGATGAACACGTCTGGGCTCTACCAGAAACTGACTCAAGGTGTTCACTGCAAAACAGATTTCTGGTCTGGTGTTCATCAGGTACATCAGCGATCCAATAATCCGTCTGTACAGAGTGGCATCTATCAAATCTGACGAAGTATCGACCAGCAGCTTCAGCTTCGCTTCCACGGGTGTATTCATGGAATTGCATTCTAGCATGTCGAATCTCTTTAATATTTCGACCATGTACTTCCCCTGGTTAAGGAAGATTCTTTCTGGACTCTGCCATACCTCAAGACCTAAGAAGTAATGCATTAGGCCAAGGTATTTCATTTCAAATTCAGCGGCAAGTCTCTGTTTACATTCAACGATGATATTTTCTTCTCTAGTTAAGAATAAGTCATCCACATATAGTAATAGTATTACTGGTTCATTCTCCATGATCTTGAAGTAGAGATTTGAATCTGCTTTACTCTTGGTAAAGCTCAAGCTCGTCAAGAAACTGTCTATATGGCCATACCAAGCTCTGGGAGCTTGCTTCAATCCGTATAAAGCTTTCTTCAATCGACAGACACAAGACTTCCTGTCTTCAACCTCAAATCCTTGGGGTTTCTCTATATACACTTCCTCTTCAATGACACCATTCATAAAAGTTGTCTTCACATCCATCTGGTGTAGCTTCCATTTCATCTTGGCAGCAAGAGCTATAATGGTTCTGATTGAAGTGTATATGGCCACAGGAGCGAATGTCTCTTCATAGTTGATTCCTTCCTTCTGGGAAAAGCCATGAGTGAAAAATCTTGCTTTATATTTCTCAATACTTCCATCAGCAACATGTTTTATTTTGAAGAGCCATCTGTAGGATACCCCATCTTTATTCTTCGATCTGGGACCTATTTCCCATACTTCGTTCTTCATTATGGATTGGTATTCCTCTGTCATGGCATCTGCCCATTCCTTCTTTTGAATGGTCTCTTCAAAGCATGTACGTTCTTCATCAAGTAGATTTCACATCAAAGACATGTAACTAGAGAATGGCTTTGGTCTTTTCACCTGTCTCAAGGTTCCTTCTGGAACAACATACTTCTCTCCATCTTGAATAAGCTCTCTTGCCCAAGCAGGCTTTATTTTATGGGAGAAGGTCATTTTGAGGAGGTTATTGAACTTCTGTTATATCATGATCTTTAGGAGTCTCCTCATCAGGGGAAGTTACGACTTCCCTTACAGGTTATGCAGCTCTGGGAACTTCCCTCATGGATTCTGTAATCCTTGGATTTACAGGTTCCTCTTCATATACTTCTTCAAGTTGGCATCTTCTTGATTTCTTAAGTGTTGCTTCTTCATCAAAGGTCACGTCCCTGATGATCTCAATATGGCGATGACCAGGTATGTAGATTCTGAAGGCCTTGGATACCTCATAGTATCCCACAAATATTCCCTTCTTTCCAGAGGGCTCCAGCTTGTTTCTTTTCTCTTTTGGTATATGGATAAACACTGGACAACCAAATATTTTGAGATGGCTCACCTCTAGCTTCTTTCCGGTGAACATCTCTTCTGGGGTCTTGAACCCAAGTGCACTATGGGATAGTTTGTTCTGCACATAAACAACTTCCATAGCTACTTCTGCCCATAAGCACATAGGAAGATCTTGATCGTGAATCATGGTCTTCACGGCTTCCATAATCATTATGTTCTTCCTTTCAGAAACACCGTTTTGTTGGGGATTATAGGGAGTAGTTAGTTCCCTCTTGATCCCGACATCTCTGCAGAAGCTTACGAACTCCTTCGAGGTATATTCTCCTCCATTATCTGACCTAAGTATCTTAATCTTTCTTACAAAAAGGTTTTCTATCAAGGCTTTGAATTCCCTGATATTTCTGAACACTTCAACCATATCCAGGTCTTTTACAAGAATAATCATTAATGAATGATACATAGTATACATACCCATTAATGGAGGATGATGGCATTGGGCCACATACATCTGAATGAATGAGTTATAGGACTCCTTCTGCCTTGATGTCCCTCTTCAGAAACGAGTTCTTGATGTTCTTCCCTTGTGCACATCCATCGCATACGCCTTCATGGTCACCTTTGAGTTCTGGTAAACCTGTGTTAGCTTTGCATATGTATGGTAGCGCCTTGTAGTTGATGTGAGCTAATCTTCTAGAGTTCACATGGATTCTTCAATATCGTGGGTCATGGAAGCTTCTAAGTGACCCACCTTCTTCTTTTCCACTGATGATTGCTTCATTTATGATTTCTTCTTTAGCATGTTTCCTTCTACAACCTTCGCTATAGCTTCCTCATGTGACCTGGAGCAAGGTCAACAAAACAACAAGCAAGAATAATGTCCTTCTTGATAATATAAAGCAATAGCACGAACAATCATCACAGTAGCTCCTTTAGAGCTTATTACTTATAATTTAGCAAAGATTAAAGGTAAGGAATACAATACGAAATGACATCAACACTCTCATAGTGTTGTGACTAAGCATTCTTCCATGGCAATCTGAAACTAACACATGAGGTTTCTCCTAGAGGAGGTGTTAGTCATATCAGACAAAGTATTCTCACATCTTATCAAGTATAATACTTTACGACGATTTCTATCTCAACTAAAGTCATTAGCTTGTCATGTGTACCTTTGAATCTTGATTAATCAAACCTAGAGCCTTG
>ML778624.1:81724-122884 GCA_009831015.1 Picea engelmannii
AAATACACATTCACAAGAGACACAACATTTATCCTGGGAAACCCTCTAGGGGAAGAAAACCCAGCAAAAACTTCCTTATCATAAATAGCTTATACAATGCTCAAGAGATAACTCAAACCAATACAGATAGTCCTCTCCAAGATATGTGACACTCTTCTCCCTCTCTCCAACTGGTAATTGCAGCTTGCCTCATAAGAGAATGAGAACGTGAGTTGTGTGTTTGAAGTGAGGCGCTAGCCTCTTATTTATACAAGACTGACATGTGTGAAAGGTCACAACTGGCAGGGATGACCTCTCACTCTGGGTGGGTAAACCCACCTTTAATTAATTATGGGTCTTCCATAATAACTGTTGGGGCCGACTTCTTATTCTTCCCTTTGTAATTGTCCAATGACCAATCCGCAAAAGGGGATTTGGTCCTTATACAATTACCGACATGATTAATCCACAATGGGGATTAATCCAATAACAATAATAATAAGAATGCTCTTCGCATTTACATTATTTCAACAAGATATAGTAGGAAAGAAACTGTGGTTGGGAAATAAGAGCAACAAAGAAAATTCGAGGACAGTAACCTATGCGTAGTACTTTACATCACACTATACGGGGAAAGGAAAAGGAAAGAAAGAGATCATTGGTACTGTCTAGCAGAATAAGGAATTCCATCTCAGATCATAATCTATGTTGAACCCACGACCCTGTGTGTCATTAAGAATTGAAGCAGGAACTGAGACTTGTTCAAGAGAAATTATAATAAGTGGAGGAAGTCAGAGCAATAGTCAGAGTAGTGGGAGTAGCACAACAAACCAGAGTCAATGAGCATCACCAAGGGTAAGTACAAAAACTAGTGCAATGGCATGGATAGATCATACATTGAGAATGCTTCAGTTTCAGGGAATGGGGTCAAAGGACATTGAGAAACACTTGTTTGTATGCTACACAATATGGATTGCGAAGAATATCTAGGATGAGGCAATGAAGATCATGCATTTGGCCACAACGTTTAGAGGTCATGCATTGTTATGGTATATGAAGTTTTAGATAACTACACTCGTCTGACAGTCAAGAACTTTGGCAAAGATCGAGAAAGAGTTGTTAAAAGAATTTAGAAAATCAAAACTCAAATCCCAATATATCAAAAAGCTAAAGGAAATTAAGAAAGTGAAAAATGAGACAGTGTGGGATTATGACCAGAGATTTAAAGATGTGATGGGTCGATTAACCTTTCATATTCCTATTGGACAGGTAGTTAGAAGAACAAATAATGAGGGTGCGCGCAAAAGATGGAAGGAAAAGACGTTAGGCATGCAATAGCATGTAGATGCGCAAAAGGAGGAGTAACAACAGTCGAGAGCATAAAAGAAACATGTAGGTGAAAAAGCAAGGAGAACACACCCAAACAATGAGTTGTCATAAGTTGTAATCATGAGTTGTCATAGGATTTTGGGGACGAGTGAGTAGGGTTTTGAGCCCTAAATCCCATGTATAAATATGTAATGGGTTGAGTATAATAGGTTGTTGAGGTTATTTATGTTAGAGGATGAAGTTGTGCTAAGAGAGTGAGGGAATAGACTAAGAATGAGAGAGAGAGAGTCTATGTTTGAAATATAGGGAGAGGTTGCAGAGAGAGGCTTGCACTACAGAGTGGCTAGGAAGGATGGAGAAGTGACATCATGATGTATATATTGTAAGCACATTACGCAAGCCTAAGATGAATTGCAGAAAGAATAATAAAGAATCCAATCATTGTGGACGTAGCCCAAAGTTTGGGTGAACCACGTTAAAATCTGTGTTTGAATATATTTTTATGAGATTGTTCATGAATGTTCTATTTATGAATAACTAGGTCTAGATCTGTGTAGTATGTGATCGATGCACAATAAAGATGAATGTTACAGTGAATATATTATTTTTCAATCTGTATATTAATGAGGTTGCATAATTAAAGTTTACTAATTAATCATGGGAAAAGGAACAAGGATTACAACACACAAGGTAGATAAGTAGGAATGCATATGATGATATCTTCCCATCCCCTCATTCTTGCAAAAACATGGTTCATGTAGCCCCAATAGATTTCTTGGGTGAGACTTCAGTTGCATGCATGTGATGCTGAAAGGGCCGGTGTCTACAGGGTTTGTTGGTAGAGTAAACTGAACCTAGGGGCTTACAATCATGAGCCAACAAATGGTTCTATTGTCAGGATCCAGAATATGTGATCGAGGGAATGTTTTGGAGGCCGACTAAGAAAGAGATCATTGAATAACTAGAAAGGAAGGAACAAGAATTTTCTCAGAAAGATAATAAAAACCCTCGTATGAGGGAGGAGAAATGGATGCAAAGGTATGTGTACAAAGAGCTGTATGATATTTTCTTTGGTGAATTTTCGATTATCTTAACTGAGTGGTTAGAAATATTAGTGGATAATACCGGAAGGTACCGAACTGCAACACTGGGGAACTCAACTCCTGAGTTGGTAAGAGAATTGAAATCTGTAAGTAACAAGACTTCTCGCGCCATTAATTTATGGTTGAACAATATATTGGGAGAATATATTACCAAAATTGCAGTGGATTGTACCCAGTCATACAGTGTTGTAGAGAGGGATTTCTTCAAGGGTCTGCGTGGAAGGTTTATGAAAGCATTGGGTACATGGATAAATATGTTTTTGTGTGACAAGTGTGTGATGACAATGGATTCTGATTGCTAAGGGGGCTTCGTGGACATAGGGGAACTAGGGGATGATAAGAGGACATTCTGAAGGTAGTAAACAATGAAGAAATAAATGAAGAAGGAAGGGAGGGACTGAGGATGTAGAGAAAAAAAAGAAGGTGTTGTTACACATAAAAAATACTCACTTTGATAGTGTCACAAGTGTCGTCATTACAAAGGTCGCAAGTGTCACATTTTGCTCACAAGGTCGCAAGTGTCGCATGTTGCTCACAAGTGTCGGAAGTGTCAGGGAAGCATACTGCCATGATGCCTATGTCGTGCCTATAATGACATGAGAAGGACACTTGAAACACCTCAAACATTTTATTTGGAAGAGGAGAAATGAGTCAGCAGGCTTGCAAACTTTTTTCCATCTGAAAGCACCTCAAAAACTGATCTTTTGAAGGAGAGCGCTCCCCTATACATCTTCTAGGAGTGCCTCTGCTCCCCCTTACACTGTCTGGGAGCGTTAAAAAGCTCCTCTGGCCCTTTTGAGGGAGCGCTATGGATTTTGAGAGCGTTGGAACCTCCCTAAAGCCTACTAGGGAGCGCTACAATGCTCTGATGGTCCTTTTGAGGGAGCGCTACCTATTCTGGACAGTTGTTAAGTTGTTGAGATGAATGGGGGAAGGATCCTTTCATTCTTGGAAGGCAGTTGGATTCGAATCCCTAGTCCAACCATGATCTTAGGGAAGATCCTCAAATGAAGGAGGAAAACCCTCACCTTCCCCAAGGATATCTCAAGTGGTTAAAGCCTCTCCAAGGCTATATAAGCAAGCTTTCTAAGGGTGAAAGAGGACTGGAAAAGGAGAATCACACCAAACTTATGATCTCATAAGTGGTGCTGGAACAGAGATATTTTGGAAGCAAGAGACCTATGATATCATAGGGAGCAATCAATGAAGCTATCATCATTCATATCGTGGATCTTTTGAGCAAGGGGTAGACAAGGAGGACTTGGCAGAGCTGCTGCAATCCATCTATGGTTGTAAGAAATGTTTTGTCCTCATTAATATAATTTGCTTGGCCTGTTTCTTTCTAGTGTGTGTCTGATCTTACATGAACTTATCGTTGATAGATAGATCTGTTTTCAAGCTAATATCAATAGAGTAGGAAGTGGTCGTACTTTGTTTGTCTACAGGACTCATCGAGGAGCGAGAGTTTGGAGCTTGACTCGGAGCATGCAGGGACAAACGTCGATAAAGAGGTACTTCTATTATCCTTCCCTTTCATGTATTAGTTTGTATAGATTTGAAAGGAAGTCAGTGACCACGTTAAGCACTTTCTGTCTTAGAGTTTAGGGTCTAGCTCTTTGAGGCAATCTACCTGTCCGGAGGGAGATTTTCCTACAACAGAAACTGGCGACTCCACTGGGGAGAATCGAACCCAAAATTTTAGTTTTTTATTTTTCCTCATAAGACCTTGTCTTACCTGATTGTTTTCAGACCTTGTTCACCCCATTTATTTGATTGCACTGGTTGATTGACTCTTTACCCCATCACACTCAGCCTGATTGTTAAAATTTCATTGAAATTTTGGGTTTTTGGACTTTTTGTGAGATTTAGGACTTCAGCGCTCCCCTGCCTTGTTAGCAGAGCACCAGTGCTCCCTTAAGCTGTTGGATAGAGCTTTATAACGCTCTGGTGGCCCATATACCAGAGCTCCAACCCTTTTTTGCACAAAATCTCTTCAAAAATTGCATTTTCAGAGGTCCAAACCCTGTTTTTTGACTTGCTGAGTTGTTTTGTGTTTTAATCATTCTTCCTTTGACCTTTGAAATGCTTCATCTTGAGAAGTAAACATCTTTTTTCTCAGATTTTATGCCCTTCTTCATTATTTTTGAGTTTTTGTTGTTGAGAGCTTGAAATCAATCCCTTGCTTTCTTCTCTCCTATCTGACTAAGCGGGAACTCCAGCGAAGGACATCTGAAGTTTGTAACTCTTCTCATTTGGTTCTTTGAGGTCATCTGATCCAATCTCTTTCTAATTCCTTTTGCGTTTTTGATTTTCTTTCTCTTGTTTGATTGCAAAAGGGTGTGTTGTTTGTGCGAAATCTGCATTTTCTTGTCCGAATCTCCTTGATCTGAAAGGGTAGTTGGCAAGAGAAATTTTGCATTGAATTGATTATCGCATACAAATGACAAAAGTACATCTTAATGATTAGTTTTCATATTAGTTTGCATTTATGAAATGTTGTAGCATCATATTGGATTTGATTGAGAACAAAATTGATTGAGGGCATTCCTTATCAAGTGTTTGATAGTGAAAATGACTCTTCCTCTTTCCCTTAAATAGGTATTCATTGAAAAGAAATGATTTCTTATCATATTTCATGCATATTTTTGGGACTTGAGTCATCATTCCTTCAGTTTCACTTGCATACACCCTCTGAGTAAACAACAGCCATTAAAATCAATGCTTAATTAAAATTTATCAGACTTTTTACATCTTTATTAGAAAACCTACATTAGTTTAAGGTGTAGGGATTTGGAATAGGTTGAAGGGATAACTTTCCAAAGCTATCAAATAAATTTAGTATCTTGCAGTAGGGGGAGTTAAATCCAATTGTCGTATTAGTCTGCCTGGGACCCCCCTCTCACACATGGGTTACACACGAGGTCGCATTTGGGTGAGTTACGGAGATTATCCCTCCGTGGTTCAACTGTTTGTAGTGGTTGGATTGTATATTGGGGGTCACTGGAAGGTAAATCAACAATTACTGCGTGGAAGCCTTTCAAGTTGATTTCGGACTTGTTATCCTGCCCATACGTTTCAATTGGACTGTCAACTGTACCCACCCAGGGGCTGACTACGAGTTGGTGACCTTAGTAGCCACAATCTTTAGGGTCTCACACAAGGTGACAGTGAAGCGAAGTCTCATTGTACCTGGAACAGACGTTGGTCAAACTCACTCGGGCTCCTTGGAGGGTAAATCCACAATTACTGCATGGAAGCTTGCACCAAGGCGTAAGTCCATTAAGCAGGTCGCCAACATAACTGATCCACCCGCTCTATCCCTGCCCCTTCCTATTTTGATCTCGCGACGTTGGATTTCATCACCAACTAGTGGTTTCATCGTAGGAAGGTTTGTTTTATTGATTGCTTCTTAGATTCGTAGCATGTGTTGTTTGTTTTACTTAGTGGACCTTAGGTCGAGTCAGTATTAATGGCATCGAATCCTGTGAGTACCAATGAAGGAACCCCTTCTCCTGGGGAACCGTATACCTTTCCTTCATTTGGAAACTTTGGTCCTCCATATGTTGCCACACTGAGTCTTCCAGGACTCACTATTGGATTACCAGTTTGGTTGTTCCCCACTCCGGTGATCCCGAATCCTCCCAATGTTTCAGGTGCACCTAATACTTTGGATGTCAATACATCACCCACACATCAACCTCATGTCGAATTTTCGCCTTCTTCACCCATCAAGTCTCCTTCCATTTCTCCTTCTTCGCCTAGTGAAAGCTCTAAAGCAAGTAGCCAGGTTGATCAGAAGAAGAAGAAGTGGAAAGAGAAGAAGAAGAAGAACCTGAAAAGGACAAAGGCCCTGACAACATCAGATGTTGGCTCTAAGAAACCGATTACTTTTAATAGTACTGGGAGTGTTGATGAGGTCAACAAGATTAAAAGGATGAATCCAAAACCCAAATTCTACTGCAGTCTTTGTAAGGGTGACCACTTTCTGAGGGATTGCCCTGGTCTTACCCAGGTCTTAGAAACATGGTCCTCCATGTCATCGGCCTCTGTCAGTCATGTCGATGATACCCCATCAACTAATGATGTTCAGGTTGGTAAGAAGAAGCAAACTGTCAAGTTCCCTTGCATGTTATGTAAAGGTAATCATTACTCTCACCTTTGTCCTCGCATGGATGAGGCTTCTTCTCTTTTGGAAAAACTTCAAATTCCAAAAGGTTATCATAATCTTTCCTCCGACCCATCATTGGTTGATGGACTGGTCAATTCGGTTCCATCCCCGGTCATTCCGGTTGATCAGGTGGTCAATCTAGTTTCCTCCTCGATTGAACCACAAACCCAAATAGCTGATCTAGTTTCATCATCGATCATCCTCGCTCTTCTTCAAAAGAGTGACACCAAAGCGGTTGATTTGTTTCCATCTGTCGACCCCATTCTTCCCTTGGAGAATGAAACTCAAGTGGTCGATTCGGTTTCACTATCGATCGATCCCATTCCTCCATTGAGGAATGCTAAAGTAACTAATCCAGTTTCTTCCTCGGTCAGTCCCACTCTTCCTCTGAAGAGTGCCAAAGTGGTCGATCCAGTTTCTCCATCGGTTGATCCCATTCCTCCATTGAGGAATGCCAAAGTGACTGATCCAATCCCTTCTTCGGTCAGTCCCACTCTTCCTATGAAGAGTGCTAACTTGGTCTATCCAAGTCCACCATTGGTTGATCCGATCCAATCATCAATCGATACTACTCTCCTTCTAGAGAGTAAACTTGATAATGCTCATGTTTTTCTCATTAATACAAACTCTACCACGCCGGGGTGCATTCCTCCTTCTCCCACGAAACTCCCTCCAAGTAATGAGGCCATCCTTTTTGATTGGGGTGTGCTAACTAGACCTCGTCTTCCCTCTCACATTCCTTTCTAGATTACAATGCAGGTTCGTGGTCGGGACGTTCCTCAAACACCGATAGATGAAGGTGCGTCCGTTAGTATTTTGTCTTCTGTTGCTTGGTATGCTTTGGGTTGTCTGCAGCTTGCACCGGTTACATAGAATCTGTTAGCTTTTAACAGAAGAACTAGTCAACCTTTAGGGATCCTTCTTCAGTTTCCTGTAACTTTGGGAGGGAAAACTGTCTTTATCGATGTCATGGTAGTTCGAGACCCCTTGGATTTCGCTTTACGCCTTGGGCGTGATTATGTCTATACTATGAAAGCTCTTGTATCCACCCTTTTCCATGTGATATCTTTCCCTCACGATGGAAGAATTGTGACTATTGATCAACTTTCATTCACCGATCCCAACTGGGTTACCTCCCTAAGTGGTTCCTATATGCAGACAATATCACCCCTGTCGCATGTCAATTATGTGGCGTTGTCTCCCATGACCTCAACTTACGATGATTTGGATCCGGTAGTGGACATGGTGATTTATTCGGTAGGATTATTGGAGCCTGATCTCCTTACTCCTACCATGGCCCTCGACATGTGTTCCATCTCGAGTGATTGTCTTCAATCCAGCGAAGATCTCTTGGAGGCCATGACCACGTTTTATCCTTTGACATGGTACCCTTCCAGAGCATTATCCTCTTGGAAGCCATGATCCAGACGAAACTATGAGCATAGTTCTCTTCTCTGTGGCAAGCTCATTAAAAAATGAAACAGAGGTCACGAGCATAGTTTCTCTTCTCTGTGGCAAGCTCATTAAAAAATGAAATAGAGGTCTTGAGCATAGTTTTCCTTTCTGTAGCAAGCTCGTTAAAAAATGAAACAACAATCTGGGGATCGAACCCGGAACCTTGAGCATAGTTCTTTTCCTGTGTCAAGCTTGTTAAAAAATGAAACAATCACCTCTCTTGAACCTTCATTTCATCCACCTGTATCCTTTTTCTCCATCTAGCACAGAAATTGGTGACAACCTCAAAGTCAGTGAATGAATTGAAGCTTGGGGGGCATGTCTCCAGCCTTTGATGATCATTCTGGAGTCAAGCCACTAGCTTTCAAGCTGGGGGCATACTGAGCTTAATCTTCGTTCTTTATCGTGCTCGTAAATACATGAGAATGCAACCGGGTAAAATTTTATCTCTTTTTCGGACCCATACAGATACATGGACACATGAAAAAGGAACCCCCTAGAGTTATCTTTAAACTCTTTTCAGACTCTCTAAATATGAAAAGATTGTCGAGTGATCTTGCTTCCTTTCATGCTCGTTAAAAGGTTGGAAAGGGCGTCTTTCGAGCGATAGTTTATCTCTTTTTCGGTCTCATTAGACTACTGTATGAAAAAGGAACTGAGAGAGTTCTCTTTTAAGTGTTTATCCAAACTCTATAATCCCGAAAAGCCTTCGAGTTTTCTGTCTTTGGACTCGTTGAAACACACATCGACAGGCCCATATGGGACCGATCCCTTACTTCTTCCGGTTCGTCAAACAAAGGAAGATGAACTTACCGAAGGTGAGTTATATCGAGCATGTGTTATCCTCCTCGAGCTCATTAAATCAAAAAGAGGTACTCGTCCATCTGGATGGGGGAAAATTTGAAAGGAGCAAGCCGAACAGTCTCTTGAGAACATTATCCAACAATTCTTAGAGTCACCCTTGAACACGACACTTTGTCATTTGCACGCATCATAATCCGTTGAACCCCTGCATTGAGCCAATCCTTTGAGTTCCTTTCACTCCTTTGGGTCACCCGACGCAAGTCACAGTATCCACTGCATAGTTTTGGTCCATGTCATGTTTTGCTGTCGTGTCTCAGTGTTCAAGGGAAGTATTTTCCTTTAGAGTCAGCCACCCCAAATATCTTGCCTCAAAACCCGTGTCAGTCCATGTCCATTTGATCTACCAATTACATCTCTATGTCCGTTTCATGTCGTTGATGGGGGATACATCAAGGCCCTCCCTCGACGAGTTTATTCCTGTCGACTTCAACACATTATCCGGGAATTAGGCTTAGAAACCAGTTAGTACTTTGGGACCTGCATGCCTCAATGGAAAGCCTCCTCACATTCGACAGTAGGTTTACATCATTGACCTCTAATCAGATGATTCCATGGATGTTCGACCTCAGCTCATCTATTCACATTCGCTGGAATGTACTAGGGTACCTTGGGAATCATTGACATTAATGGTGATCTCCCTCGCACTTGTTAACGGTTCACACCATTGACCGATAATCAAGTGGTTTCTGGCATGTTCGACATCAGGACATCTATTCGCATGGTTAGATTCATACCATATTGGGATTGGTAAGAAGACCCTGGGTTGAGTGATCACTTTGATATATGCTTTGCCCAGGTTGCAAAGGAGTTTCTATTGGACAAATGATACATACATTGTTACATAGATCCACTTTGTATTGGTCGTGGCTATGTCTTGTCATCTCGTAGATCCACTGTGTATTCTTCGTGGCTACGATCAGTCCAAGTCATCAAAGTATAGATCCACATTGTATCTTTGGTGGCTATACCTTCTTATCAATACAATTATGGATCCGCAATGTATTTTATGGGGGGCATATCTTGCAAGTCTTGATCACCCAAGCATAGGTATGCCTGCCTTGGGTTTTGAAACATGTCATAATATTTGTTAGATGTTTGTGTGCAGCTTTTGTCAGGTTCTCTGCGTCTATACCTTTGCTTGAAAGTCTACAAAGCATTTCAGTTATCAGTTCCTGTCTTCTAACTTCATACTTTGGGGGGCAATCTGTTACACATAAAAAACACTCACTTTGATAGTGTCGCAAGTGTCATCATTAGAAAGGTCGCAAGTGTCGCATTTTTCTCACAAGGTCGCAAGTGTCCAATGTTGCTCACAAGTGTCGCAAGTGTCAGGGAAGCATACTGCCATGATGCCTATGTCATGCCTATAACGACATGAGAAGGACACTTGAAACACCTCAAACATTTGATTTGGAAGAGGAGAAATGAGTCAACAGGCTTGCAAACCTTTTGCCATCTGAAAGCACCTCAAAAACTAAGCTTTTGAGGGAGAGCACTCCCCTATACCTCTTCTAGGAGTGCCGACGCTCCCCCTTACACTGTCTGGGAGCGTTATAAAGCTCCTCTGGCCCTTTTGAGGGAGTGCTATGGATTTTGAGAGCATTGGCGCCCCCCTAAATCCTACTAGGGAGCGCTACAACACTCTAATGGTCCTTTTGAGGGAGCGCTACCTATTCTGGGCAGTTGTTAAGTTGTTGAGATGAATGGGGGAAGGATCCTTTCATTCTTGGAAGGCAGTTGGATTCGAATCCCTAGTCCAGCCATGATCTTAGGGCAGATCCTCAACTGAAGGAGGAAAATCCTCACCTTCCCCAAGGATATCTCAAGTGGTTAAAGCCTCTCCAAGGCTAAGCAAGCTTTCTAATGGTGAAAGAGGACTGAAAAAGGAGAATCATGATGCAGGAGCATCGCAAATATCAAGCGAGCATGGAGCAAGGGAAATGTATTTTTGAGCACATGAAAATTGTTTGAAAATCTTTTGAAGTTGATGCGCCAAATCTTTAATGAAGCCATTTATGAAGGAGTGCCTTTGTATATTGTATTGGACCTTGAGAGATTCGCTCTCGTCCTTAGTAGATAGGAGGCATTTAAAATAGTTAATGCAGGTAGATAGACTTGAATTCATAGATTAGACAGTTTTAGAAGAAGGAGGGAAAACGAATATAGACACCCTCATTGTACATTGTAGAAGAGCATGATAGTTGAAGCAGGAAGAGAACAGAAGGGGAGCAGAGAGCTGTAGAAGAACATCCATGTATAGATATTGAATTAATAGAAGAAGTTGAATCAAATACATGGTTTTGTGTCTGTTCTCTGTGTGTTGATGCTAATGATGTGCTCATGAGTGTTTATTTTCCTGTTATGCATTTGCTTTGTTGCTGTGTATGTGATTTCATGTTTGAGTCTGAAATATGAGAGAAGAAGAAATGAGTTTCAATTGTTTCTCTATCTGAGTGAGGATTCCTGCAAGGAGTGCAGTGGAAAACATCCGCAAGGAGTGCGTTGATGGAGGCTCAGGTAGTTTAACTCTTGTTCTCGTTCACCCAAAATTGAAATTGGGCTACTAGAGCCATGCAAGGAGTGCGCAGGCTAAGGAAAGTCTCAGTTGTGAATCTGAGCAGAAGCATTGAGAGACCATTGCTGCAGGTGTGCGCAGGGTCAAAGGATTTAAATATTTGAGGTGTTTGAAAGGTTGCCGCAAGGAGTGCATGTAGGAGGACAAGTGAGTGTAGAAGAGCACTTAGTTCTTTTCAAGGAATCGTCAAAGGGAAGAAACCGACGATCATAAATTTGTGGAGAGGATTTGCGAAATCCCGCCAGCTGTCAGATCTGCCCGAGAAGTGAGGAGGTTACAGTTGCGTCCAGAGTTCAAGCTCAGGAGATTGTGAACCATGGGATCTTCACAAAAATACTCATCAGCCATTGGATTGACCAGGAGTTGCACGGAGTTTAAGCCTCATGAACAGGTGGAGGAAAATCCTGACGAGAGGCGAGGCCATCGGGATTTCGGCATTCGCGAAATCGGGAGTCACGAGGATGAGTGATCGGGAATTTTCATAGTGAAAATCCCGTAGTCAATCTGAGCCGTCCATCTTGAGGAGACAGGTGGTAGTCATCGAGAGCCCATCAATGTTTCGGTGATTGGGATTCTAAGTTGACAGAGGAATTGGGACATCGGGCATCAAAAGTATTGAAATCGTGACGTTGAACCAAAACCGTCCATCTTAAGAGGACATGTGGTGAAGATCTAAGATCTCAGAAAAAGTCCTGAAAGGAAAGACTCCATCGGAGTTTCGGGATTCAGAAAATCAGAAGTTCTGAGGCCAAAGGATCGGGAAAATCCATGTTGGAAACCCCGCAGATGATCAAAACCATCCATCATTTGGGACACGTGGACGAGATCGGGAGTCCATCGACATTTCGGTCATCGGGACTCATATAGGTAAGTGTTTTTGTTTGCAGATTGGAGAAACAACGAGGACTAATCTGAACCGTCCATCCACTTGGGACACGTGTCAGATATCTAAAGGGAGTCGAAGTTCAGAATTTCGCGAGTCCAAGGGAAGGGGCGTCCAGGACATCAAAAGTCGTGAAATCCCAAGGGTAAATCAGGGTCGTCCATCTTGGGAGGACGCGTGGAAGAAATCGAAGCCATCGGGAAAAGTCTCGACAAGGAGATCGCCCATCAGTGTTGGGGTCATCGGGATATCAGGGATCCTGGTGAAAAAGTGTTTATGCATTTTGAAATCGTGAACTGCGAAACCCCGATGGGGAGGAAGGTGCCACCCTACGACCAGCTGTTAGTACGTCAGAAAGGAGGGAAGCACCATTTGTGGGAGCCAGCTATCAGCCTGGTGGAGAATCGGGATTCGAGGGATCACGAATTCTCAGGGTGAGTGCATTTTGGCATTAGAAACCCCGTAGCCCTGACGAGGGATAAGACTACGGTCATGGGGTAACGGTCATATGGGCCAAAGCCTATAGCTAGGAGGGATAACGCATAAAGAGCGCGTCGAGATTCGAAGGATCGCAAGTCCTGAGGGCATGTGTATTTTGACATTGAAATGCTCGAAACCCCGATGGGAGTTATGACTGTGGTCATATAGAGGAGGTCCCGTGGACAAAGGGCTTAGCCTGGAGGGATAACGGGAAATTGAGAGCATCGGGATATTGAAGCCAAAAAAACCCCGACGAGAAGGAATATAAGGTTGTGGTCTTGTGGAAAGAGGTCGCGTGGACTAAAGGCTTAACAGAGAGGGCTAAGGCAACAAAGGAGCGTATCAAGGATCGAGGATCGACAAAACAAATTGTTTGGACATTGCAAGTGTCAAAATCCCGATTGGAGGAACCCCGATCAAAAAGAAAAAAGGCCAGCGTTGATTTCCCGATCATTAAGGGAGATATTTTGGAGAACTGTTGTGGATGTGGAAAATCCCCGATAGGGAATTAGAAGAGCTTTTTAGTTCTTCGGGCCGAGGAAGGAGGAGGTCCTGTGGGCGGACGTGCCTAGCGGGCACGCCTGCGTCAAGTGGTATCAGAGCATAAAAAAACTTCTTTGCTTTATGTAGCAAGGAGAAGGAGAATTTCACCATGCCGTCGAGGAGAAGGGATAGACAATCACCTGATTCAGAGGAGGAAAGGGAGATGCCCAGAGGTAGGGGTAGGCAAGTGCAGAATCCAGACATGGAGAGAGAAGTGCGTAATCTTCATGCCAGAATGGAGGACATAGAGACATCACAAAGGCACAAAGTTGATGCAGGAGATATCAGTGAATCTGAAAATGAAGATGATGCTGGACATGGAGAAGAAGAAATCCCAGCAGAAGATGTAGAAAATGAGGGCTTACTTAAAGCTATTGCAAGAATGGGTGCCAAGGTGAAAATGGACATTCCAGTTTATGAGGGAAATCTAAATGTAGAAGATCTTCTAGACTGGATTAGAACTCTGGACACCTATTTCGACTATGAATATATTGAAGAGGACAAGAAGGTCAGACATGCCATCACAAGATTAAAAGGACATGCATCCTTGTGGTGGGATGAACTGCAAGCTGACAAGCGTTGCCAAGGTAAGTAGAAAATTAAGAGCTGGGACAGGATGATTGCAAAAATGAAGGCAAAATTCATTCCCAGGGACTATCAAATTTCTCTATTCGGGAGGATGCAGAACCTAAGACAGAAGCTGATGACAGTAAAGGAATATACTGAACAGTTTTATAGGTTGAATATCAGGGCAGGTCATCGTGAAAGCAATGACAAAAAAGTTGCCAGATATATGAATGGCCTGAGATATGAGATTTAGGATGAAATGAGTATGGCAACCATCCGAACGGTGGAGGATGCCTATCAAATGGATATGAAAGCTGAAGAGAAGCTGAGTCGTAAGCAAGGTCAGCGAGGCTGAGGCATGAGTCAACCCAAAGGCAAATCAGTTGCCGAAGATAAATACCAGAAACCCAGGGACGATTGGAAAAAGCCTCAGACTAGAACCGAGAGAGGTGGAAGTTCACATCGAGGGAAACATGCTGAGCAGAGAGGGAAACATACTGAGCAGAGAGGAGGGTATGCCAATAAAAATATGTTTCCTCATGCCAGAGGTAGAGGAAGAGGAAGAGGAGGAGTAATCACATGCTTCACGTGTGGGAAAAATGGGCACAGGTCATTCGAGTGTCCAGAGAAAAAGAAAGATGGAGGAGAAACTCACATCACTGAGGCACAGAGGCGAGATGTTGAGGCAGAATATGCTGAAGGCGGAAGATCATTGGTGATGCAAAAAGTCCTTTTGACACCAGAGAAATAGGTGGAAAGCTCAGTTCAAAGGACTAGACTTTTCAGAACAACGTGCAAGACCAAGGACAGGGTATGCAAGGTTATCGTGGACAGCGGTAGCATAGATAATCTTGTTTCGACCGAGATGGTAGAAAAGTTGGAGCTGAAGATGACTGATCACTCGAGTCCATACAGAGTTTCATGGCTACAGAAGGGACATTAGGTAAATGTCACTAAACAATGTTTAGTTGAATTCAAAATAGGAGGGTATAATGATAAAATACTCTGTGATGTTATTCCTATGGATGTCTGTCATTTATTGCTGGGTAGACCATGGAAATATGATAGAAATGTGATTCATGATGGAAGGATGAACACATACACCCTGGAGAAGAATGGGAGAACTCATATGTTGCATCTAGTTGAGGATAAAGAGGTGAAGCTGGAATTAAGCAATACAATACTTCTCATGAGTGGGAAGGAATTTCTTAGGGAGGTTAAGAAGAAGGATGAACCACGATTCTTTGTGGTCAGAAAACCGAAGATTGTTCTGACTAGCACAAGAGTGGACGATTTGCCAGAAGAAGTTCAGGGACTGCTGGAAGAGTTCATTGATATAGTAGTGGACAAATTACCTCGTTCGTTGCCACCGATGAGAAGTGTGATTCATCACATTGATCTCATACCAGGAGCCAGTTTACCAAACAAAGATGCGTACAGATTGACGCCGCAGGAGAATGAAGAGGTTAAAAGACAGGTCCAGAAGTTGTTGGACAAAGGTTTGGTCAGGGAAAGCTTGAGTCTGTGTGTCGTTCCAACGGTACTCAGTCCAAAAAACGATGGAGGTTGGCAGATGTGTACCGACTCAAGAGCCATCAACAAGATAAACATCAGGTACAAGTTTCCATTGCCGTGGATGGATGATTTGATGGATTGCTTAAGTGGAGCAATTTTTTTTTCAAAGATTGATTTGAAGAGTGGATATCACCAGATTCACATGAGAGAAGGTGATGAATGGAAAACAACATTCAAGACAAACGAAGGTTTGTATGAATGGCTTGTTATGCCGTTTGGCTTAACAAATGCACCGAGTACCTTTATGAGGTTAATGAATGAAGTCCTGAGGGAATTCATTGGGAAGTTTGTCATTGTGTATCTGGATGACATATTAATTTTCAGCAAGACAAAGGCAGAACATCTAAAGCATTTAGCTACAGTAATGAAGAAACTACAACAGGAGAAGCTATTGATAAACATAAAGAAATCCTCGTTTATGAAGACAGAGCTCATTTATCTGGGTTTGGTTATATCTGCAGATGAACTGAGGATGG
Source organism: Picea engelmannii (assembly GCA_009831015.1). Taxonomy (NCBI): domain Eukaryota; kingdom Viridiplantae; phylum Streptophyta; class Pinopsida; order Pinales; family Pinaceae; genus Picea; species Picea engelmannii. The sequence continues at coordinate 97,722 of ML778624.1, forward strand.
ATCCAGATAAGGTGGAGGTAATTAAAAATTGGCCATCACCGAGAAATATTTTCAAAGTGAGAAGTTTTCATGGACTGGCTAGTTTCTACCGGAAATTCATCAGGAATTTCAGTGGAATTAGTGTAGCGATGATGGATACAGTGAAGAAAAGACATAAATCTTTTCACTGGACTGAAGAGGCTGAGAAGAGTTTCAATTTGTTGAAATGGAAGATTACGGAACAACCAATTCTGGTGTTGCCGGATTTTCAAAAGACATTTCAGGTGAAATGTGATGCAAGCGGATTTGCAATAGGAGCGGTCTTGAGTCAGGAGGACAGACCGATTGCATATTTCAGCGAGAAGTTGAATGAAGCGAAGGTGAAGTATTCCACATATGATAAGGAATTTTATGCCATCATACAGGCATTGAAAAAATGGAGGCACTATTTGATTCCAAAGGAATTTGTTTTGTATAGTGATAACCATGCACTACAATTTGTGACTCAACAGGAGAAGTTGAATCAGAGGCATGTTAAATGGGTTGAATACATTCAAAATTTCACTTTTGTAACTAAGCATATTTCGGGTACTGCTAACAAAGTGGCTGATGCTTTGAGCAGGAAGTGTTTGCTGTTGCAGGAGTTCAAAGTCAGGACGTTAGGCTTTGATGATCTCAGGGACATGTATGTAGATGATCAGGATTTTAAAGAAGCATATGAAGCAGCTGAGAATCCAGTTCTCAGAGATAGCAGCAAATGGGCCCAATACATGATCCATGAAGGATTATTGTTCAAGGGAAATCAGTTATGTATTCCGAATTGCTCCATGAGGGAGAATCTGCTGAAGGAGAAACACAGCGGAGGATTGGCCGGACACTTCGGTCATGATAAAACATTTGCAAAGCTGAGCGAGTCATAATTTTGGCTAGGGATGTGGTCAGAGGTCAAGAGGTTTGTAGATAGATGCAGAATTTGCCAGCATTCGAAGGGGAGAAAGCAGAATGCAAGATTCTATCAACCATTACCCATACCAGAGAGGTCGTGGGATGAAATCAGCATGGATTTCGTATTGGGATTGCCAAGGACCCAAAGAGCATTTGATTCAGTCTTTGTGGTAGTGGATAGGTTTTCCAAGATGACACATTTTATCCCATGCCAGAAAACCAGTGATGCGACTCACATCGCAAATCTGTTTTTCAAAGAGGTCGTTCGACTTCACGGCTTACCCAAAAGTATAGTTTCAGACAGAGATACAAAGTTCGTGGGACATTTCTGGAGGACATTATGGAAGAAGCTGGGGACTAACTTGATGTCCAGTTCTGCTTATCATCCTCAGACGAATGGACAAACAGAAGTGGTGAAGAGAAGTCTGGGAGATTTGCTGAGAAGCTTGGTGACAGAGCACCACAGCCAGTGGGATAGCATATTTCCACAGGCAGAGTTTGCGTATAATGACTCAGTGAACAAGAGCACAGGAAAAAGTCCATTTCAGATTGTATATGGCATGCAGCCGAGAGGAGTTTCTGAATTAAGGGATTCAGAACAGACTACAACTAGGAGCGCAAGTGCCGAAGAGTTTGCAGAGGCGATGAAAGAACTTCACGGCCAGGTGAAGCGACGACTGCTAGATTCAAGTCACGAATATAAGCGCAGAGCCGACCATCAGAAGAGACAACTTCAGTTCGAGGTTGGTGAATTATTTTTAGCACACTTGAGAAAAGAAAGGTTCCCGAGGGGAACATACAATAAATTGAAAATGAAGAAAATTGGGCCATGTAAGGTCTTGAAAAAATTGGGGGAAAATGCTTATGAGATTGAGTTACCGGATGGGATCGGAATATCTTCGATATTCAATGTCCCAGATTTATACCCATATAAACTTGAGGAAGCAGGAAAAAGTGGTGAATAGCCAGAGGTTCAGTGGCAGAAGCAGATGCCAGTTGCAAAGAAGCCACAGATGGAACAAACACTGGACAAGAGAGTTAGTAAGAAGACCAGGAGGAAAGAATACTATGAGTATCTGGTCAAATGGAAGGGCCATCCAGTGGAAGATGCCAGCTGGGAGAATGAAGCGGAGATACAGAAGCATGGATATACCATGCAGGAGCTCATGGACAGGATCCCATGAAATTTCTCAAGCGAGGGAGTATGATGCAGGAGCATCGCAAATATCAAGCGAGCGTGGAGCAAGCGCAATGTATTTTTGAGCACATGAAAATTGTTTGAAAATCTTTTGAAGTTGATGCACCAAATCTTTAATGAAGCCATTTATGAAGGAACGCCTTTGTATATTGTATTGGACCTTGAGCGATTCTCTCTCGTCCTTAGTAGATAGGAGGCATTTAAACTAGTTAATGCAGGTAGATAGACTTGAATTCATAGATTAGACAATTTTGTAAGAAGGAGGGAAAACGAATATAGACACCCTCATTGTACATTGTAGAAGAGCATGATAGTTGAAGTAGGAAGAGCATAGAAGGGGAGCAGAGAGATGTAGAAGAAAATCCATGTATAGATATTGAATTAATAGAAGAAGTTGATTCAAATCCATGGTTTTGTGTCTGTTCTCTGTGTGTTGATGTTAATGATGTGCTCATGAGTGTTTATTTTCCTGTTATGCATTTGCTTTGTTGTTGTGTATGTGATTTTATGTTTGAGTCTGAAATCTGAGAGAAGAAGAAATGAGTTTCAATTGTTTCTCTATCTGAGTGAGGATTCCTGCAAGGAGTGTAGTGGAAAACGTCCGCAAGGAGTGCGTTGACGAAGGCTCAAGTAGTTTAACTCTTGTTCTCATTCACCCAGAAGTGAAATTGGGTTACTAGAGCGGTGCAAGGAGTGCGCAGGCTAAGGAAAGTCTCAGTTGTGAATCTGAGCAGAAGCATTGAGAGACCACTATTGTAGGTGTGCGCAGGGTTGAAGGATTTAAATATTTGAGGTGTTTGAAAGGTTACCGCAAGGAGTGCGTGCAGGAGGACAAGTGAGCGTAGAAGAGCACTTAGTTCTTTTCAAGGATTCGTCAAAGGGAAGAAATCGACGGTCAGAAATTTGTGGAGAGGATTTGCGAAATCCCTCCAGCCGTCAGATCTGCCCGAGAAGAGAGGAGGTTACAGTTGCATCCGGAGTTCAAGATCAGGAGACTGTGAACCGTGGGATCTTCACAAAAATACCCGTCAGCCATTGGATTGACCAGGAGTTGCACGAAGTTTAAGCCTCGTGAACAGGAGGAGGAAAATCCCGACGAGAGGCGAGGCCATCGGGATTTCGACATCCACGAAATCGGGAGTCACGAGGATGAGTGATCGGGAATTTTCATAGTGAAAATCCCGTAGTCAATATGAGCCATCCATCTTGAGGAGACAGGTGGCAGTCATCGAGAGCTCGTCGGCGTTTCGGCGATTGGGATTCTAAGTTGAGAGAGGAATTGGGACATCGAGCATCCGAATTCTTGAAATCTCGACGTTGAACCAGAACCGTCCATCTTAAGAGGACACATGGTGAAGATCTAAGATCTCGGAAAAAGTCCTGAAAGGAAAGACTCCATCAGAGTTTCAGGATTCAGAAAATCGGAAGTTCTGAGGCCAAAGGATCGGGAAAATCCATGTTGGAAACCCCGTAGATGATCAGAACCGTCCATCAGTTGGGACACGTGGACAAGATCGGGAGTCCATCGACATTTAGTTCATCGGGACTCATATAGGTAAGTGTTTTGGTTTGCAGATTGGCAAAACAGAGAGGACTGATCTGAACCATCCATCCACCTGGGACACGTGTTAGAGATCTGAAGGGAGTCAAAGTTCAGAATTTCGCGATTCCAAGGGACGGGGCATCCAGGACATCAGAAATCGTGAAATCCTGAGGGTAAATCAGGGTCGTCCATCTTGGGATGACGCATGGAAGAAATCGAAGCCATCGGGAAAAGTCCTGACAAGGAGATCACCCATCGGTGTTGGGGTCATCAGGATATCGTGGATCTTGGTGACAAAGTGTTTACGCATTTTGAAATTGCGAACCGCGAAACCCCAACGGGGAGGAAGGTGCCACCCTACGGCCAGCTATCAGTACGTCAGAAAGGAGGGAAGCACCATTTGTGGGAGCCAGCTGTCAGCCTGGCGGAGAATCGAGATTCGAGGGATCGCGAATTCTGAGGCTGAGTGCATTTTGGCATTGGAAACCCTGTAGCCCCAACAAGGGATAAGACTGCGGTCATGGGGTAACGGGCATATGGGCCAAAGCCTATAGCTAGGAGGGCTAATGTGTAAAGAGCGCGTCAGGATTCGAAGGATCGCAAGTCCCGAGGGCATGTGTATTTTGACATTGAAATGCTCGAAACCCCGATGGGAGTTATGAATGTGGTCATATAGAGGAGGTCCCGTGGACAAAGGGCTTATCCTGGAGGGATAACGGGAAATTGAGAGCATCGGGATATCGAAGCCAAAAAAACCCCGACGAGAAGGAATATAAGGCTGCGATCTTGTGGAAAGAGGTCGCGTGGACTAAAGGCTTAACAGAGAGGGATAAGGAAACAAAGGAGCGTATCAAGGATCGGGGATCGAAAAAACAAATTGTTTGGACATTGCAAGTGTCAAAATCCCGATTGGAGGAACCCCGATCAAAAAGAAAAAAGGCCATCGTTGATTTCCCGATCGTTAAGGAAGATCTTTTGGAGAATTGTTGTGGGTGTGGAAAATCCCTGATAGGGAATTAGAAGAGCTTTTCATTTCTTAGGGCCGAGGAAGGAGGAGGTCCTGTGGGTGGATGTGCCTAGCGGGTGCGCCTGCGTCAAATCACACCAAACTTATGATCTCATAAGTGGTGCTGGAACAGAGATATTTTGGAAGAAAGAGACCTATGATCTCATAGGGAGAAATCAGTGAAGCTATCGTCATTCAGATCATGGATCTTTTGAGCAAGGGGTAGACAAGGAGGACTTGGCAGAGCTGCTGCAATCCATCTATGGTTGTAAGCAATGTTTTGTCCTCATTAATATAATTTGCTTGGCTTGTTTCTTTCTAGTTTGTGTCTGATCTTACATGAACTTATCGTTGATAGATAGATCTGTTTTCAAGCTAATATCAATAGAGTAGGAAGTGGTCATACTTTGTTTGTCTACAGGACTCATCGAGGAGCAAGAGTTTGGAGCTTGACTCGGAGCATGCAGGGACAAACGTTGATAAAGAGGTACTTCTATTCTCCTTCCCTTTCATGTATTAGTTTGTATAGATTTGAAAGGAAGTCAATGTCCACATTAAGCACTTTCTATCTTAGAGTTTAGGGTCTAGCTCTTTGAGGCAATCTACCTGTCCGCAGGGAGATTTTCCTACAACAGGTGTATCAGAAGAGGAAGACGAGTTTGGCATATTGCACAGTGGAAGAAGGTACAAGAGGTTGAAGACTGGAAGAGAGCCACACAGTGATTTTGAGAGGGGAGAACCCTGCGCAATAGTCCAAATCATAAAGATATCACACATAAAAGGAAATTAAGAGGATTCTCGGTTCAATCCTATAATAGAATAGGTGGTAAGTCCTACTTGTTGGACTGTATTTTAATAATGAGAGGGGGGTGAATAGTATTAATAGCTTTATTAATTTTCAAAATAATTATTTATTACCTTTATTGATCAAGAAGAAAATTCAGTAAATAACACTAATAAGTATAAACTTAAATTACAGATTACAAGTTTTATATAAATATTGATTTCCAGCACCAACTCTAGGAGACAACAATCCCCTTGTTTTATGGAACCAACCCTAGGAAGAACCAACTCCCTTCTTTTATGGAACCAACCCTAGGAAGCACCAATTGCCTATTTAAAACTTTAATCAGAAAATTATACTAATCCTTCCTTGCTCCTCCCTTCCACCCTCACTTCATAAGTATATTTTTCTTTCTTCCTTGGACTCTGCACATGCTTCAGATCTTCAAATGTAGACCTCAGAGACACTTTTATTTCACCATACCTTTCTGGTTATATAGTATTCCAATAGGTATGAAATTGAACCATTGTGTCTTTTTAATAGTGAACCATTACACCTCTTCATTTAATTAAGAAAAATGGTAACATTTTGTTTATTAATCGATTTTCGAACACCAAATTAGACAATGATTTTCGTACGAATATTCTCGGCCGATAAAAATGAACTTTAAAATTCTACGACATGGGTTTTGTGCAGAACATGCCCAATTATCTAGCACATTAAAAGTTTCCCCAAAAAATGTGTGAGGTGGATGGTATGGGAAGTTCTTTGAATGCCACTTGCTCACATTTATTGTTGTGATCACCTTCTAAACTTGCCAAATGAAGCATCCACTTCAACAGCATAGATTTGGTCACAAATCCACATGATTGATAGTTATGACTGAGAGCTATGTCCTTGGTTATTATCCTCATAAGAACCTATTCTTCATGTTCTTAATCCATGTAACCTAAAATTGTGACCACATGATAAAAATGAAGCTTAATCTCCAAGTTCCTTACACGCTGGCTCTTCATCACCCATTTCATCATAAGCTATGACTGGGAGATGGAACCAAGTCCTATGAACTTTGACCTTCAGCCTATTCTCCCTTTACAATATTTCGAATCTCCCATATTTTGACCTACCGAAGTGGTCATAAAGTAATGTTGACTTCTTGTTTTCATTTGACAACTCCCCCTTATGTTATCCTTCCACTGGCTTAATCCAATAGCCATGACTTAATCAAGTGTTGAGATGGACAATATTTATTTATTTTGGAACTTTGGTACTCCAAGACTCTAGGATATTACAACTCTAAAGTCGTTCAACTCCCCTAGAGTTATACCTCCGAAGTGCTTATGCCATCCTTCCACTTCTTCAACTAACGACTCACATTAATCCCAAGTTCCTCCCTGTATCTAACGGTTGGTGGGATTTAAGGGCTTTGGCACTCCGTTACTTCAATAATTTGTGGCTTACCCTATCCTTCCACTATACTTAATCAAACGTTCGAGAATTCACCCAAATTTCTTCCTTGATCTGATGGTTGACGGGATTTAGGGGCTTTCGCGACTTCACAATTTCAATATGCCTTTGCCTTGTCTCCAATGATCGTCGAAGTGGCAAAGTTCCAGAGTCATGAAGATTTATATCTCCTGCTTGGCTTCGATCAATGGATGACTATCAATCAATTCGATCTGATGGCTCTGGTTATACCCAAAATCTAGATCTAACGATTTTAATCTCTCTCGGTCTTACGGTTGGGACTTATCTCTCTTATCTTCTGGATCTACCTCGATCTAACGGTTGAGATTTCTCTCGATATGGATCCATCGACTGTAATAATCCTGACTTTAACAAGGATCTCTTCATTGTTTATGAACGAAATCTTTCATTGGCTTTGTGGGAATTTTGATCCTGATAGAGCTTCCTTTGTAGCGCTCCTCCTTTCTAAGATTTTTGACTTGTAGTTGACATCAATGAAAACCAAACTTCCAACAATATCCCTCTTTGGAATTTATGGAAACACAATAATAACCCCTTATTTTAATTGGGTTTTATTTTTAATCCTCCCCCTTTGACAACAATGACAGAAGGGATATTTATTCGCTCCCCCTGAGGTGATGCTCCCCCTATCCATGTGATCTTTTTTCTAATTTTATATTTTTTAACGAGGTATGAGAATTACTCCCAATTTTTGTCTAATATTTTCAAAGGTACTTCTTGGTAAAGGTTTTGTGAATATGTCTGCAATTTGCTCTTTAGTATTCATATTTTCCACTTTGACTACCTTTTGAGAAACCCTTATCTCTCAGAAAATGGTATTTAATTGAGATATGCTTGGTTTTAGAATGCATAATAAGATTCTTAGATATATTTATGTCACTTGTGTTTTCACAGTTAATAGTGATTGGATTATTCATATTTTACTTGTACATCGTCTAGGGTATATTTCATCCAGATTACTCATCATGTGCAACAAGATGCAACAATAATGTACTATGTTTCTTTTGTAGATAGTGATATAGATGTATTATTTGTACTTAACCATGATACCAGACATTTTCCCAGGTAGAATGCTCCTCCACTAGTACTTTTCTTGTCATCTACACTACCAGTGCAATCTGCATCAATATATGCAGTCAATGTAAAATCTTATGTTTTTGGAAACCATAAACCAAACTCCAGGGTTCCTTTAAGACATATAAATATCCTTTTTACTTTCTTCCTGTGAGTTTCTTTAGGTCCACATTGAAAAATTACCTATTACTCCTACAACTTGCAAGATATTTGTTCTTGTTATTGTTGCATATAACATGCTACCAACCATTGATTTATACATGGTTTGGTATACTCTTGGTGAATCATCATCTAGGCTTAGTTTTCATGTTGTGACCATGGGAGTGCACAAGGGTTTACTATCTTCCATTTGGAATTTATTTATAATTTATTTGATATATTTAGTTTGGGAAATGAATATTCTTTTATCTATTTGAGTGACTTTTAAACCTAGGAACAAAGTTAGTTCTCCTAGCATAGACGTTTCAAACTCTTTCTTCATTTACGTAGTAAACATTTTGCTTAGTATAGTAAGATCCCTTCCAAATATGATATCATCTACATATACCACCACAAAAACAATATCTTGATCCTCAATTTTGATATATAGGTTGTTGTCAGTAGTCCCTCTCTTATATCCTTGTTTTTACATATATTGATCAAGTCTAGAGAACCATGCTCTAGGGGCTTGTTTAAGACCATACAGAGCCTTCTTTAGTTTGAAAACATAGTCCTGATTTTATGTTAATATGAATCATTATGGTTTCTCAATATATACTTCTTCTTCTAATGTTCCATTCAGGAATACTGACTTGAAATCCATTAGATAAATTTTGAAGTTTCTAAAGCATGCAAATGCCGGGAACATTTTGATGGCCTCTAGTCTTTCTACTGGGAAAAAAGTCTCTTCAAAGTCAATACCTTACACTTGAGAATATACTTTTCATACTAATATGGATTTTTTCTTTATGATATTTCCATTTTCATTGAGTTTGTTTTTGAATATCCACTTGGTTCCTACCACAATCTTGTCTTTCGGTCTAGGGACAAGTTCCCATGTATGATTTTTCTCAATTTGATCAAGTTCCTCATTCATTGCTTTTGTCATGTCTTCACTCTTGCTGGCTTCTGCAAATTTTTTGGGTTCTATTACTGAAATCATTGCCTGTTCAAAATCAAATCTAAGTTTCCTTCTTGTTTCTACTCTTGCTTCTTTATCCCCTATAATTTGATTTTCAGTGTGATTCTTTTGAACTCTTTTTGATGGTGTTTTTGGTAAGGGTGTTTCTTCCTCATCCTTCTCTTCGTCAATTTGTGGTCAATTCTCTTGTAGTTATTTAATATCTTCTTCATCTTGTGATTCACCATATTCTTCATCATCCCTAGTTCTTCTCCATTCATCAATTTTTTATTCGTCTTGAGATTTATTTTTTCTCAATTTTAGATCATCTATTTTTACATTTACACTTTCCACTATTTTTTGTAATCTTAGATAATAGCACCTGTAATCCTTTTTGTTAGTTGAATATCCCAAAAATATACCTCCATCTGATCTAGAGTCAAATTTCCCTAGATTATATTCATCCCTCTTGATGTAACACTTACTTCCAAAGACTTTGAAATGTTTCACAGATGTTGGTTTTCCAAATCATAATTCATAAGGTGTTATCTCATGGTTAAATATCAATTGTGCTCGGTTAAGTATGTGGACTGATGTATATATTGAATCTCTCCAAAATTTATCTAGGATCTTGGATTCATTCAACATAGTTCTTGCAGCCTCTTGAACAATTCTTTTTTTCCTCTCAACAACTCCATTCTATTGAGGATTTTTTTAAGCTGAGAGTTGTCTCTTGATTCCACGATCTTCACAAAACTTATTGAATTCTTTAGAGGTAAATCCCCCTCCATTATCTGATCTTAAACATTTGATTTTGAGATATGTTTCATTATATACAGAATTATTGAATGCTTTAAACTTTTCAAATGCCTCAGATTTTTCTTTGAGAAAATATACCCAGGTCATCCTCGTGTAGTCATCAATGATCAACATGAAGTAGTGTTCCCCTTGTATGCTTATAGTCCTAGAGGGCCCACAGAGATCCGTGTGAACAATTTTAAAGGGTTTTTATGTAGAATTCTCTTTTGTCTTGAATATGAATCTTTTCGGCTTCCCTAATTGACAATGTTTGCAAAGAAGACCTAAGGGCTTGATGATTTTTGGCATGTCTTTTACAACTCCCTTTTTACTAGATTTGATCAGGTTATCAAAGCTCAAGTGTCTCATCCTTTTGTGCCATAGCCATATTTCATCTACTTGACTCAGATGTCATTCTTGTTCTTCCTCATTATCTAAGATATACACATTGCTTGAGGTTCTTGGTGCAATATCAACTAATTTTCCCGATCCTTCTTCTCTTATTTCACATTTTTGGGAGTAAAAAATGAGTATATGCCCCTGATCATAGGTTTGGCTTACACTGAGTAGATTAGGTTTTAAATTTTCTACTAGTAACACGTTTTTTGCTTTATTTTTCTTATTTCCCAAAGAAGTTGTGCCTTTTCCTAGTATTTTGGTAGATACATTATCTCCAAAAGTGAATTTACCTTTATCCTTATTTGTCAGAGTGAGAAATTTGTTTTTATATCCTATCATATGATTTGAGCATCCACTATCAATATACTACTGGGACTTTTTGTTCTTTGCATACAAGGCCACTTTACATTCTGTTACTTTTTCTTCTATATGCTTTTCTTTCCATGTCTTCTTGTTGAAATATTGTAACTGCAAAGAGTATTCTATCTATTATTGAGTTGTTATTCATTAGATCAATCCTATTTTTTGGATTGATCATGTCGAGCATTATAATTGACTAAATCCCCTTTTGTGGATTGGTCAAACCCTAAATATATTCTGCAAATTAAGAAGTCGCCCCCTAGGCTAATTAAAGTGGTTTTAACCACTAAAGAAGACAAGTTGGCCCTACCCAGTGAAGAGACACCTTTACAATACCTGTCAGTTTGTATAAATAAGGGAAGACAATGCCTCATTTTTTCACTCACTCATTAGCTCACTTAGTGAGCAAGTTTGATAGTTGTAGTTTGTAACACCCTAGGTTTTGAACCCCCATTTTAAATAATGTATTGGTACAATGCTGAGAGGCCAGGGTGTTGTTGACGGGCGAAAATGAACGCTCGCCAACTGGAGGAATGGATCCAACCCAAGACATTTGGGATGATCCACCTCGACGGGTTTAGCGGCTCCGTTGGCCGAACTAAGTCCTAGGAAAATGAAAGAAAAACTAAACTAAGAAAAACTAATCTAAGTGTGAAAAGCAGCTACAACAAATCTATATACAATTCTAAAGCATATATATACAAACTACTTACTAATATCATAAAACAAAAATCCTACTTATTTAAATGATCCGCTATCGTTACAATTATATCTCAATTACAAATGTACAGTATTTACAGATTATAGATTTTAAATGAAAACCTGCAAAAATCATTTGTAAATTGTCCTATGACAACAAAACTATTGTTTTTTTATTTTTATAATTTTATGAGAAAGAAATAAAATGAAAACTATCTAAGATGAGAAATTAAAATAATAATCCTAACTATGAATCTGAACTATATATATCTATCTAAACTTCTTAAATAACACTAAATAAACTAACCTGTAATAACGCTTTCCAATTTGTTCCATGCAAAGTATCTGATTTAGCTGTTCGATGGGAGGAAACCCGCACAAGATTTTCCACAAGATTCTTATAAACATGAAGCAACAATGCTCTTTCAAATATCAATGACAGAACAAACAAGACATAAAATGACAACAATCTTATAATTTACAAACCATCACAATTAGATAAACCCGTATGCGAAGATTTGTACAAAATGATTCGTTTAATGAAGAAGATAAACCTTTATTCATTAAATCGAAACAGAGTAATTGCTATATTAAAACTGAGATACATAAGACATTGATCCAGGTGGATATCGGTGGTCACCTACCTTTTCCAAATGGCTCAAAATGACTTTCTGGCAATTTTAGCAATTTACTATTTTTAGTAGGTTTTAACTTCCGGGGCCATTTTGAGGGTCCAAATGAAGGTTTTTCAAGATCAAGGTTCTCAATGATATCTAAAGGCATTATTGAGCCCCCAAAATTAATCTCCCCGACGATACCTTTCCAACGAGCTATCACACGCCTAAAATGGAGATCGTATGCAAAAGTTACGACCCCGAGAAGTTGATGTACTCACTTACCCAAACGGGGCCCACATGACTTTTGGCGCTTCATCTCCTAGGGTTAGGTTTTTGGATTTCTAGGACTTTTCGCATTCCCGTTTATTGTAAAAAGGCCTCTAGAGCCTCATTGTAATCATCTTCTTGCGAATGCGAGTAGCCATCACATCTCTTCTCAGAGATAAGCTGCCACCATTCTAGTGAGTCTTTCACTCTGTATTTTTACAGTCTCTGTACATTTATCTGATTAATAGAAATCGTGTACTACTATATATCTGTGTTTATGGGTGCATCTATGATACATTTTTGTTATATTATTGAATATCTGCAATATCTCTATGCATTTCTTTATTATATCTCCGCTCTCATTTCGTGATGAAAATAATCTGGATCAGACATGGACAGAATTTAAATCACAACGCATTAACCTGTAATAAGTCTTGATATATAAAGTAGTCAATGACTTAATCACAAATTAAAATGCACAAAACCTGAACGAAAGTATGATAAATTGAAAGCTAAAGCTGTTACAAAAGATCCACTTCCATTCGAGTTTGTATCATCATAAATCCATAGTCTCGTTCTCCCACCAATCGATGGGTTCATTACAAAAATTAATGAATATATAAAGATCACAGGGTAAAACATCCCTGTGGAAATTATCAAAAGCAGTTTACAAAAAATCTGGGAATAATCTCCCAAGTCTCTATTTTTGACTTAAGCTAACAACCTAAAACAAAACTACATCATAAAAAGCATCCTCTAAACTGCCACAACATGTCCAATTTGTCATTGAAATTCATAGGTACCTGGAGGTGGACAAGAATAAACAAGTTTAGATAATGTTTTATTGGTAAAATTAACAAAAAATCTAAATTTTAAGACTAGGTACAGAATCTCACGATTCTGTAGCTAGTCTAATTTGAAAACATAACCATTTTAAATCAATCCAAAACTAATAGAAATATATTCGACTTATCAAACAAATATTTAATTACTAATTGAAAACAAAACAAATCATTCATGCCAGAAGTAACCAAATCTCTATGCCAATTTGAAACAGACAGAAATCGTGTTTAATCAACCGAATGGTAACAGGGACATATGAAACCTGTCAAACACTTTTTATTACCAATTCAGAGCAGACAGAATCCTTTTGATAATTCGAAACCAACGAAAGATTTTTTTTTGAATCAATCTCAAACGAAATAGACTATAACCGATCTTTCATATTCATTCAATACAAACACAATATTTTATGTCGACTCAGAACTTAACAAAATCATTTTTAAATCCAAAACTAAAAGAGTTGTTTTTCGAATCAATAGATTACATTGTATTTATCAAACCAATATTTGATATTGATGCATCGCATACATAAAATACTATGCTAATTCAAACATACAAAATCATTTCCAAAATCAAACCAAACATAACTGAATCAAGCTAACTCAGAGCCGAAAAAATCGTTATGCTAATGCGAAATCGTATCAATCAAAACATAGCTGTGTCCGAGTTTAGCAAACAAATCTTCTATACAGATCGAATGCAATCATAATCCAAAACGAAAATAATCATTCAAAACAAAACATAATCGTTTCTTGAATCTATTCGAACATAATTAAACGAAAGCAAACCCAATCAGTCATACCAACTCATAAAACAAAATCGATGTTGAAATACATACCTGAGCAGTAAGAAAATGATTCGATCATGATAACTTTGAATTGAAAAAGGTCGTTGCTACCTCGACATTTTTGAAGACAATTGAGCCGGTGGTTTTTTGTTTCTTTTCGTTGGCTTGTAGCCTGTCATTCTCCTTTGACAACACTGTCACTCGTTCCTCTAATGATTTAATCTTAGATTGCAACAGGGGAACATCCATGTAGTAACGTTCAAGCTAGGAATTTCATTGGGTACATGGTGATTGATCGGGCCTTGGCATCACAGGCGAGGGTTCTTTCAAGTTACCAGGGGTTTCATTGTGAAGCCTAATTCCCGGGAATTTAGGGTCGTTCTTGAGGCACGGAGGTAAGTTGGAAACATAGTCATAGGGTTCCATAGATAAAAGGCCATGAGAGTAAGGGTATTCCTCGGCTAGGAAACGTTCAATATCAGAGTCTGAATCCTCGCTCAAGACGATAGGGTTTTGGTCAGTGCTCTGCTTGGGCTTGTTCCGAGCGCATCTCGATATCCATCGTGCATTTTTCTTTCCCTTACTGTTGACACCAATATCACCTTTTCCTTTCTTCCTTATAGGCCTCTTGACAGCCTTAGTATTGTCTTTAGCACACGGGTCAGCCATGGTATTGGGTAGGTCAAAGTTGGGGCAATTCGAGTTTTTGACAGGGGGTAGAAGGGTAGGAGATGGCACGGTAGGCACAACCAGGGTTTCAGTGATCACAACTTTGTCAATTTGAGCACACTCGGGAGTGGAAAATCCATTCCTTGATAGGAAGGCTTGCCAACAGTCACCACTGAGCTTCAAATGGTGAACGATAATGACTTTGATCAAGCAGTGATGGAAAAGGCTGCTATCAACCTTCTCACGCTTAAATCATTTGGACATTTTGTAAAGAGTGCGTAGGATATAGTGGGGCATGTTCAGAGGGTAGCCTATAAAATTCATCAATAACCGAAGATGATATAGAAATACCAAACCATAACGACCTTCGCAAGTCACAAACTGCTTAACAATTTCCAATAGATCATGCCACCTGGGTTTGAGGGCAGTGACAGGCATACCTCTATCACAACTAACAATCTTTCTCGATGTGAATAGGAGCAACCACAACACCTCGTCCACTTTGGAATTCTTAAACCACCTTTTCCCTGTAGCCGGTAAGCCTGTAGCCGAGCTGAGGAATTCCTCATTTAGCTTGAGTTGGATATATCTGACCTTAGACCTGCATCTTTCAAACGTGAGGGAAAACTGTTGGGCTACCGAAATGTTGAAACCCTCAAATCTTTGGATAAACACCAGTCAGCCACTATTTTCCAAATCCTCATGAGCATTGTCGAATAGCAGGAGTGTTTGGCTGCCATTAGGCTCAATGCGCACCACAGGTGCCATAGGAAAGGGCACACAATGAGCCGGGTAAACAGGCAAGGGTTTGGATAGGGTATACGCAGGATTGAAAGCTCAGGGATTTCCCAAAAACCAACAAAGGTAACCCGGGATAGAAGGCAGGCATTAATGCCTAAGTGTGCGAAGGTGGTGGAAGGCAATAAACCCATGAAAAATAGTCATATCCAAATGTACAATCGAAGGTGCATATGGTGATTCAAATCACTATTGGTATATGTTAAAAAAACAATGCCATTCAAACAATTAATGAAAACTATGGTAAGTCGACCCAAATATTTGCACAAGCATAGTGTTTGCATGGTTTTAAAATCAAAACAATATTTCGAATAAGGATTTGACCATAAAGCTTATGCATTGTATGAAACTATTGAATTAAGGGTCTAATAACCATATTAATGTGTTGTTATGAAACCATTGAATTCGATTAAAAACAATAGAACATCAAACCACCATTGAATCAAAGACTCAATCATAATGATTAGAACATCACCACAGTCTTATAAAAAATGAAGTCATATTAACAACAAAAAAATGCCCAATGTGTAAAGGTTTTGGTGTCTTGACAACTGTGTGACTATAATTGAATTGGAAATGCAATGAACACAAAGACAAGGGTAACCATAATAATCCAGCGATGATTTTAATTCCATTGACATGAATTCAAAATCAAAGTTTTCACACTTGGAGTCGTGAAAACGAGAACAAACGGTAGGTGTGCAAATGAGAAAAACAATAGTGTCATTTTATCCAAAAGATTGAAATGAGAATCAAGGGTTCCAAAATAATTACGTAGGCAGCTTATAAGGAAAGGATAAAAATGCGAAATGGCTGCCAATAGGTGCCCAAACAAGTATTAAAAGGCCGGTGTGCCCAAGACATGTAATGTTTTTATCATTATTAATAATAAATACATGGTTGGATGCTAGACGAACAAGGACTAGATTTATAGGGGGCTATGATTCCACAAGAGAGGGGGCTTGAGGGGATAAGTGTTTATTCCTATGTTAATTACCTTTTTTTCCTAAGGGAGGGGATCAGTTTCGTTAGCTTCTTGGAGAAGGCTAGGAGGTTCTTGATTCCCCACGAAGTTACTTAAACCCGCCTCTGATTTGATGGGGGCATTCGATTGATGGCTTGTTTGCTGATTTCCTGTACGCTCATTCATTTCCCTCACACACTTTCATGCACCCACTTACCCATTCATTGATCCATCCTCATCCATGTCTTGTTTTGGGAAAGGGGAACCTAAATGCTAAATATTAGCCACAAGGTATTTGGTTGTAGTGGTCATTGGTGTGATCTAGTCATGATTTGAGGCCTAGATGTCTGAGATGTGTTCGCCTGTGTCCAACATTGCTCACAACTGCGAGTCCTGAGAGTTCTAGCATTGAGATTCTGGACCAGTTGCGCTGGAGCCCAAATAAGGAGAAGGACTGCTTGAGGGACTGCATGGTAGAGAAGGGTGGAGGTCCATTTTCTCAGGTGGTGCAAGTTGTGTAGAAGAGAGCTGGGTACTTGGATTGTTGTGAGAGATGGGAAGCCTGTGAGAGCTTGGGTGCCGACTAGTTTGGGAAGCCAAGTAATACTCTAGAACCATCCCTGTCGATTCATAGCCTTGGCTCGGGTTGATGTTGTTGTTGAGATTTGGAACAATAGTGTCTACAGTTAGGTGGAATTTCCTTGGTCTGCAGTCAGTTGGTGTCATCTTTCATAAAGATAAGTTCTCTCTGTTATGGTATCATTTGCATGTATATGGATGTATTTTCCACTGTATATTTAATTATTGTTTAATTGAATCTTTAGACTATGCATGCTTGCTGACTACTATTGTGCATGTCGTTAAAGTCTTTCCTTTTATGCATCCTTAAATTTTAAAAAGGTATAGGTAAAATAAATAAGTCGAAGGGCAGGCTTGAAGGCAGTGTACCCTGGCTTGTGGGTGGTTGGGTATGTTATAGTTTGGTATCCGAGCTTCTGATTGAAACACCGGGCCGGTATGGGCCGAGTCTGTTGGTCAGAATCTTGGGGTCGAGATCGAATTATGACCGTGTAGTTGAAAATCTCAGGAGTAATGGAGTTGCATAACCTACACAGGATATAGAATGTCAGAGACCCATGGTAAGGGGTTCGAAGGATTGTGACCATCCCTCTTCGATTCGGGAGTGATCACCACTATAGGATCAGGAGAGATCTAGGGTCCTTGGATCGAAGGACAGGTGAACATGGGTCGTCCGATGAAAAGGAAGTAAGGGCTAAGGTTACCACCATCAGATCCCATTGGAGAGTGAGGTCAACAGACAGAAGGCATTGCGTGGAACCAAGTTACATGGGATATAATTTCCCAAGGCGGTCCCGCAACCGAAACCATGGTTTCCCCAAGGGGTTACTTGTCAGCATCAGGAGAATTGCGAGGCGAAAAGTGTTGGAGAATAACCCTAACTTACTTTAGTTTATACCTAGCTTAGACTCCTAGATCTTCGTTAATACATTCACTTACACTTTATTTCACCTAATTTTTCCACATAGAGAAGAAGGGTGCCTCATCCCTAGATTTTAGGGAAAACTGCTAATTTTAGATCAAGACTCAACTCCCGGTTCTTGATTTTCTCGATTTATTCTTGATTTTCTTGATTTATTCATGATTTATTCCAACTCCCCCATGCAAAAAACCATCTATTATTGGGGAATGCACACCTCCTCTTTGAGTGAGAGATTTATTCCTTAATTAATGATTTTTGCCATTACTATTATTAGTAACTACTATTTCGGGTTAGTTAAGTGAGTTGGAACTGCTTCTCTTGTCATTTAAGTGATCTTAAGTGAGATAATGTGCATCACTTGACTCTTGTGGAAATTAATGAGTGTGTGACATGTATCTTTAGTGGTCTAGGTCGAACGATGTGGTCTCCCTTAGCTTATGACACCTATTTTAGCTATTTCTAGCTTTTTTTACTAGAATTTCTATGTTGGAAATTCTATATATTCACCTCCTCTCTTCTTTTTGAGGATGGTTTCTCGTGTATATTCATTTTTTATTAATACATTAATGAGTGTGTGACATGTATCTTTAGTGGTCTAGGTCGAACGATGTGGTCTCCCTTAGCTTATGACACCTATTTTAGCTATTTCTAGCTTTTTTTACTAGAATTTCTATGTTGGAAATTCTATATATTCACCTCCTCTCTTCTTTTTGAGGATGGTTTCTCGTGTATATTCATTTTTTATTAATACATTAATGAGTGTGTGACATGTATCTTTAGTGGTCTAGGTCGAACGATGTGGTCTCCCTTAGCTTATGACACCTATTTTAGCTATTTCTAGCTTTTTTTACTAGAATTTCTATGTTGGAAATTCTATATATTCACCTCCTCTCTTCTTTTTGAGGATGGTTTCTCGTGTATATTCATTTTTTATTAATACAATTCTCTTATTTATGGAGAAATTTTTTTCTCTCATTTCTTGAATATCAACAAATTGCATGTATTCAATTTAACTATAATTCTATATCTATCAGGGTTTCTGCAGGAATTCTACATGGTATCAGAGCTAGATTGAATCTAGTGGATTGTACACAGTTTTATTTTTAGGTATAGATCATCAAGAGGCACAGAAAGTAGAAATGGATCATATCTCTCAGCCCAAAAAACTCATTCTAAATCCTTTCAATTACTTCAAATGGAAGACAAAGATCTCTCTGCTCCTCCGAAGCAAAGGGCTTTACAGGGTAACAATGGGAATGGAGAAAGAACCGACTACTGCAGCGGAGAAGATAAAGTATTTCAATAAATTAGATGAAGCAATTTGGATGATATGCCTATCAATTTATAGAGATCTCCTCTTTCATGTCAGTAGAGCCACTACTCCCGATGTGGACTGGACCACATTGGAAGGACTATTTGGCAAGCAGGATGCAATGAGAGTGCATCAACTGGAGAATGAAATCATATCCCTAAGTCCAATTCATTTCAGCAACCTGCAAGAATTATTCACCAAGTTCAAATCCCTCCTCATTGAACTTAATTCATGTGGAGTCACGAAAGAGGAAGAACACCTCATCCTTTCAATTCTCTCGAAATTAGGCCCTGAATATTTCGTATTTGTGTCGTCTTTTCAAGCATCTAAATTGACTCGGGAAAAATAGAAAATGCCTCCATTGAATGATTTCATTACATCATTGAATTAAGAGAAATCTAAGTTATTCCAAATGGGTTCCATCAAGCATTCCAAGAACCAAGCACTTGCGGCTACTAATGCTCCAAAGAGCAGTGGAAAAGACAAGAAAAAAGGAACGGGTAAATTTCCTGAATCGAAGAAGGAGAGATCCGCACAATCTTCAGATAACTCTTCTGAGCCTAAGGGTAAGAAGAAGAAGGAAATAACACTTTGCAGATACTCTTCCAAAGGTTTTCATCTCGAATAAAATTGCATGAGGAAGACTATCGATGAGATGGCTAAGCAATTGCAACAACACAATCTCATGGTGCCCGAAAATGCAAAGAAGAAAGATGATAACAGAACGAGAGGGAGAACAGGAGATGGTCATGTTTTAATTGTTTTCACATCCACTCCATCATCTTGGATCCTTGATTCAGGTGCATCGAACCATATGGCTGCATCAAAATATGAATTTTCCTCCATCGAAGAAAGCACCAGATCCTCAATTTACTTGGGAGATGCCACACCCGCAAAGGTGTGTGGAGAAGGAATTGTTGATATTGAAGGGGGCTGCTTCAAAAATTTGCTTCATGTTCCCTCGCTGTCCACAAATATTTTCTCGATATATCATATCACTCATTCCATATCTTGAAGGAAGGTGGAGTTCACTCCGGACTCCGCAGTGATTACCGACATTTCCACAGGCTCACAACTTGCAGATGTAATTGTAGATCACGGTTCTCGTTTATATTTCTTCTCCCACTTTGTTCCTAAATCTATTAGCACTATATTTCTGTCACAATCTAATGATATCAACATTTTATGGCATGAAATATTTTTCCATCTAAACTATAATTACTTTCATCAACTCAACAAGGAAAACATGGTAGAAGGATTGCCAGCTATTAAATTCACAAGCGATGTATGTCAATGATGCATTCTTGGAAAGCATCCAGAGAAAAAGTTTGACAAAGGGAACGCACAAAGAGCTTATTCACCTCTTGGGATGATTCATAGTGACATCACGGGCCCCTTCCTGTAGCCTTTAATCAGTAAGGCTCGATATGTAATCACCTTCATAGATGATTTCTCTCGCTTTACTTGGGTATTTTTTTTTAAATTAAAATCGGAAGTATTTGAATGCCTTATAGAATTTAAAGCACTTGCTGAGAATGAATCTGGGTGTAAGATTAAGATACTCTGTGCTGATAATTGGGGGGATTTTGTCAACAAATATGTGCAACAACTTTGTATTGATGCAGGCATACAACTACAACACACAATGCCATATACACCACATCGGAATGGTGTTGCAGAGAAGAAAAACATGTCCTTAAAAGAGATGGCCAATTGTATGCTACGGTCGAAATCATTACCTCCCAAGCTATGGGATGAAGCTATTAATTATGCAGCATACATTCAGAACCGATTTCCTTATAAATCACTCAAAGGCACCACTCCTTTTGAATGTTGGACCGGTAAGAAACCGAAAGTGTCACACTTTCGTATTTTTGGTTCACGAGCATGGGCTCACATTATGACAGATAAGAGGAAGGATTTGGAGCCTCAAAGTGTTGAATGCATATTTTTTGGATATCCTAAAGGTGTCAAAGGATATATATTACTGGACTCTCACACTGAAAATTTCATTCTAGCTCGAAGTGTGAAGTTTGAAGAAGAATCACTGCATGATTTTTTAGAAGACCCTGCCGAGGAACCACTTGTTGTCGTTGATGAGGAGTAGTCAGAAACTTCTTAGAGCACTTCAGAGCAGCCTTTTGGGTCTGATACAAGGGATGAGGAGCAGGTCATGGCTGCTCCAACTCAATTGCCAACTTGGGCAGAGAAAACCCTGCAAGATGCGGGTGAACTAGTCGGTGATCCTGCGGATACAAGAAGGACTAGATCACCGTTTTTTGGGGCTCCTCAAGCCCTGCCTGCCACAAAACCTTTTCTGCCCATAAATTTCTATATTTTACTTGGTTCAGATCCACTGTCACACTCTGAGGTTGATGGAAACCCACTTTGGGAGGCTTCCATGGATGAAGAGTACTCTGCTCTTATGGACAAAAACACATGGGACTTGGTTCCACTTCCGAAAGGAAGAAAGATTATTCGATGTCGATGGATATATCGAACAATTATTGTTGCAGATGGTGAGATCAGAAAGTACAAAGCTCGACCTGTCACAAAAGGATACTCACAATTACATGGCATAGACTACACAGAGACATTTGCACTTGTTGAAAAAATGGACTCCATTCGACTAGGTTTGGCCATTGCCGCTTCTCGTAGATGGGAAGTTCATCACATGAATTACTTCCATGAGCTGATCTGTGACAGAGTCATTTCACTGTAGTACTTCCCCACAGAGCAGTAGGTTGTAGACATCTTCACCAAGTCCTTCACTGAAAAGAAAATTTCAGAACTTAGAGCTATGCTTGGAGTGGTGGAGACAGCTAAGTAGGTCACTTTTGGCCACTCAACATTTTTTTACTCTTTTCGGGGGGGTTTTCTCATGAGGCTTTACCTCTTTCCTCTTTTCTTGAGGAGTTCTTTTATGTAATGAGTACCTAAAATGGCCAAGTTGTCAGGACTCAAATTTTTTGTCATTACAGTTAGGCTTAAGGGGGGGTGTTGGAGAATAACCCTAACTTGCATTAGTTTATATTTAGATTAGACTCCTAGATATGGTTAATACATTCATTTACACTTTATTTCACCTAATTTTTCCACATAGAGAAGAAGGGCGTCTCATCCCTAGATTTTAGGGAAAACTACTAATTTTAGATCAAGACTCAATTCTCGGTTCTTGATTTTCTCGATTTAGTCTTGATTTTCTTGATTTATTCATGATTTATTCCAACTCCCCCATGAAAAAACCCATCTATTATTGGGGAATGCACACCTCCTCTTTGAGTGAGATTTATTCCTTAATTAATGATTTTTGCCATTACTATTATTAGTAACTACTATTTCAGGTTAGTTAAGTGAGTTGGAACTGCTTCTCTTGTCAGTTAAGTGAGCTTAAGTGAGATAATGCACATCACTTGACTCTTTTGGACATTAATGAGTGTGTGACATGTATCCTTAGTGGTCTAGTTCGAACTATGTGGTCTCCCTTAGCTTATGACACCTATTTTAGCTATTTCTAGCTTTTTTTACTAGAATTTCTATGTTGGAAATTCTATATATTCACCTCCTCTCTTCTCTTTGAGGATGGTTTCTCATGTATATTCATTTTTTATTAATATAATTCTCTGATTTATGGAGCAAAAAATTTCTCTTATCTCTTGAATATCAACAAATTGCATGTGTTCAATTTAACTAGAATTCTAGATCTATCGGGGTTTCTGCAGGAATTCTACAAAAATGTGGGTTACTCCAAATCACCAATGTGTGCCCCCGCAAATTTAAAGGCATGCAGTGATGTGAAATGTTTGGGCTCGAACATCGAAACTTTGTATAGCCGAAGTAGATCTTGACAATCGATCACCAAGAGGTACGTTTTAGCATATCAGTAACTCCAAAGAAATTTGTTCGAGAGATTTTTGTAAGTTTTAAACCTGTGAAGTAAAGAAATGCATATAGATTCTTAATCAAAACAAAATTTAATCAATGGATCATACACAGAGTACACAGAGATTTTATACCGGAAACCCTCAATTGGGAAAACCTTTCTTATATTCATTATCTCGAATTTCACCATTCGCTATACAATATATACATTTTTTTTAGGTATTCCATAGATACCAAAACCCTAATCCCTAAAACCGGGATTATTTTTAGTAAACCGCTAAAAATAGCAAAATCTGCTAAAAATAACAAAAACCACCCAAAAAAAAAATTCGAGGCGTTGCATGTAACCAAGGGGGGCATACCTGCCCCCCCATGGAACCCCCCTAGGAAAGCACCCGATGCACACGACACAAACATAGCACTACTACGAGGGATCGTTAGACGCAGTTGTCGAATCTAACATGCCCACACACACACATGCAAATAATATAACACATACCCAACATTCTCTCACTTGTTGTTTTCTTTGCATCCAGGTGTCCCAATATTATATAGTCAACAATCCAGGGCAACAATGCCCATTGTTACTCTACACTAAGAGAACTTTTCTGTGCTTACAGACTTTGTCAATGAATCTGCAACATTCTTCAAACTGTCAACCTTTTCCAACAACACCTTCTTTTCCTCAACCATGTCTCTTACAAAGTGATACTGAACATCAATATGCTCGTTCCCTAGTTTTGACATATACCTGCTCAAAAATCCCACTGCATGTGCAATGTCCGGTCTAGTACAGACCATTGCATACATCAAACTGCCAACTGCATTGGCATACAAAACATGGGACATGTCCTCTTCTTCTTCCTGCATCTTGGGACACTGATATGCAAATAACTTTACACCTATAGGAATAGGAACCTTGACCGGTTTACTTCCATGCATATTAAACCTCTGCAATATCGTCTCAAAATATTTTCTCTGATTCAACCAGAGTTTCTTGTTTGCATGATCTCTTTTAATCAGCATTCACAAAATGAAGTTAGCAGCAGTGATATCCTTCGTGTCAAATTTGGAGGATAGCTGCGATTTCACCTCCTTGATAACATTCATGTTATGTTCTACCAACAACATGTCATCAACAAACAACACTACATAAATGAAGTGATTACAACCTGCTTGGAATATACATAGTGATCATCCTTGCTTCTTACAAATCCCAATCCAAGGATGTATGTGTCAAACTTTTGGTACCACATCCTAGGTGATTGCTTCAAACCATATAGTGACTTCTTTAGCTTACAGACCAACTCTTTCTTTCCCTTCACTACAAAGCCTTCTGGCTACTTCATGTAGATTTCTTCTTCCAGATCCCCATGTAGGAATGTTGTCTTCACATCCATCTGTTCCACTTCAAGATCAAAAGAAAAAACAATAGATAAAAGAAATCTAATATAAGTTAACTTAGCAATAGGAGAAAAAATCTCACCAAAGTCAATTCCCTCTGTCTGGGAATAACCTTTTGCTACTAACCGAGCTTTGTATTTCTCCACTTTACCTTACGCATTAAACTTCTTCTTGAACAACCATTTGCTACCAACCAATTTTCTTCCAGCTGACAACTCAACTATATCTCATGCCTCATTCTTATCCAAGGCATCCATTTCTTCAACCATGGCCTTCTTCCAGAGTTTACTATCCTCTGAATTCACTACTTGCTAAAAGTTCTGGGATCATCATCAGTAATAGATAAAGCAAAATTGGAACAAAAATCAGGTGGACTATATGTTTCTGGTTGCCTTCTATCTCTCACTCATCTCCTCAATACTGGGGTATGAGGTTCTTCTTCTTCTTCTTCTACTTCCTCTTCTTTAGATGATTCAAATTTTGCATCATCCAACTCAAGCTCTATTTTCTCAGGTTCATCTTGCGTTGGTAGGAATTCCTGTTTGGACACATCTTTTACCTCTCTGAAAACAACATCTCGATTGTAAATAGTTTTCTTGGTTTATGGGTTCCAAAGATTATAACCTTTCACGCCATCTTTATAACCAATAAAGATACACTTTTCAGCCTTTTTATCCAGCTTACTTCTATTTTCCTTTGGAACATGTACATAAGCATCACAACCAAACACTCTAAGATGTTGAAGAG
>ML778624.1:125602-159511 GCA_009831015.1 Picea engelmannii
CCCCCCCCCCCCCCCCCTAGGACACCCCTAGGAAAGCACTCGACGCACACGAAAAAAACATAGCACTACTACGAGGGATTGTCAGATACAGTTGTCGAATATGACACGCCCACACACACACATGCAAAGAATATAACACATACCCAACAATTTTTAGTTGAGATTTGAAATTCCTAAAGCCCAGAGATCCGGAGAGCTGAAGTAAATATCAAGCGTTGGATCGCCCGAGGTGAATCTGGGCCGTCTGATCCAGAAGAGACGTGGTGTAAATCTATGGATTTTGGGTGAAGGCCCAAAGTAAGCCTCAACCGTCCGATTGAGGAGGACACACGACAAAAATCCACCCACTTCGGGGAAAAGTGAAGGTTGAAAGTTGAGATTTTTGAAATCCGAAGGCCCGAAGAAATCGTAGCCGTCAATCCATGGGAGACACACGTCAGTAGATCGCGAGCTTTGGATAAAAACATTTCAGAAAAAGTTGAGGTTTGAGTTTTCCAAAGTCCGAAGGCCTGAAGGAATGGAAGTCGTTGATCCTTGCAGTGGTAACTTCCGAAGTCCCAAAGTGCAAGGTTAATATGGGCCATCTAATAAGGGAGATACATGGTGGCAGTTTGGCCAGTTCAGGAAATTGGAGTTCGGGAGAATTGGAAGTGTGCAAGTATGGAAACTCCCAAAGTCCTGAAGCCCGAAGAGTCAAAGTGATGGGGCACGATGACGTCACCTAGAGGTGATGTGGATCCTAGAATTCCCGAAGTGACATGGCTTGCGAATGTCACCTGGGATGATGTGGACACATGGGATGTGTGCCATGTGTCAATATGTTTTGAGCATATGGAGTATTGATATGTTAGTTAGAACGTGACATGTGTCACCCACCTGATTGGGCCACGTGTCCTCTTCTAGTATTTCTCCACGTGGCGACAGATCGTGCAGTCTGGAGACTGGGTACTCTAGTGGGGAAATATGTGATAGGTTGCATTGGGTCGAAAACTCCTGAAGGCCGAAGTACATATCGACCATTGATTCTAGAAGACACACGTCGAAGGATCATCGACTTCCGGTAAAATCACTCTGGGAGAACGTGCAGGAGGAAAGTTTGAAACTT
This sequence comes from Picea engelmannii, assembly GCA_009831015.1. Classification (NCBI taxonomy): domain Eukaryota; kingdom Viridiplantae; phylum Streptophyta; class Pinopsida; order Pinales; family Pinaceae; genus Picea; species Picea engelmannii. The sequence goes on from ML778624.1 coordinate 126,708, forward strand.
CTGAAGCTCAATGAGCCGAAGAAATTCACAACTGTTGATCTATGGGAGGAAACCCATTGGAAAATCATGAACTCTGGGTAAAATCATTCCAGGAGGAGGCAAGTGAGGAAATTTGAGACTCCCGAAGTGCAGAGTCTCGAAGTGGATCTCGATCGTTGATCATGAAAGAGGACGAGGACCATTGATCCGGTCCTGGTTGAAAGTTATGATGTCCCGAAGTTGTGGACAAGCTCGTTTTAGCTAAGCGCGGGGTCATGGCCATGGTCATATGCAGATTGAGAAATGAGGAAAGGAGGGATAAGGACCTAATCAGTGGTCTTCGAGACAAGAAAGTGCCAAGGAAGGATTTAGCCATGGTTGCTAGTCGTGGTCACCTGGGAAGGTGGTTTGAAGGAAGCGCCTACATAGGATGAGATTCTATATCAGCTAAGGATAACATGACACTGTTATTTTTAGAGAATGTGGATATGATATCCATGAACAAAAAAAAAAGAGACTTGTAGGATGGTTTGACAATTTTGTTTATCATATGCATAATTCTAACAAAATGGTTGCTTACACATTTTGAAGAATTAAGGGTTCTAAACACATCAACTTAGGATGTGTATTGAGGAAATGGAAGAAGGCGAGGGAGACTTCAATCATGATAAGGAGTGCGAAGGCCAAAATACTAGAGTTGGTAATGCAGAGACAGAGTCCAATAGACGCAAGGGAAAAGGAGAACAAGAAACGTTAATAGAAATGGTAAGAATCCTAAAGATGGAAGTGCAGATCTACAAAGTAGACAATGAGAGACTGATGAGAGAGAAAAGTTAGATAAATGCTCGAGTGTTGCAGAGATTAAATCAGTTGCAGAGACAAACGAAGGAGGGATCAAACTCAAGACAAGAGGAAGAAGGTAGGTGCCATGAAAGAAGGGATGATCATGGAAGAGCTGTGTATTCCAGAAGTGATAGTAGAGCTCATGGACACCACTCACCTCCTTACTCATAAATAAATTTTTATGCATCGAATGATCTCGTATGAAGTCAAGAGGTGTTTCCTGTCAGACACCAAAGAAGGAAACAAGAGGTATATATTTTTCAAGGAGATATGAGGAAGCTCAAGCCACCTTCCTTTGAGGGTGAAAGAGAAATGGAAGATGATGTCGAAGCATGGTTTCTTGGGCTCAAGAGATATTTTCAGTTGCATAATTATTCATCCAACCTGGAAGGTTTTATCACTCCAAGAAAATCCTTAGGGTTGTAGTCTAAGGATGCTTGGTAACTTAAGAAATCACTAATAATCAAGTGTTTGGAACAATGGGATAACCAAGAAGGATTAGCAAAAAGACAACATGTCATGCCTTTAAATAAACCAGTGCTTCGAGAAACTAGATATCAGTTACAGTAAATAATCAAGGTATGAAGAAAAACATTCAAGACAACCAAGTACAGATCTGTAGTGTTATACAAGAATATAAAGAAGATCTAATTCATATCCATGAGCTATATCAGAAGATGACAGTTCTGAACAACTGAACTGAATAGAATTAAATATAGAGTAATGGAAAATGGGGACAGACTGATATATAATGACCAAAGAAAATTGTTATTCATATAGAAAGATAATGTCAAAGTACATAGCCAAAAATTTATCCAGAATTGACCTCTTTGGTCTGTGGCTTCTATGTGTTTATATAATATTTACAAAACAGTTTCAGATCCTTAATTGATGGATCAAATATTCTAAAAATAGATAGTCAACATAGATCCAAAATAATAGAAGATGATTCCTAAAATAAGATCAATTTCCTATTTTTTAGGAGTCTTCATCCTTTTCGACCTCTGATGTGTGCAGATAACCTTCCAAGGCTTGTCGATGTACTTTGATCATGATAGAATCGAATTTGCTATCATTGGTAAAAAGGCTGATTTTGTGCCCCCAAAAATAGGTGTCTAATATGAATTTGACACCTCTTCAAACACCTCATTCATCAAATCCAAACTATAAATCTAACATATTTAATTATTAGGCACATTTAGAAACTATTCTTGCAGCATATGGATCACGAAAACTTGGATCTGTGCAAAAATAGTGCATTTCTGCCCTGTTTGTGCTTTCGGTGGCTAAGAGAGCCAAGATTTGATCTTGTTAGCCACCGAAAGCTCTTCTTTCGGTAATCACCAAATCTCGAACACACACGAATTAGACATCTGTCTAACCATCTTGTTGCATTAAATTCTTCCTCTATCTCCATTTTAAAAGAAGCTTGCCTCGCCATTACAACAACAACAGTTTCCTGGTCAAATCCTATTACAAGCTCCTCAGTAATTACACTACCTTCAAATCATATCCTTGTAATTGTTGTAACCCAGAGCCTCATTTGGCCATCAGAATGTTGGTAATGTGTTAGAAACTGGATTAAAGATTCTGATTAGTAGCCTGTAACGCTGTGCTAGAATGTTCACTTGGTGCAACATTAAAGAATACTGTTAAGGAGGTATTTTTGTCAAGTCCACACATCTTCCATGATGTCGTAGTTTCCTGACCAATCACAATGTCTGCACAAGCTGGTCCTTTCTTTTCCAAAGACGAACAAGGTCTTATAATACCTTGAATATTTACATCTTTAGAACAATTTACTTCAAAGGTGCGATTGAATGAAAGACCAAGGAACTGATTTCCAGCCTCAAAAGTACGTTTGAAAGAGTCCTTGAACACAGAATGGCCAAAACTTTCTGCTAGCACAACAAGGCCACCAGTTCTTTCAACTGACACTTTCATTTCATCAACCCCAACTTGATCAAGAGCATAGGTAAAAAGGTCCAGGACATGACTCTGGCTAACAAGTTGTTTTTCAAGGCCGTCATAAAATTTGATATCTTTGTGATAATATGGAGATGCATAAACAACAAGATTCCAAGGAATTTACATTGTCTACACCCTAGGAATCTGGTTTTCAATCGCTTGGGGTCAAATTAGTAGACCTTGAGTGGGAACCTGAAAGTGATCTCGAATGTGAATGGATGGAGTTTGAGTCTCGATGTGTTCTCGGAGCAGCAGGAGATTGAGAATCTCTTTGAATGGATGAATACCTAGGTACTGAATCACGATGCCCATTGCCAGCAGATACCTTCTTCCCATTTCGAGAGCGTTCTGATGAATATGACCTCCAGACTGTTGAACGACCATGATCTTTATCAAGGGAGTTGGTTGGGAACCTATGGTGTCTGTCTCGAGGTGAAACAGAATAATCATGTCCTCGTCGAGGTACTTGAGAGTATGACCATGAACGATGTCCGCCTCTATAGGATGTAAATTTGAATCAAAGTCATACTTTTAGCTCATGAAGGCCATCAAGTGCTACATACCGAGTAAATCCTTGTGAATCAATTTCGAACCCTGTGAGTTATCCGGCCCAGGAGGGTTGCAGGTGTGGGTATGTGTGCAGGCATGAGCAGTGTCTCTCAGATTTTCCTTGAAAAATCTCTCCATGAAGGATCCATTGCCGAGAGCATTTACCAGATTGCTGCTAAAATTAATGTCTCTGCCATCCATGCCAGCCATTTTCTAAGCCCTTGACTTAATATTTTTCCTAAATTTAACCCAGACTCTCAGGAGAAATACTTCAATATACATCCATCGCCATACCCGCAACATGTTCCTTCAAAAATGACTCGTTCTGCATGATGTCCAGAGCATTAAATACATCATAATATTTCTTCTTTACCACATTGAGAACATCATTCATCAATTGTAGCAGAGGTGTTCGGGTTGACACATTATAATAGGAGTAAGCAGCCTCCAACATGGTGTAATTAGCATTGCCAAGGATCGAGGAGGGAAGAGTATAGAAGCTGTAGAAGTCTGTAATCTCATGAGTCTCAGGTTTTTCTAGCACATTTTCAATAGGAACCAGCCAATTCTCCACATCATCTTCATTGAAATCTGGGGCAACAGAAAACTGGGATAAGTAATTGTACAGAAGCCTTGTGACTGCAGGAACATCATGCCTTTCCATTTCCCTGAAACTAGGAGTAGCACGCTCCAAACCTTTAACCATGAAATCTTAAACATGATATAGGATGTTGTGGCTTGATATAAAGCATGCCCTGAGTAAATAAGAATGTCTTGTGGATCAATATCAAGAAGCCAACTCCAAAAACTGTCATTTGGCTCAGCTCTTGACACTTGGAGGATTAAATATATTCAATTTCCTTCGGCACATAGTGATTGGTGCTCAGCGCTGGGATTTGTGTTGATTTATGTGATGGCTTGTGGACTCAAAGTTTGGCATGTGTACTGATTTAGGATGTATAGGATTTGGAATTTTGACATATGGTTGGTATTTAGGTATTTGAACAACTCAATATGTAATGTGGCTTTGGTAAACATGGTAGATTTGGTCAATTTTAGATTTAAGATAAAAGTTAATCACTAAATCACATACCACATTTTATTATGTTTTTTGCAATACAGGAGAGAGAAGCATGGATTACAAGATTTGGGGAGAAAATATGAATGAAAACTCGTCAAGGATCAAAGGAATTTGGAAAACCTAGCATGAATTCGATGAAGACATTCAAAATTTTATCAGTACATTTTGAATGCTAACATAAGGTAGGATTTCCACCTACCATTTACATGGGAAAGCTGCAATGTGGTGGGACCAAATGAAGCAAGTGGAACATGTTAATGAAAGTAGGATCACTTGGAAGAAGTTCAAGAAGTACTTCTAGAAGGAGTACCTCTCAGATCATTTCTATGACAAGAAAATGCAGGAGTTCTTTGAACTCAGGTTGGGAAGCATGACTATGGCAGAGTACGAGAAGAAGTTATTGGGATTGTTAAAGTATGTCAGGTTCATTGGTGATGAGAAAGTGAAAATACAGAGATTTCTAAGTGGACTTCCAACCTTTTATAAGGAAAAGATCAAGTATGATGAACCTAATACCTTGACTGAAGCCATCAGGAAGGCTAAATACCTGTATGAGCAAGGGCAGGGAAGAGAATTCCTACAGAAATCTTGGAAGGACAATAAAAATGCAAAGTCTGATCAAAGGAGGAAAGGATTCAAACCTCCCTTCAATAGGAATGATCCGAATAGAAATCATCAAGATCAATATGCTAATGGGGATTTCAAGAAAGAATATTCCTTGGGAGAAATGGGAAGACCACAAATCCAATGTTGGGGATGCAAGGAATATCACCTGTACAAGGATTTCCCACATAGAAAGGACATAGTGAAGACTGTACACAACATCCAAGAGGCTACAATAGTCGAAGATATGGGAAGAATCTATGCAACTTTAAATGATCGATAAGCAGAGTACGAGTCCAATATGATCGAGGTGGAAGGTAAGATTATAAATCAAACTATTGTTATTTTGATTGATTCAGGAGAAATTCATTGCTACATTGATCCTAAGATAGTGGATAGATTACATTTGGAGAAAAGTAAAATTAGAAAAGCAAGTTTGGTTCATTTCGCCACTGGAACCAAAAGCAGAATCCATGATATGGTGAAAAGTTGTTTCATAAGTCTTAATGGCATGAATACTAGTATTGATCTAAATATCATACCATTGGGGTCTTATGATATTTGGATTAGAATGGATTGGTTGGACAAGCATCATGCTATCCTAGATTGTCATAACAAGAAATTTACATGTATTGATGGAAATGGAAAACAGAGCACTGTGAAAGGAGTTCCAAGACCCATCTCTATAAGGGAGATTTCAGCCTTACAGCTAAAACAATGTTTTAGGAAAGGATGTCAATTGTATGCAGCTCATGTGGAAGAGAAAGATAATAAAAAGGGGGCAAGCCTTGAACATTTGTTGGTACTACAGGAATTTGAAGATGTATTCCAAGAAATACCAGGATTTCCACCAAGGTGGGAGATAGATTTCTCAATTGATTTAGTGCCAGGAGCTGCCCCGGTGTGAAAAACACCTTACAGAATGAACACACAAGATTTAAAAGAATTATAAATGCAGTTGAAGGAATTGTTGAAGTAAGGGTACATACGTCCAAGTGTTTCACCTTGGGGAGCACCAGTACTTTTTGTCGAAAAGAAGGATGGAACCTTGAGGCTGTGTATTGACTTCCGACAACTGAACAAGTACACTATAAATACCAAGTATCCTCTACCCTGAATTGATGACCTCTTTGATCAGCTAAGAAGAGAAAAGATATTCTCAAAGATTGACCTGAGTGCAGAATACCATTAGGTAATAATCAAGGAAGAAGACATTCATAAGACAACCTTTAGGACAAGGTATGGGCATTATGAATTTGTAGTGGTGCCATTTGGACTGACCAATGCACTAGCTATATTCATGTGCTTAATGAATGGCATATTTAGAAATTATTTGGATAAGTTTGTCATAGTATTCCTGGATGACATACTTATCTATTCTAAGTCTGAAGAGGAGCGTGAACATCACTTTATACTAGTGTTGCAAGTACTGAGAGAACATCAGTTATATTCCAAGTTGAGTAAGTTTTCTTTTTATCAAAAGAAAATCCATTACTCGGGACACATTATTTCAGAGCAAGGCATAGCAGTAGATCCAGAGAAGATTGAAGCCATTAGAGGATGGCCAACACCCATAAATGTGTTAGACGTCAAATATTTTATGGGATTAGTTGGCTACTATAGAAGGTTCATAGTAGGGTTCTCTAAGATTCTTCATCCCATCACTTCTTTGAAAAAGAAGGGAACTAAATTTGAATGGACACTCAAGTGTGAAAATAATTTTAATTTGTTGAAGGAATTACTTACTAGTGCACCTGTGTTAAATATTGCTAACCCAAATGAAATTTTTGTTGTATGTACGTACGCATGTAAGGAAGGACTTGGGAGAGTCCTCACGCAAAATGGACATGTCATTGGATATGAGTCCAGAAAGCTTAAGGAACATGAGAGGAACTATGCCACGCATGACTTGGAACTTGTTTCCATTGTTCACACCTTGAGGATGTGGAGGCATTATCTCATGGGGAATAAATTCAAATTAAGGACAGACCACATTGGCCTGAAGTATCTTTTTGAACAACCAACATTAAATTCCGGGCAAATAATATGGCTAGAATTTTTAAGTGAATATGACTTTGATATCGAATATCAAGGGAAAGGAGAATAAATTTGTCGATGCGCTTAGTAGAAGAGTGCATACCATGCATGCTACTACTGTCAGTATGAATCAGTCAGACTTGAAGAGTAGAATTTTAGATGGTCTTGTTACATACCAACATTACCTATAGGTAAAGGAAAGCTTACAACAAGGGGTAAGAGATAAAGGAAGACGAATTACTCATGCATAAAAATAGAATCTATGTTCCTAGTTATGGAGAACTGAGGAATTTGGTATTGAAGGAAATGCATGATGTCCCTTATGCTGGACATCCCGATTACCATAAAACAATTACAACAGTAAGAAGTCAGTTCTTTTGGCCTGGAATGAAGAAGGATGTTGTTAATTACATCGCTTGATGTATGGAATGTCAGAAGGTGAAGGCTGAGCATAGGCACCTAGCAAGGTTGCTGCAACCATTGCCAATTCTAGAGAAGAAATGGGAAGTGATCACCATGGATTTCATCAAAGGATTACCCAGAACGAATAAGCAACATGATTCAATCATGGTGGTGGTTGAAACATTAACAAAGGCTACTCATTTTGTGCTTGTGAAGACAACACATACATCAGCTAATATTGCAGAAATTTTCATGAAGGAAATTGCTAGGTTGCATGGGATACCTAGGACAATTGCCTCGAAAAGAGATACAAAGTTTACCTCCAATTTTTGGAGGGAATTGTTTAAAGGATTTGTCACAAATCTAAACTTTAGCACAACATATCATCCCCAAACAGATGGGAAAACATAGAGAGTCAATCGAATAATTGAAGACATGCTGAGAATGTATGTGATGGATAAGCCATCTAAGTGGGAAGATTACTTACAATTGGTTGAGTTTGCATATAATAATGGGTATCAAGATTCATTAAGAATGATCCCATTTGAAGCCTTGTATGGTAGGAAATGTGATACTCCAGTAAGCTAGGACAACCCAACAGATAGAGTGGTACTTGGGTCGGAGTTGCTCAAGGACATGGAAGACTAGGTGGTTAAGATCAAGCATAATTTAAAGGTAGCTCATGATAGACAGAAAGTCTATTCAGACAAGAATAGAACAACTAGAGAATTTCAAGTAGGGGAGCATGTACTTTTGAAAGTGAATCCCAAGAAACGCTCTTTGAAATTGGGTAGTTGTACAAAGTTGGCAGCCAGATTTTGTGGTCCATTTGAAATATTGGACATAATAGGGCCAGTTTCATACATGCTTGCATTGCCTTCTTCCATGAATGTGCATAATGTATTTCATGTATCTTTACTAAAGAAATATGTACATGAACCTAACCATGTTATTGATTGGCATCTGATCCAGGTAGAGATGGAGGGAGATTTTTAGGTTCAGCCAGTGCAGGTATTGGACAGAAAATTCAAAATGCTCCGGAATAGAGTTATAGAGATGGTAAACGTTCAGTGGACTTGCTGCGGTCTTGAATATGGTACTTGGGAGCATGAGGATGCCATGCGGGTAGAGTACCTGCATCTTTTTGAATAAATTTGATATTTTGATCTCTATTTTGTATATGCACTAAGGACAGTGCCAAAATAAGGGGGAGGGGATGTAACACCCCAGGTTTTGAACCCCCATTTTAAATAATGTATTGTTACAATGCTGAGAGGACAGGGTTCCCAAACAATTATTAAAAGGCCAGTGTGCCCAAGACATGTAATGTTTTTATCATTATTAATAATAAATGCATGGTTGGCTGCTAGACAGACAATGACTAGAGTTATAGGGGGCTATGATTCCATAAGAGAGGGGGATTGAGGGGCTAAGTGTTAATTCCTATGTTAATTACCCTTTTTTCCTAAGGAAAAGGATCGATTACGTGATCTTCTTGGGGAAGGCCAGGAGGTTCGATTCCCCACGAAGTTACTTAAACTCACCTTTGGTCTGATGGCGGGGTTCAATTGATGGATTGTTCGTTGATTTCCTATACGTTCATACGTTGATTCATTTCCCTCAAGCACATTCATGCACCCACTTACCCATTCATTGATCCATCCTCATTTGTGTCTTGGCTTGGGAAAGGGGAACCGAACTACTAAAGATTAGCCATGGGGTAGTTGGTTGTAGTGGTCGCTGGTGTGATCCAGTCGTGATTTGAGGCTTGCATGTCTGAGATGCGTTGGCGTGTGTCTAGTGTTGCTCACAACTGCAAGTCCTGAGAGTTCCAGCATTGAGATTCTGGACCAGTTGTGTTGGAGTCGGAATAAGGAGAAGGAATGCCTGAGGGACTGCGTGGTAGAGAAGGGTGGAGGTCCGTTCTCTCAGGTGGTGCAAGCTTGGTAGAAGAGAGCTAGGTACTTGGATTGCTGTGAGATATGGGAAGCCTATGAGAGCTTGGGTGTTGACTATTTTGGGAAGCAAAGTAACACTTTGGAACCATCCTTGTGGATTCATAGCCCTAGCTCGAGGGTGACGCTGCTGTTGAGATTTGGAACAGTAGTGTCTACGGTTGGGTGGAACATCCTTGGTCTGTAGCTAGTTGGTGTCATATTTCATAAAGATAAGTTCTCTCTGTTATGGTATCATTTGCATGTATATGAATGTATTTTCCGTTGTATATTTAATTGTTGTTTAATTGAATCTTTAGACTATGCATGCTTCCTGACTACTGTTCTGCATGTCATTAAAGTCTTTCCTTTTATGCATCCTTAAATTTTAAAAAGGTATCAGTAAAAGAAAGAAGTCCAAGGGCGAACTTAAAGGTAGAATACCTCGGCCTATGGGTGGCTAGGTATGTTACACAATTGAGAGAAGAAGGAAGAGAGAGGCTCATTTCTCAGTGGAGGATTTTCTCTAGTGTTTGGTTTATTTTCTTGGATTGTATTGGCTATCTATATTAAGGAAGTTTTTGTTGGGTTTTCTCCCCCATGAGAGTTTCCCAGGATAAATGTTGTGTATCTTGTGATTGTGTTTCTCTCAATGATCTTATCTATTCTATGGTTATCTAGTAAATTGAAAAGAAACCTAATAATATTTTAAACCTTAACATGGTATCAGAGCTAAGCTGAAGAGAGCATCTTTCACTAGATAAAGAAAAACGTCATTGTTGTCGTACAAGAAAATTATGGATTTTTGTTGAAGAGGAATATCAACCTAAAAATCATCTAGAAAAGTGTGCCCTAGCCTAGGGAACTCTTTGGAACCTTGAGTGCACCTTTTCAGTGGATAAAAATCCTAGAAAGTGAAACCCTAGTTTTCACTAGTACCAGAAAACTAGGAAACGAGAACCAGTACCAGAAGTACCAGTCCAGAATTCCGCTGGTCCAATTTGAGGGGGGGAGGATGGATTTTCTGAAATCTAATTGCACCAGCTTATTCACCTCAGCTTAACACATCTATCCCCTGGATCAGAATTTCAAAATTTGAAGTTTAAAAAATTAGGGTTTCCTCATAAAACCCTAAGTTGCAGTTGCAGTTGTAGTTTCAGAATCAGTTGTAGTATCAATTGCAGTTGCATTATCAGTTGAAGTATCATTTGTAGTACGATTTGAAGTCACCCTTGAAGTTTTTAAGAGTTGGTAATTATTACTGTTGCTACTAGATGGTGCCACTACCTGAAAATACTATCAGAGGTATCTATTCACATATGTTTAAACTGTTAATCTTTAAAGGGAATTTGTAGAAGCAGGGATCTCTTGCCATAGATCCAGAAGGATCTCAAGATCTAACACATTCAGAGAAATAATGCAACCCAGGTTTGATTATTCTGATATGCATCTATTTTTTATGACATTATTTTGATCTAGGTTGCATGTTTAAGCTATGACCATCATACTAACCTTTGGTCAAAATTTAAGTCAAAGTATTAGATTGATTAAATTTGAGATCATAGAGTTTATCCTCTAACCCATCTTTCTGTCAAGATAGCATATTGTCTTAGTATATAAGACAGGTTGAAGAAAGCACTCATCATCTTGAGTGAAGGAGACTTGGAAGAAAATCAACACACTCATTCTTGAGGACAAGGCTCCAGGTTCCAGGTTTGATTAATTAAGTTTATAAGATTCAAAGTTGCACATGACAAGTTGATAACTACCCCTTTACAAGTAAACATTATAGTTGAGGTAGAAGTCTTTGAAAAGTATTATACTTGGTAGCATGTGAGCATATTGAGATAAATTCTTAATGTAATCATTTACCAGATACAACTAACATATCCTCTAGGAGAAACTTCTTATGTTGGTTCCAGGTTACCATGGAGTAATGTTTTCTCACAACACTAGAAGAGTGTTGACCTCATTTTGTATTTCATCTCTTACTTTTGATCTTTGTTTCAGACAGGTCACAAGTGATATCTCTAAAGGAGCTATTGTGAGGATTATTCATGCTATTGTTTTATTCACTATTATCAAAAGAGTATTATTCTTGCTTGTTGTTTTGTTGACCTTGTTTCAGGTCACAGGTAATAACCTTGAGGAAGCTATAGTGAAGGTTGAAGAAGGCAACAAATTAGATGAGACATGAAGAAGACTATGTACATGACCGTATACATTCATGTACCAAAGAAGATGAAGAAGAAGCTATATTTTGAGATCCAGAGTATCTCATATAGAGATTGTCTGTAAGGAGTAGAAGGCTCCAAAGATGACCGAACATTAGAACAAGAATTCACAATAGACTTGTTCAAAAGATAATGAAGCCAACTTGACAGGAAGAAAAATTCACTTGAACTCTGACTCAACTTTTCATATTTATACTTGGTATTTAACACCAAGTATACCCCATAAGATATGATGAAGTCCTTGTAGAATCAAAAGAAAATGATAGTAAGCCTGATCTAAAAAAGGATCAGATTAAGAGACAACTTCCAGGAATGGGAGATAGATGCCATGAGAAGACTAGATTGTATCTTCAGAAAATTCTAAGAGATATGAAATCTCCTGGGAAGATTCCCTTGTTTCAAGTGATAGATAAGGAAGCCAGTCATAAAGACTAGGATATGGATTCTTCCATGAGACTAGAAGAGAAGTCAATATTGACTTCCAAGATTGATTTAAACAGATCAAGCATGTTGCAGATGTACAAATACTGATGTGTGTCCATAGGATTCTCCCAACAAGAGGGAGAAGACTATGATGAGACACTTACTCCAGTAATTGGAGAAATAGTTCCAGTATTTATGAAGACAACTAGAACAACCATGATTCATATATAGTATGAGATGCAAGGGGATACATCCCCATATTTAAAATTGAGTGGCAGTTGGTGAATTACATTAGTTGGGTCATGGAGACATGACTACGATTAAAGATAGAGTTACATCCATGAAAGAAGAAGAGCTACCTTCAGTATCAGTTATTGAGCCACTCTCAGTTTCATATGAATCTATTTCCATGATAGAATAAGAGGCATTACTATAAGATTTCAGCAGCCACTGTAAGGATGAAGCAGTCATTCTCAGCTTCAGAGCAGATGTAGGTGCAGATTCCTAGTTCCAGAAGGAACAGTTGTAGAAATAGGAGAGGACATACTCTCAAACAATAAGGAAAATAGTGACTTGCAGAAACCACATAGAGCTAGCACATGATTGTGCAGATTGAGTTGTAGCTAATAAAGTGTACCAAATTGGTACAATGTAATGTGAAAATTTGGTTTGAAGTTGAATATAGAAAGACTCAGGTTTGCAGGTTGAAGAAGGATCTGTATAGGCTGAAGCAATCTCCTAGAGATTGATATGGAATAATTGACAGTTTCCTAAAGATCTTGGGCTTTACCAAGAGTAAATCCGATTCTAACCTTTACCTCGAGGTCATGAATGATGAGCTAGTAATGTTACTACTATATGTAGATGATGTATTCTTGACAAGATGAAGAAAATATCATCTTAGATTGAAGAAGAAGCTCGCTACATAGTTTGATGAAAGAACTAATGTTTTATCTATTAGGTCTTGAAGTTTGGTAGAGCCCAGAAAAGATCTTCCTTAACCAAGGGAAGTATGTAGTTGAAATATTGAAGAGGTTTAATATGTTGGAATATAAATCCATGAACAGACACATGGAAACAAATTTCAAGCTCCTGGTAGATACCTCGTCTGAATTGGATGATGCTACTCTATACAGAAATATCATTGGTTTGTTGATGTATCTAATGAATACCAGGTCGGTTATATGTTTTTCTGTGAACACCTTTGAGTCAGTATCTAGTAGAGCCCAAACGTTTTCACCCTGTAGCTGCAAAACATGTGATGAGATACCTTAAGGGTACATTGAAATATGGTCTCTGTTATAATGGAGATCATGACTTTAGACCGATTGGTTATATTGATTCAGATTGAGATAGAAGTGTATCTAATAGAAATATCACTTCAGGATGTTGTTTTAGTCTTGGGTCAACCATGAATTCATGGTAGAGTAGGAATCAATCCATTATTTCTCCTAACATGGAAGAAGCAGAATACATTGCCACATGTTCCACCAGTTATGAATCCATATGGCTTCAAATTTTGTTAATAGATCTATTTGATCTAGAGATGGAAGCCACCGTGATCCTATGTGATAGCCAAAGTTGTATAAAAATGATGTGTTCCATGATGAGTCAAAGCACATAGAGATCTGGTATAACTTCATTCATGATATGATGCAGCGAGGAGCTATAAATCTCCAATATGTTGGCACAGTTGAACAAGTTGCAGATGTGTTGACCAATCCTCTTTCTCGTGTAAAGTTTGAGCACTTTCGAGACAAGCTTGGTATAGTTTGAAAGGACCTCCCTCGAAAGGGGGAGTAGTGTTGATGATGCTATGGTATCCTAAACAATAATGGGTAGCTCAGTTAGGATTTAATATTCTAGGGGACTGATCATCCCTAGACAAATCCCAAAGGTCTGTAAGGATGAGATGTCAGATTACTTGTGCATGTATATGCTATCTTTGGTCAGTAGTGGTAGCTTTGTTAGGATTCTATATATCCTAGGGAATCTTTTCATTCCTGGGAAGATCCTTTGGATTTGTCAGAGTACCACAAGATGTTGTTGATGCCAGCCTCGTGCTAAAGATTTCCATCTTCGTGTTGATGTTGTTGATGCCAGCCTAGTGCTGAATATTTTCAGCTTCGTGTTGATGTTGTTGATGCCAGGTTAGTGTTGAATATTTCTAGCTTCTTGATGATGTTGTTGATTCCATCCTAGTGCTGAATATTTCCAGCTTCGTGTTGATGTTATTGATACCATCCTCGTGATGAATATTTCTAGCTTCGTGTTGATGTTGTTGATGCCAGCCTTGTGCTGAAGATTTCCAATTTCATGTTGATGTTGTTGTGATGCTAGCCTCGCGCTGAAGATTTCCATCTTCTTGCTGATGTTGTCGAGTTGCCAACTTCGTGTTGATGTTGTTGAGATGCCAACTTCATGCTAAATATTTCCATTCTAGTGTTGATGTTGATGATGCTCTAGCCTTTGTGATGTGATACTGCTATTGTTGATTTTGTATCAACCTTGTGCTATTATTGATGATGATGATGATGTATTAGTGTTATTATAATCCATCTTGATGCAAATGTTGATGATGCCACTTCAACTTCTTGCTAAATATGATGATGATGATCCCACTTCATCTTCTTGTTGAAGATGATGATGATGATGCCATTTCAGTTTCATGCTCAATATGATGATGTTACTTTAGCCTCATGCTAAATATGTTGATGATATTACTTTATCTCATGCTAAAGAAAATGATGATGTTACTTTAGCCTCACGCCAAAGATGATGATGATGTTACTTTAGCCTCATGATGATGAGGATGATGATGCTACTCCATCTCCATGCTATGAATGATGATGATGAGTAAAACTTTAAATGATTTATAGATATGCAAGTCAGTGTTCCATATTTTGTTGATGTTGTTTCCCTCTCTCCCTCCCGATGATGTTGTATTGAGTTGTGTCTGTAGAATACCCTTCTTGTTAAGGGGAGTGCTAAAATATTCTAACTGCAAAGAGTATTCTATTTATTATTGAGTTATTATTCATTAGATCAATCCACTTTTGTGGATTGATCATGTTGGGCATTGTAATTGACCAAATCCCCTTATATGGATTGGCCAAACCCTAAATATATTCTGCAAATTAAGAAGTCATTCCATAGGATAATTAAAGCAGTTTTAACAACTAAAGAAGACAAGTCGTCCCTGCCCAGTGAAGAGACACCTTTCCAACATCTGCCAGTTTGTATAAATAAAGGAAGACAATGCCTCATTTGCTCACTCACTCATTAGCTCACTTAGTGCACAAGTTTGATAGCTGCAGTTGGGAGAAGAAGGAAGAGAGAGACACATTGCTCAGTGGAGGATATTATTTAGTGTTTGGTTTATTGTCTTGGCATTATATTGGATATCTATATTAAGGAATTTTTTGTTGGGTTTTCTCCCCCATGAGGGTTTCCCAGGATAAATCTTGTGTATCTTGTGATTGTGTTTCTCTCAGTGATCCTATATATGCTATCATTATCTAGTAAATTGAAAATAAAACTAATGATATCTTAAACCTTAACACTTCTTATCTTGTTTGTTAGAGTTGCATGTCTTCAAGGATTTCATTGGTAATCTACATTCACTAGTTTTATGGCCATAGTTGGTGCACTTGTGGCATTCAACATTGTACTCTTGTAGAGGAGAAAATAAATTATGATTTATTTTTTTCTACATCATTCTTGTTGTTCTTATATCTTTGGACATTTCTTGGTTTGTAGTTTCTATAGGATTTACAATGTACTTCTTTGTGTCCAAAGTTGTTACATGAATAGAACTATCCAAGGAAGATATGATGACATCTATTAGGAGGATTCCTTCTGATTATCGTATTTCCTTTTCCTTCTCATACCATCCTTCTGATATTTGCATTTCCTTTTCCTTTTGGATGAGGTTCTTTATTATTAAAAATAGTCTTCAATGATGTCATCTTCATCTTGTTATCTTCTCTTTTTGAGGGATTTCTAAGAGCATATACATAGTTGATTGATCTTTTATCCGTTTTCTTTGTAGTAGAGGTTGAATTTTGATCATATCCCAATCTTGATTTATCATTTGGTGATCTTTGGATGTTAAAAATATCATTCAAAATATTTGACCTATTCTCAAACTTTGATTGGTGATTTCCTCTTTCTAGTTCTCCTTTCAGTTGGCTAATTTCATCCTCTAGCTTTTTACAAACTTTTTGTTTTTCCTTGAATTTTTCATTCCAGATTTCTTTATTTCTTTTGACTTCTTGAAGATGAGTTTTCAAGTCAATTATGATTTTCTCTTATTCTTTTATTATTTTTGAAATTTTCTTTTCTCTTATTTGTTGTCTTGTTCAAATTTTAGCAGCTGTCCTCTTAACAACTTGTTCTTCTTTTTATACTTTCGAAGTTCATCTAGGGCACTGATCATCTCTGCTTCAAGGTTTACTTCTTCTTCAACCTCAGAGTTTTCTTCTTCAATACCAAAGGTATTTTTAATATGATTACCTTGGGTTTATATGCCCTTAAATAGATTCTCAGATTCTTCTTCCTCTTCACTTCCTTCAGATGACTTGTTGTCCTCTTCAGTGTAAAATGAATTCTTATTTTTGTGTACCTTCCTTTTGTCTTTGGTTTGGATTTTTTTCTATTCTTTGAAAGTTTTTTCATCATCACTTTCTTCTTGTTTTGGATAGGGACATTTGAAAGAAAAATGTCCAATCTTTCCAAAGTTAAATCATATTAGAGGAAACTTTGATTTGTATTTACCAGTTCCTTTCTTGATTTTCTTTATGAAGTTAGCTATTTATTATTCAGATATCTATGACTGATCTTCATTAGTCACATGCTCACGTTTATTCTTTGATTTTTATGCTTTGAAGGTTATTTCTCCTTTTTTTGGTCTTTCTTTCCCTATTCTCATCTCATACGCCGTGAAGATCCAATGTAGGTTATCAATTGTGAGATTATCAAGAACTATTATATCTTCAAGAGTGGAACTCTTGGAATCATATCTCATGGGTAATGATATCAAGATCTTTTGGACAATGGGTTGATCTTTGAGGTATTCTCCTAATGCTCTGATTGAGTTGACCACTTCTTATTATCTTTGAAGATATTCTACTATGTTCTCTTCTTCTTTCATTTTCAAGTGTTCAAATTGTGTTATGTAGGTTTGTAGTTTGGCCTTTTTGACCTCTCTATCTCCTTCATATATGACTTTTAGTTTATACCTGATTTATTTTGCTGACTTACAATGCATTACTTTCACAAATATAGGATTGGTTAATCCTCCAAGTATGACATTGGCTGCTCTTGCGTTGTCATTACAAATATTCTTTCCAGTTGTTTATGTGGGAGGAGTAGTAGGTGCAATGTACCCCTATTCTACATATTGTTAGATATCACAACCCAGGGAAATTATGTAGCCTTTCATCCTCACACTCCAAAGTGCATAATCATTCCCTTTGAATAAAGGTTCTCTGGTGGAAGACATTCCCTCTTCTTGATCCATTGGATTATGCATAATCTACCTTCCAGTTATTAGATTGTGTTGAAGGCATCGACTTTGATACCAATTGTTCGAATGTAGTTTAATACTGAGAGGGGGGGGGGTGAATCAGTATAATAAATTTTATCAATTTTTTAATTATTTATTAACTTTATTGATCAAGCAGAAACTTCAGTAAATAACATCAATAGCTATAAACTTAAATTATAGATTATAGGTTTTGTATAAATATTGATTTATAGCACCAACTCTAGGAGACAAAAATTTCCTTTTTTTAGGGAACCAAACCTAGGAAGCACCAATTCCTTTTATTTAGGGAAACAACCCTAGGAAGCACCAAATCCCTGGTTTTAGGAATCCAACCCTAAGAAGCACCAACTCCCTTGTTTTAGGGAACCAACCCTAGGAAGAACCAACTCCCTATTTTAAACTTTAATTAGAAAATGATGCTAATTCTTCCTTGCTCCTCCCTTCCACCCTCACTTCATAATTATCTTCATCTTTCTTCCTTGGACTCTGCACATGATTTTGATCTTCAGAAGTAGACCTCGAAGACACTTTTCTTTCACCATACCTTTCTAGTTATATAGTATTCCAATAGGTATGAAATTGAATAATTGTGTCTTTTTAATAGTGAACCATTACACCTCTTCATTTAATTAAGACAAATGGTAAATTTTCTTTTATTAATTGATTTTCGAACACCAAATTAGACAATAATTTTTGTACGTATATTCTTGGGCACTGAAAATGAATTTAAAATTCTATGACATGGGTTTTGTGCAGAACATGCCAAATTAGATCAAATGCACTTGATTTCCCTAGAAACTGTATGAGTTGGATGGTATGGGTGGTTATTTGAAGGCCACTTGCTCACATTTATTGCTGCGACCACCTTCTAAACTTTCCAAATGAAGCATCCACTTGAGAAGCAAAGATTTGGTCGCAAATCCACATGATTGATAGCTATGACCGAGAGATATGTCCTTGGTACTTATCCTCTTAAGAACCTATTCTTCATGTGATAACTCCATGTTGTTAGCACCGAGAGTCACCCTCGGACTACAAGAAGATAATCCCAATACCCATAAAAAAAAAGTTAAATTGGATTAAAATGGCTTGGGTAGGTCAGTTAATAAGACTGCAGGGAGAGGAAAAGATAACAGAAGTAAATACAAACTAGTTTGGGACCATTGGGCTATGGAGTCATAAGTATCGTGAATACTGAAGGCATTTAAATTGCCTATCAGACAAAATGATTTATGTGGTGATGAGGATAAAGAAGAAAGAAAATGTCTAAGTGATGGACCATGAAAAAGGGGCAAGATGACAATAGATCCCCTACTACCTCAAGAATCCATAGATCAGAGAGATGCTACATCTAGGAAAGAAGAAAACAAAAAAAGTACGATGAACCATGAAAGATGGGCAAGATGAAAACAGATCCTCTACCACCTCGAGAATCCATATATCAGAGAGATTACATCCAGACAACAAGAAAAACAGAAAATGTTTGAGTGATGAACCATGAAATATGGGAAAGATGACAACAGATCCTCCACCGCCTCAGTAATCCATAGATTAGAGAGACGGTACATCCATACAACAAGAAAAAAAACATGTGTTTGAGTGATGAACCATGAAACATGGGCAAGATGACAACAGATCCTCTACTTCCTCAGGAATCCATAGATCAGAGAGATTACATCTAGACAAGAAAAACAAAACAACATGTAAACTAAGAAGATAGTCTGATAAAAAAAACTCAAAGGAATATTCAATAACATAATATTTACAATACAATCCTTCAGGCCTACAAAATAAAGTACAAATCCCTGCTCCTAAAACTCTCTTGGCTCTCTAGCCTCTGAAAAACCCCCCTTTACAAAACCTTAAACTGATCTATTTATAATCAGATCAGTTCAGAAATGTGAGGAGTGTGACTTGGCCATCTCATTTAAATCTTTTGTCTACGCATCCTTCTGTCAGACTATGCATGTGTTCTCCTGTTAGACGCGAGCTTAGATCAATATGGGCCTGCAATATGAAACCGTCCCTCATGGTACCTCAGGCTAACAATTTTGTCTGCTCAGCAAGAGCTTCCATGCCTTCTATTTATGGACTGAGATGAGGTTTCAGCTACTAGTCCCTTTCCATTAACTAAATCCTCCTTGGGTTTGGAATGCATATTAATGCCTAGGGGGCGGCCACATGCTGCTATCGGATTTGATGTTATATAAGCATGTGATTGCGGGGCCGTTAAAGGGATTTTGTATCCACACTGCTTTTGAGCCCACAAATCACCACCTTCCACCACATAGTTCTTTCACTATACCATGGTTTCAATTGTGGGAATGCTCAAGAATTTTATCGTTCAAGCATTTTGCATCCCCGCAATGAAATGCGGTCATTGATCTGGTCACAATCTGCAATTTGGGAAAGCCCTTCTTTTGTTCCCATGTGTCGCTCTTGGATGGAACCTGCTCCCTACTGCAAAGATCAACGGTTCACATTCACTTGGATAGTTCATGCTTCGAGATATTTCTTCTGCTTGCTCGCAAAATCCTCTGAAGTGCCGAATTCTTGAAGTGAGAGATCTGGTTATGCATGGCCTCTTGATTTGGACAATCGGTATTCACTTTGGGAGTTCAGGATTTGGGCCTTCGGGAGTCCTTTACTCACTTAAATTCTTCTTTCTTTCTCTCGGAGTATGAGATCGCCTAACATGTGTCCCTTGATGAAATATCAATGACCACGAGCGATTCCAGGCTCACAACTAGCAGATAATTTAATTTCCTTTCCGATCCATGCAATGCGAAGATGCTCATTCGTGGAAATATCAATATGCACTGTTGATCTATTGATCTAGCAAGATCAATGATCTTGAGCGATTGTAGGCTCACAACTTAAAGAAATTTTAATTTGCATCTTGATCCCCGCAATGCCTCCCCACCATCGATTCCTCTTCGATGATATCTAATGGTCATGACTTAATCTTTATAATATGACGATTGATCTTTCTCTCGCTCAGATCTTGTGGATGAAATTTGAATCTGTTCGCCTGCCAGTATTTTGAACTCGAAATGGATTGATTTTGAATGTTGCGCTTGGATTCTTCTTGTGAAAACCACAGAATTAGACATCCTTCTGCCCTTGACAACTATATGTGATAACATTGGCTCCACATGGGATGGCATGCTCCCTGTGAGCTTCCAAGAACAAGAAATTCTAGTGCCTTAGATGTTGGGTTGTGGATTCGAGCTCAGATACATTTGTTGAAGGCGACAGGCTGACACATACACTGCTCTACTTACAAAAAGAAAACAAACACACATGCTCCAGAAAGATCTTATTTATGTACAATCCTAGACTAACTGATTTTTTACAATGTGTTAGGTGAAAGGAAGCTTCCACCATATCCATTCAAGTAACTTCCTAACTGAAAACTTATTTACTCTATCACTGAACAACAAGGGACAATGGAATTGTGACAGCAAATTAATTACATTCTTCGGATTTCCTCCTAACGATGAAGGTAAAATAAAGCTTGGAGGATTCAATACATCGAGGAAATACAACTCCATGTATTCCCCTATAGGGTCATAAAATAGGTGATAAAACCTACTAGGATGGTAACATAAAGCCTGCTCTTCTTTATAGCTACTCACACATGGTTGAATGTTTGTGGTAAGCATAGGTGAGTGAAAGGATGATGCAGGATGTTGATCCATTTCTCTTTTCCCATATCTGATAAAATTTGTTGGCTGATGGCAAGAAATATCCTCATGTATATCAATGGATGGATCTTGCTCTTTACCATGATGCTCTTTGTAGAAGCTTTCACTTTCATTAGAAGTTTGGCTACTAATTCCTTTTGCTTCTAACAAAAAAAAAACCTCAGCATCTTCATCACCATCTCCATAATGATCAAGTAAAGGAGGAGCCTCGAACGACATACCAAGAGGTATCTTCTTCCCAACACGAGAAAATTGTTCATCATTCTTAAACACATGTTGCCTTTCAATATTCAATCTAGGAAGCAATATCTTATCATCATCATATGAGTCAAAAATAGGTTGCTCATATCTAGAATTTTTAGAGACAGGGCTACAAACAATATCAACTTCCAAAACAGACTAAATTTCTACACTTGCCTTACTGAGACAACAAACAAAGTTTTCATCTGATGCAGATGAACAGGGAAGAGAAAAAGTTGATTCCTCATCCAAGGTATCTTCTTGATTCTCATAGCCTTCATAAGAATCAACTATATCCTGAACATAGTCTTTATACTCCTCACAATACCTATGACAAATTAACTCAGAGGAATAAAAATTTTGACAATGCATATTGAAAGATGCATGAAACTCTTCGAGTGAAGAAATGCTAGAAAACTCAAGAGAGTGATACCAAATACAAGCATCTCCTAGAAGAGAGTACATAAACAACTTCATACGTATATCTTCATGTTGGATGTCAAGATGTTGTACCAAAGCATAAAATACAAGAACATGTTCAAGAGGGATTCCATTCTTACCTTCATAAAAGCTTGGTAGCAGATCTTTCCATTCATCGATATGAGGCACAGGATGTGGATAACCAGCTATGGCTAAGAAATTTAGTGGGGAAAACCTCCTGGCCATGATAACCTCCATAGACATTTGATTTGTCTCATTCCAATGGAGTCACCAATAGATTATGAATAATGGTGTCGCATGGTGAAAGATAAGCAGTCAAAATAATGTGACCAACTTTAGTTCACCATCTAAAACTGGTTCTATTTGTTTTTGTTCTCCCAGGGAAGATATATTCACCTCCGTTACTAGCAACAATGCCATGAATGTTATCACTAAGAGACACCCTTCGATTGCAAGAGGATAAGCCTAGTACCCATAAAAAAAGGTAAAATGGATTAAAATGGCTTGGGTAGGTTGGTCAGTAAGACTGCAGGGAGAGGAAAAGACAACGAAAGTAACTGCAGAATAGTTCAGGACCATTTGGATATGGATTCATACGTATCATGAATAATGAAGGCATTTAAACTTCCTATCAGACAAAAGGATTTATGTGGTGACGAGTAGAAAGAAGAAAGATAATTTATGAGCGATGGACCATGAAAAATGGGCAAGATGAAAATAGATCCTCTATCGCCTCAGGAATCCATAGATCAGAGAGATGATACATCTAGACAAGAAGAATAAAAAATGTTTGGTGAACCGTGAAATATGGGCAAGATGACAATAGATCCTCTACCACCTCAGGAATCCATAGATCAGAGAGATTACATCCAGACAAGAAGACAAATAGAAAATGTCTAAGTTATGAACCATGAAAGATGGGAAAGATGACAAAAAATCCTCCACCGCCTCAGGAATCCATAGATCACAGAGTTGCTACATCTAGACAAGAAGAAAAAAAACATGTGTTTGAGTGATGAACCATGAAATATGGGCAAGATGACAACAGATCCTCTACCGCCTTAGGAATCCATAGATCAGAGAGATTACATCCAAACAAGAAAAACGTAACAACATGTAAACTAAGAAGACAGTCTGATAAAAAAAACTCAAAAGAATATTCAATAACATGATATTTACAATCCAAGCCCTCATGAATACAAACTAAAGTACAGATCCATGCTCCTAAAAATCTCTCAACTCTCCAGCCTCTGGAAAAAACCCCTTTACAAAACCTTAAACTGATCTATTTATAATCAAATCAGTTCACAACTTCCAGGAGTGTGACCTGGCCATCTCATTCAAAGATTTTGTCTGCACATCCTTCTGTCAAACTGTGTGTGTCTTCTCCTGTCAGACGAGTGCTCAGATCAGTATGGGCCTGCAATATGAAACCATCCCTCGTGGTACCTCGGGCTGACATTTATGTCTCCTCGGTTAGAGCTTCCACACATTCTATTTATGGACTGAGCTGAGGTTTCAACTACCAGTTCCTTTCCATTAACTAAATCCTCCTTGGGATCAAAGTGTGTATTAACACCTCGGGGGCGACCATGTGTTGCTGTCGAATTTAAAGTTATATAAGCACGTGATTGTGGGGCCATTAAAGGAGGTTTAGATCCACACCTCTTTTGAGCCTGTAACTCACCACCTTCCACCACATAGCTCTTTCGCTATACCATGGTTTCAATTGCGGGACCACTCAAGAATTTTATCATTATAGTATGTTGTGTTCTCGCAATGAAACATGGTCGTTAATCTGGTTGTGATATGCGATTTGGGAAAGCCCTTATTTTTCTTCCATGTGCCACTCTTGGATGGACCCTGGTCCCTACTACAAAGATCAATGGTTCACATTCACTTTGGGAGTTCGGGATTCAAGAGATTTTTTGTGCTTGCTCGCGCAATCCTCCAAAGTGTCGAATTCCCAAAGTGAGAGATTTGGTGATGCGTGGCCTCTTTATTTGGATGGCCGAGATTCACTTTGGGAGTTCGGGCCTTTGAGATTCTCTTACTCACTCAAATTCTTCTTTCTTTATCCCAGAGTACGATATCGCCTGACATGTGTCCCTTATTGAAATATCAACGACCATGAGCGATTGCGGGCTCACAACTAGCAGATACTTTAATTTCCTTTCCGATCCCTACAATGTGAAGATGCTCATTCGTGGAAAGATCAATATGCACCGTTGATCTAGCAAAATAAATGATCTTGAGAGATTGTGGGCTCACAACTTGAAGAAATTTTAATTTTCATCCCGATCCTTGCAATGCCTCCCCACCATCGATTCCTCTCTGATGAGATCTGATGGTCGTGACTTAATCTTGTTGATCTGACGACTGATCTTTCTTTCTCTAAGATATTGTGGCTGAATGTTGAATCTTTTTGCCTACAAATATTTCGAACCCAAAATGGACTTCTTTTGAATGTTGTGCTTGGAATATTCTAGTGTAGACCATGGACTTGGATGTCCTGTTGCCCTTGAAAACTATATGTGATAACACATGTAACCCAATGCTATGAACACATAATAAAAATGGCACTTAGTCTCCAATTTTCTTCCATGCTAGCTCTTCATCTCCCATGTGATCATAACCTGTGACTTGGGGATGGAACCAAATCCTCTAGACTTCGACCTTAGGGTTATTCTCCCTTTACAATCTTTCAACTCTCTCGGAGTTTGACCTACCGAAGTGGTCATAAAGTAATGTTGATTTCTTACTATCGGTTGGAAACTCCCCCTTATGCTATCCTTCCACTATCTTAATCCAATGACTATGACTTAATAAAGTGTTTAGATGGATGAACTTTATTTATTTCGAGACTTTAGTACTCTCGAACTCCAGGATATTAGAACTCTAAATTCGTTCAACTCCCATGGAGTTATACCTACAAAGTTCTTAATCCATCCTTACACTTCTTGATCTAATGGCTCGCATTACTCTCGAATTCTTCCTTGTATCTAACAGTTGGTGGGATTTTGGGGCTTCGACACTCCATGACTTCAATAATTTGTGGCTTACCCTTTCCTTCTTCTATACTTGATGAGATGGTCGAGAATTCACCGAAATTTCTTTCTTGATCCAACTGTTGGTAGGACTTTGGGCATTTTGTGACTTCACGATTTCATTCCTCTGTCTTTTCTCCAATGATCACCGAAGTGGTGAAGTTCTAGAGTCTTGAATCTTTATATCTCCCACTTAGCTTCGATCAATGGCTAATGATCGATCAATTTGATCTGCTAGCTTTGGTTATACTTGAAATATAGATCTAATGGTTTTAATCTCTCTCGATTTGATGGTTGGGACTTATCTCTCTCATCTTTTAGATCTAACTTGATATAAAGATTGAGATTGATCCTGATATGGATCTAATGACTGTAATAATCCCGACTATAATAAGGTTCTCTTCACTATTTACAAACAAAATATTTCATTGGTTCTGTGGGAATTTCGATCCCGATAGAGATTTATTTGTAGTGCTCCTCCCTTATGAGATTTTTGACTTGTATTTGACATTAATGACAATTGATCTTCCAACACTAATCAAACTCAATCTTGTGTTCATTCCATGACCCTGTGTGCATCACCTATATTATAAGTAACATTTGAGGATTTTTCAAAAGCACTTATAGTTAGTGGAGGAAGAAAGACTAGTAGTAGCCAGAGAAAAGGAAGTAGTGTTCCGAGTCAGAGTCAATCAACATCACCAAGGGGAGGTACTACAAAAAAAAACATGGTAGGTTTAGACAACACAATGAGACTACTTGAGTTCCATAGAGTTAGGTCGAAGGACATAAAACAACATATATCTGTATGTGAAACAATTTGGGCTACGAAGAATTTCTAGGATGAGGCCATAAAGATTACGTAGTTGGAAATCTACATAATCTTGTGTATATGTGTATGAAATTCTAGTAGGAAATCAAGAAATACTTTAGCATAAATTAGAAAATACTTTATGGCCTCATCCTAGAAATTCATACACATATACAAAAGGGATAGAATTTCTAGGATGAGGCCATAAAGATGGCCATAAGATTACGTATCTTTCCTACTAGAATTTCATACACGTATGCTAAAGTATTTTCTTCTCCTGTATATGTGTATGAATTTCTAGTATTGTGTATGAAATTGCAGAGTACCACACCTACAGGAGAAGAAAATACTTTAGCATAAATTAGACAAGCATTGTTGAAAGAGTTCAAGAAATTGAAGTTTGATTCACAATACATTACAAAGCTGAAGGAAATCAGATAAGTACATGAATTTGTTTGGGACTATGATCAAAGGTTTAAATATTTGATGGGTAGGTTGACATTTCAAATCCCTGATCAATAACACAAAGAATGGTTCATTGCAGGACTACTACCATACATTCATCGACCATTGATTCAATAGAAGGTTGTGTTGCATTCTGAAGCTTTGGATATTGCAATGAAGATGGAAGCATCCCCTATAGGAGATGGTGGGGGGATGGCACAAGTCCAGACATAATTATCCGCCTTGAAAATTCAAGTGGAAGAACTGACAAAAGGGAAGGAGAAGCGAGAACAAATCTGGTGTACCAAGTGTAGTACTAAAGGACACCATAAGGACGAATGCCCAAAATTTGCGCAGTATTTATAAACTAGAGCACCGATTCCATTACCAGGAGGATGGTACTAGGAAATATGTAAGAAATGGGGACATCATCCAACTGAGTTTCCATTACAACAAAAATACTAGAGTATGCTAAGGAACTTTTTTTGTAACTTTTGCAAGTCAATCAGGCATGAAGAGAAGGATTTTCGCACATTCAATCTAATGAGAGAGTGAACTTTAGATATGTATAGGATTCAGGAGGAGAATGTTGTGACAGAAGGAGGTGGTCCATAGTATAAAAATCAAAGATGCTTCAATCCAAGAAAATTAGGAGGATTTGGTAGAGGTCGAGGTAGATGAAATTTTGGTAGAGGAGGTAGAGGACCAATAATATGTTACAATTGTAATCAACCGAGACACTTAGCTTGTGACTACCCAAATCCTTGCACAAATTGCACATATTGTAGAGCACTGGATCATGCAATGGAATACTATCATCAACTACTTGTGAAGTGGCAGGCAAGAGGGAATAAGAACCAGACCCAAAATCAAAATGTACAAAACATGTCAGTCAAGGAATGCAATGAAGGACCTAGAATAGTAGTTGTTATGCACTGAGGAACTAGAAAATGGGTTGATGCAATGAATGGAGGGAGGCGGGTTGGACAATGGGTGATGAAATCAGTAGGACCTATGCCAACATTTGATCCTAAGAAAGAAAAGGAGATGTATCAGAGGGAAATAAAATAGATGATATGACCAAATTGGGTAGCATCAACATAATCTATTCCTCCTCTCTGTGATCGTACTATACTAGAAAAGGCATTGGAGAAGGTAAGTACTCTAAGAGAGTTTATAAGAAGTTCCATAGAAATGATGAAAGATGAAACTACATTGAATGCATTATGTGAAATGATCGATCATTGTGCACAAGAAAGGGAAATTCCTACTGCATAGAGGGTAGTGAATCAAACCCTACACAAACAGAGGACCAGCAAAGAGTTCATATTGAGTGTGCAGATTGGGGAATATGATGTGGATAATGTTATTTTATACTTGGGTTTTGATGTAAATGTGTCACCAAAGAATACATGGGTAATTGTGGGTAAACCCAAGTTAATATGGTATACTCTTCAGTTAAGGTTGGAAAACCAATAGAAGAAAGCACCAATTGGTCAATTGATAGGGATACCTATGGATTTTGATGGGGTGCGTAGTGTAGAAAATTTCAAAGTCATCAAAATCATGGATGATAGTCAACCATATATAGCATTAATGGGGTTATAATGGGACTTTGAAAATCATGAAATTATTAACCTAAAGAGGAGGGGAATTGTAATTTAGATAGGAGGCTTGAAAGTTATCGCGTCATTGGATCCGACAGAAGGAAAGAGGTACATAGAGCCAACGAGAGGGAACAAAATTAACAACTTGTATAATATGAATGTGTGAATGGATGATTATGTTAACCCTACTGCAGATGGTGCACTTAGTTGAAGAAGAATTATCTCCTTTGTGTCATACACGGAGGAAGGTATGGAACATTGGAAACAAAGAATGCACAAAGTATCAACTAGACAATATGCCTACATTACTCAATCATTTCGCTATATTGGAATGAAGTTATGTGATACACAAAAGTATGATGGATGGACTATTTCAATATTTTTTGTAAAGTTTTTTGAGTTGTAGGTGCTCGAACAACAAAGGATGTTGGCATTAGATGTTTTATTGAAGGACACACCAACCAGATGGTGGGCTACACACAAAGAGGGAATGAAAGACTAGTCACAGTGTAGAATACTCATGAAAGTAATATTTGGTACCTAGGTTTAGTATATTGCATAGAAGTATACAGGGGTAATCAATCCAACATTTCATGTTGAGTAGTGAAGAAAAATATGGATATTGATACCGAAGAAGGAATGGATGCAAATTTTTATACATACATTGGATACAATTCCTAAGAACCAGTATTTGGAACTACAAATGTGCAGAGAAACAACAAAATGGGACCTGCTAATTCAAAGTTTTAAGGTAACATTTACATTTGAAAATGAATCTCCATTAGTAGATGTAGCTTTATAGGTCATTAGAAATAATATTTTTTTGGAAGAAGGGCCGATATAGGTAGTACCTATGTGTAGTGTGCACATAGCTTTTATGATTGTCCATGAATTACTGGAATGTTATAATGTTGCTAAAGAAGAACACAATGAGGAAGATCCAAAGAATATACAAGTACCAGAAAATGAGGGGAAACACATAGTCGAAGGGACAGAGCTTGAATCTATTGCAAATGCACAACCAATATAGATATGAAAGGTAAATATTAGAACAAAGGAAAAACCAAATTTTGTATAGATAGGCAATTATTGGAATGATGAAATTGTGGAGAATATGATAGACTTACTACACAAGTATCGGGATCTCTTCCCAAATACATTCTTTGAAATAAAGGGGATAGCAGGTGAGTTAGGATAATGAATATTACTTTTAAACCAGATGCTAAGAGAGTGAGATAGAGACCCTACAGGTTAAATCCGAAGTATAAAGAGAAGGTGAAAGAAGAGATAGACGGAATGTTGGAAGCAAGATTCATTGAACCAGTAGTGGAATCAAAATGGATAAGTGAAATGGTAGTACAGGATAAGAAACCAAGGGTAATTGGGATTTGTATAGACCTAAGGAATCTAAATGATGCATGCTTGCATGATACATTTCCAACACCTTTCACAGATAAGGTACTAGAGAATGTAGGGGGGCAAGAGGTCTATTCTTTCATAGATGGATTTTCAGGATATCACCATATTAGAATTGTGTAGGAAGACATACATAATAATATATTTGTGATAGAGTGGGTAAGCTATCAGTACAAAGTAATGCCTTTTGGGATGAAGAATGCACTTGCAGGTTTTTCAAGAGTAGTTGTTGCGGCGTTTAACAAATTTGTTCATAAGTTCCTGGAATTTTACTCATATGATTGGACTGTGTTTAGTCTCTTGAAAGATCACATAGAAGTACTCAGGTTAATGTTGGATAGGTGTAGACAATGTCATATTTCACTGAATTTGAAGAAATGTATTTTTTGTGCGCCTTTTGGAATTTTTGGGGGCCATGTGGTATGTAAGCAAGGCTTGCTAGTGGATCTTGCCAAGATTGCAGTAATTCTAGACTTACAACCACCCACATCAGTCATACAATTGAGAGAAACTCTGGGTCATACATGATACTTCTGAGATTTTATTAAGGGTTATGTGCATATTACAACACCTATGGAGAAGTTGTTGAATAAAGAAGATAAGTTCCAGTGGAATGAGGACTGTCAGAAAGGGTTGGATACATTGAAGAAAAAATTAGTGACCATGCCAATTTTGATCTTCCCATATTGGAAGGACTTTCATGTTCATGTGGATGTGTCATCTATATCTTTGGGTGAAGTATTATCTCAGCCAGGGGAAGGAGATATAGACGATCCAATTGCATTTGTAAGCAAGAAGCCGCCAAAAACATAAAATAATTACACTACCACAAAACAAGAAGGATTGACAATGGTATGTGCACTATATAAGGTTAGACATTGTTTTTTGGGTTCTCATTTTAATATGTATACAGATCATTCTGCACTCAGATACTTACTAATCAAGCCAATGTTGGGGGGGAGGATATGCAGATGGTTTTAGTTGTTCCAGGAATATGATTTCAAAGTTGTTTTGAAACTAGAGAAGTTGAATGTAGGACCAGATCACCTTTCACACATACTATCATGAGAATATGCAAGGAATCTAGATGACAACTTATCAGATGCATAGTTATTTATAGTTAAAATGATGGACGAATACTTCATAGAAATTGTACAAATTTTAAGTACAGGAATGGCCCCGTCATACATGATAGTTGTGTAAAAGAAATAGTTAGTGGTTAAAGTAGTAAACTATAAGTTAATTGTAGGAAAATTATACAATTTAGGTGCAGATGGAATATTGAGACGATGTGTGTTAGATCATGAAAGGACAATGATAATATCATAAGTGCACAAAGGAGTTGTAGGAGGACACTACACAAGTAAAGCAACGACACAAAATATTTTGTGCGTAGGTATTTGGTGGCCCGCACTTCATAAGGATGCTAAAGAATATTGTTAGGAATGCAATGTTTGTCAAAGGGTGAGAAATCCATCCAGAAGGGATGAGATGCCTTTACACGCACACGTTACATTGCAGGAATTTGATAAATGGGAAATAGACTTTGTTTGATATATCAACCCACTATCAAGAGGATCAGGAGCTAGGTACATACTCACTATGATAGAGTATTTGACTAGATGGGAAGAAGTAGCACCATTCACGAACTTCACCACAAAGACTGATGTGAGGCTTCTATTTGAGAGTGTAGTTACACGATTTGGATGCCCGTGCATTTTATTCAGTGGTCAAGGAACACGCTTCTTGAATAGGAAAATTGTAGAATTAACTGAGTAATTTTAAATTCATCATTAGAATAGTACATTGTATCAACCTCAGGCCAATGGGATAGTAGAAGATTTTAAAAGTTTTATGGAGAACGCTCTGAAAAATATCAACAATGTAGGAAGGGATGATTGGGACTTGAGGATTCCTGTAGTATTATGGGCATATAGGACTACAAGAAAAATTTTGACAGGACATACACCTTTTAGGTTGGTCTATGGGAAAGAAACAATAATGCCAATGGATTTTATTGTGCCTAGCCTACGTGTTGCAACGATTAATGATATTTCAGACTCTGGTGCATTATAGGAGATATTTTCATAGTTGGTACAACTTGAGGAAGACAAATTTGTCGTAGGGTTCTATCAACAAGTTTAGAAGGAAAGAGAAAAGGCATGGCATGATAGACATATTAAATAGAAAATATTTCAAGTGGGGGACTTAGTATTACTATACAACAGTAATTTCATGCAACATCCAAGAAAGTTTTGAATGCATTGGTGATGACCATATGTGATTAAGAATGTGATGGAGGTAGGATCTATGCAGTTGGAAAAAATGAATGGATAAGTCCTTAGAGGAATGGTGAATGGCAATTGGCTGAAAATTTATAGGGAAAACTGACCTACCATGCATTAATATAACATGTGCAAGAACCTTTGTATTATATTAGTGTATTATAGTAGGTAAAAGAAAAAGGAAAAATAAGAAAAAGTACAAAATGGAAAAAAGAAAAGAAAAAGAAAACCATAGGTAAGATAGAACCTGTGCAGAAAATGTGAGTATTGCACAGATAAAAGAAACAAAATAGAGACAATTAGGTATGCATAAAATAATGTGTAGAACAAGATCACAATGACTGTTAAAGGAATTAAAATGACAAAAATGATGGTTAAAGGGCATTAATGACAAGTCATAAAGACAATGTGTAGCAATAAATGGAAATAGTCACCGGGGAGTGGGACGGATTGAAAATATGAGGCACAATTCCAATGGAAGACATGGAGATACTATAACATTAAATAAATCATTCAACATCGAACTAGAATATTCAACATTTAATTCAAACACAAAGGGACATGAACAATTGGTGAAGGGGAACAAAATCTGCAAAGGGTCGACAAACATTGGTTATTGTCACTTAGAGTTGCATGTGAGTAAAAGAGTGTCAAGAAATGTATTACAAAGCTGAGAGAAACCCTAGAATCAAAGAAATTGTTTTTGGGAACCAACTTACAACAATGGTTGATTAGAATCTGGACCAGGGGTCAAAATTTAGCCCAAAAATCAAAGTTCTCGGAATTGCTTAAAAAAAAATAGTTGTGTAGAACTCATCATTATGAACCCAACGCACTTTGAACAGGGTCAAACAGACATCAGATGAGTGAGATATCGTGATCTGTTCGATTTGCCAAACAGGCAAAAAAAAATGCTTACTGGACAGTCCGTACAGCTAACGTGGCAGGGGTCGTACATCTGACGTGGCATGTCTGTACGTTGAGGTGACATTTGATGTGGTAGGTATTGTTGGTAGGACACATGGATGAATAGACTGCTGACTGATCCGAAATCGGATTCAGAAGCCTGTCAGGGCATTGTTGGTCACTATAATTGCTTAATTAATTTCAAACAACCAAGTGAAACATAAATTATCAACCCAGGGAAGTCTTTTGTTTCAAAGATAGCTGCGCACTATATATGCTCAATTCCAAAAGCACTTAGT
>ML778624.1:179819-199004 GCA_009831015.1 Picea engelmannii
TTTTAAGGGTTATTGGGCATTTTTAGAGCCTAAATTCGTGGAGGAAGTTGGAGATGGATAACCAACTCCCCCACTATTTAACCAAGGCCATTTTGAGGCCAAGGGGACAGCTTTTGAGAGCAATTTCAGAGCAGAGATGTTGAGGCAAGCCAAGTCAAAGCCAGTTTGCGGCAGGGAGACCGTTGAGGAGGAGATATTGTCGGACGATTTCTGAGAGCTCGGGACATCCGATTCAAGTGTCGTTTTTTGTGCATGGTTCCAGAGATCTGGGCGAACAAGACCAGATCAGTCTTGAGACCATTCGAAATTGTAAAGATGTACTATTAAGCTTTCAAACATAAATAAAGAAGCCTCCCCCACAAGAGAAAAGGCCCGGAGACGTAGGCAAAGTTGTCGAACTCCGTTATCAACCTCTGTGCATTATGGTTTGCTTCTTTTCATTGTTTTTCAGATCTGAAAATATGTTAATGGTTGTATAATTAATTTCTTTTCTCGCTCTTTCGTTAAGTTTCCCAATGGTCAATTAATGCATGCTAATTAAACTCAACCATAAGTCATTTGAAAAATCCTGACGGATCACTGACACATGGAATCATTGTGGCAAATGGTTTGGTGCCACGTGGCCCAGGCATCGGCTGCCACATGGCACCATGTTTTGGGTGTTTAAAATTTTTATGGAATCCGTGGGATTCAAACCTCAGACCTCCATGCATATGAAAAGTCTTTGCAAAGTCCACCCTGCCAATGCACAACACTATGTTACTTATTATATATATGTTTTAAAATATATTAAAGTTTGAATGTGGTGTAGTTTGGGTGCGGACAGGGCTGGGGCTAAGCCCCAACCCTCATTCATATACGTATAACCATATGACTACCCGCGCACATATTTCAAATGAAGTCAACAACACATATGACTCGTGGTTCACACATTGCACAGGAGTTTAAAATTACCAATGGTTTAATCCATGCACTGACACTTGTCGGTTGTTCATTTGATTGGAGTTTAGCCCTTTTTTATGCGCGGTCACATGGCCATATGCCCAATGGTTTGGCGGTTAGGGGCTAGGTTCCCTAATCGTTCTACAATTGCGTGCGGTTTTTTCAGTTATGTACTCGGTGCTAGGTTTTAGCACAGAAAAACGCACGGGGGCTAGGTTGGACGCATAAACGTGCTTTTTGGCGAACCAGAGACAACAAGCTTGAAGGAGGAAAATGGAAGGAGGCCTATCTTCTTCATTTTTTGGCCAAATGAGGTGCCAAAAAAGCCCAGCTAGGGGTTTTTGGATGTTATGAATCCATTGGCACTATTTTCAAAGGCATTTGAAGACTTCTTTTTCATTTTTTTCACCATTGAAGTTTCAGAGAGCTCTAGGGAGCTTGAAGCCCTCATTGATGGAGGCCATGCTCAGATGAGCCCAAGTCTGTTTTCTGTGACTGAATAGTCATTTTTGGCTAATTATTATGCTCTAAACACATTGGGATAGGTTTCAGAGGCATTTGAGGAATTTTACAGGTGTTTTTTCCACAAGGAAGCTCAGGGAAGCTCAAGGCCACATGTAGAAGAGGTCATGCCCGAATGAGCCATGGTCTGTTTTCAGAGTTTTATTAGTCATTTATGGGGTTTTTATGTATTCTGAACCTAATGGTACAGAAATTAAATCTGTTGGAGTTGAGCAGCAGCTTGTAAAATAATCTTTGACAAACTAATCCCAGAGAGCCTAGTCCATTGTTGGAGGCTCAAGGAGATGTAGCCTAGTTGGGGGTGAACTCCTTTATCATGTTGTTCTTGTCGTGAGTGTTTGTTGGTTATTATTTGTTTCAAGTTATTTTTGTTATTTTATTTATGTAAACAACATATTTAACCTTTTAAAAACCTCACAGATAAACACAAGAAGATGCATAAACTTGGCACATAATTTATCTTGCATAACTAAGACATTGAGCAAGGTCCTGAAAAGCTTATTTTAATGGAGTAGAGGTTGCTTGCATAGAAAAACAAGTCAGCCCCCTATTTTTAGATAAGGTGGTATCAGAGCTTAGTTTGTTTTTCTCATGTGATTGCCATTGATAGCTAGAGATTTAGTTGTTGGTATTTGTGCAAGTTTTGTGTTGAAGTTTGACGTCTTGCAAGGATGGAGGAAGCTTCAAACATTGATAGTTCTCATACATCTTCATTATCCAAGTTCTTTGACAAAGAGATGTTGAAGGAGTTTGTAACCATGAGAGATATGGTACAAGAGTTGTGGGAAGAAAGAAAAGAAAGGATTGTCCTTCAAGAGCAGTTGATGGCCATGAAGGAGGAGAAGCACCAGCTTCTTGAAAAGTTGCATGAGATGGAGACTCAACTCTATGAGGCAAATAAAACCCTTACCAAGTACATGCATGAACATGATGTATGTAATGTTGGTTTTTCTTCAAATTCCTCTCAAGATGAATGATTTGGTGTTTTTGAAAATCACACAAGAGGAATAGGGTCCAAGTTATTGTTAAAAATGGGATATGAAGGTAAAGGGTTAGGCTAGCATGCAAAAGGCATTGTTGAGCCTATTGTTGTTGAGGAGAGACCCAAGTATTGTGGTCTTGGATATCAACAGAAAGATGGAGCAAATTTCAAAGTTGAGGAGACAAGGGAAAAAGTTCCAAGAACAAATTTTGTTGCAAGTTCAATCCCTCAAGCATGCAAAGCATGTGTTCAAGATGAATGCAAATGTGTGAAACAAGAGAGTTATGACAACCATGTGGACAAGAACATTGTTGTTGGTCTTCAAAGGAGAGCTTGTAACTCTTCAAATTCACCTCCTCAAAGAGGCAATAAAGGTGAATGTTCAAGGTATATTTCTGCCTATAATTCGGTTGCTTTTGATTATGTTAAACATGGTAAATTTGCATCTAAAAATGGAAGAAAAAGTCCATGCACATATTGTGGTTTATATAACCATCATGTTTCAAAATGTTGGAAAAGATTGACCACTTTCAAGAAACTTTCCAAGCAAAGACAACTTGAAAAGAGGATGCAAAACAATTTTCACTCATTGCCAGAAGAGGGGTCATCTCATTGACCAATGATGGACATTGCATCCAACCACTCATCCACAGCACAAGAAGTAGATGGATAAAGAGATTGGCAAGAATGGAAGAGGAGATTCCATCATCGATGTGAGTCAAGATGATTCACAAGAAGACTATTTTTAGCAAAAAAAATCACCATTGAATTAGCTTGGTAAGAAATGGTTGGATTTCTTGAACAAGTAAGGCTTGCATTTTTCTATTGTAGATGCACATTTCAGCCTTATGTATGCATTTATGTTGAGAGTATGATAAGTTGCAGTGATTTATCACAACTTGTATGATGCAAGTTTGCATGTGAATGCAATTCATTTGAAGGCATTCTTGTTGTTGCACAACTTCGCCAGGAGGGTGTAAAAGAGGGGTATGATGCTCACTTGTTACAGCCATATATCTTTTTCATATTCAGCTCTTATGTACCCACATGTTTTGGTTTTATGTACTTATGTTTGTACTTGAAGGAGAGTTGAAGAGCTATGCACATGCATGTGTTTTTGTGTTTGTGTAAACAGTGAACCTGGTGATAGTTCATCATGAATGACTCATGATTGTAACATTATTGTGTATCATGAATGTCAACTTGTCATTTTGGGAAAGTCGATATGTTTCAAATGAGTCTCGACTTATGTTTAGTCGATCATGTTTTTCGACTTATGTTTAGTCGATGGTGTTTGTTGGATTGTAAGTCGATTTTGAGTACATCAAGATGCAGGAAAACGCCATGTGCTTTGATGACGTACAAGATGAGACCGTTTGCTTGAAGAGAAAAAAGACTTCGTTGGCATCATTTTCAGTCTTGTATAAATTTGTTTTCAAGATTGATGGTTTTCTTGGTTTGTGACAAGATGTCGCAGGAAAGATTTTGTAGCCATTGGAGAGCGGATTGTTTTGACGCCAAAGAGTTCACAAGAGGGACTTGATTCTCAATGGGAAGGCTAGCAGTATTCCAAGCACAAAGAGAACAGTGGGTCAGCAGCAGCGAATGAACAGTGGTTGAGAGACATAGCCAGTTGCAGTGCAAGGCATGTCAAGGTATCCAGGTGATTGTCAAAAAGACTTTTCAAGTAGAATCAGTTGATAGAAATTGGAAGAAGAAGAGTATTGAAGCTCAGATGGATAATCATCAGCTTTTGTGGGTCCAAAATCCTTTCAGTGGGAAGGTGTGATCAGAATCTGGACCAGGGGTCAAAATTTAGCCCAAAAATCAAAGTTCTTATAATTGACTCAAAACGAACAGGTGTGTATCCCTCATCGTTAAGAACCCAACACACTTCGAACGGGTTCAAACGAACATCAGATGAGTGAGATATCACGATCTGTTCGATTTGCCAAAACAAGCAAAAAAAAAAACGCTGATTGGACAGTCCGTACAACTGACATGGTAGGGGTCGTACATCTAACGTGGCATGTTCATATGCTGAGGTGGAAGTTGATGTGGCAGGCATTATTGGTAGGACACATGGATGAATAGACTGTTGACACGTGGCATCATTGTGGCGAATGGTTTGGTGCCATGTGGCACCATGTTTTGGGTGTTTAAATTTTTTATGGAGTCCGTGGGATTCAAACCCTGGACCTCCACGCATATGAAAAGTCCTTGCAAAGTCCACCCTGCCAATGCACCACACTATGTTACTTATTATATATATGTTTTAAAATATATTAAAGTTTGAATGTGGTGTAGTTTGGGCGCGGACAAGGCTGGGGCTAAGCCCCAGCCCCCATTCATATACGTATAACCATATGACTACCCACTCGCGTATTTCAAACGGAGTCAACAGCACATATGACTGGTGATTCACATATTGCATAGGAGTTTAAAATTACCAACGGTTTAATCGACGCGCCAACACTTGTCGGTTGTTCATTTGATTGGAGTTTAGCCCTTTTTTATGCGTGGTCACATGGCCATACGCCCAACGGTTTGGCAGTTAGGGGCTAGGTTCCCTAACCGTTCTATAGTTGCACGCAATTTTTTGGTTATGTGCCCAATGCTAGGTTTTAGCACGAAAAAACGTGCAGGGGCTAGGTTGGACATACAAAGGTGCTTTTTGGCAAACCAGAGACAGCAAGCTTGAAGGAGGAAAATGGCAGGAGGCCTATCTTCTTCATTTTTTGGTCAAATGAGGTGCCAAAAAAGCCCAGCTAGGGGTTTTTGGATGTTATGAATCCATTGGAACTATTTTCAAAGGCATTTGAAGACTTATTTTGTAGGTTTTTCACCATTGAAGTTTCAGAGAGCTCCAGGGAGCTTGAAGCCCTCATTGATGGAGGCCATGCTTAGATGAGCCCAAGTCTGTTTTCTATGACTGAATAGTCATTTTTGGCTAATTGTTATGTTCTGAACATATTGGGATGGGTTTAAGAGGAATTTGAGGACTTTTACAGGTGTTTTTTCCACAAGGAAGCTTAGGGAAGCTCAAGGCCACATGTAGAAGAGGTCATGCCCAGATGATCCATGGTCTGTTTTCAGAGTTCTATTAGTCATTTCTGGGGTTTTTATGTATTCTAAACCCAATGGTATAGACATTAAATCCGTTGGAGTTGAGCAGCATCTTGTAAAAGAATCTTTGAAAAACTAATCCCAGAGAGCCTAGTCCATTGTCGGAGGCTCAAGGAGATGTAGCCCAGTTGGGGGTGAACTCCTTTATCATGTTGTTCTTGTTGTGAGTGTTTGTTGGTTATTATTTTCTGCAAGTTATTGTTGTTGTTTTATTTATGTAAACAACATATATAACCTTTTAAAAACCTCACACATAAACACAAGAAGATGCATAAACTTGGCACATAATTTATCTTTCATAACTAAGACATTGAGCAAGGTCCTGAAAATTTTATTTTAATGGAGTAGAGGGTGCTTGCATAGCAAAACAATTCAGCCCCCTATTTTCATATCCATGGCACCACCAAAATTTGGGGCACTGGTTGATGCAGCATGAAAGACATCCCAAATGCAACCACCAGTCACACCAGAGTTCACAGAAACACTTGGAGCTTGTGCTTTGCAGTCAAAGTTTCCCAGGGATTACATACCATCGAGAAAGGAAACCATGCCATAAGTTAGACTACCCGAGGATGAAAAATACCCATTGGTTATGCCAGAAATAACACCTAGTATCATTATTGAAGGGGACCTTATGGGAAAGGTAATTGCGTTGAAGTTTTCAAGCCACGACATAATATATGCACATAAGTTTCCCAAGTTATCACGAGACAAGTATTTATGAACTAAAGGTGTACTAGGGACATGCACAATACTGGTCAAGCTGGGGAGCTGGGAAGACGGGCTAGAAAATTCAAGGATATTAAACTTGTTGGAAATACCACACTTTGGGAGAAGTCTGGAAATAAATTCCCACATCAAGATCTTATTGAGATGGATTCAAAGAGGGATTTTATGGCTATATCCACTGATATTTATCGACACAAAACTAATTTCACAAATAACGGGCTTGCAAAAAAAATGGGAGGATCCGAAAACATTATTCACAAATAAGGTCGGGGAGAAGGAATTATCTAAAAGTATGAAAGAGGCATTTAATACCTTTAGTGGAAAGTGAGGGTTAGACATCGCCAACATAAGAGATGATGTAGTTCATTTTGAAATGCATGTATTGTCCTACAAATTACTAAGGAAATGCCAAAAGGATGGCGTGCTAGCCACAGTCATAGCCATTGCAGAGAAGTGCGTAGAAGGAGTCCATATGAATTGGG
Source organism: Picea engelmannii (assembly GCA_009831015.1). Classification (NCBI taxonomy): domain Eukaryota; kingdom Viridiplantae; phylum Streptophyta; class Pinopsida; order Pinales; family Pinaceae; genus Picea; species Picea engelmannii. The sequence goes on from ML778624.1 coordinate 186,603, forward strand.
CCGCATTTTTGGTCAATCCATTTTTAGTAGATTTCACTAAATCCCAGAATAAAGGCACACAATTTCACTATGTTTTTCTTCTCATACTAATAACATTGGTTTCTTAGAGGGAGCCTAACAAGTGCCAAGTTTTGAAGACATCACACCGAGATCATGCAACAATGAGATATGTTAAATTATGGAATATTACACACAAGGGGAGACATCAAGACAATAATTTCACCTTCTATGTATACTTTGATACGATCAGGCACATAATAGAGCACACACTATGCATCACCACCCAAACTGTGTAGAACTATTAGGATATTGTGTGCTTCAAATAAGGGATGCACCACATGTATATACAAGCTAAAAGAGACCTGATGTGCCAATGGCTGACAACAAGTTACAAGTTGAAACAATATCATGTATTTCTTATTTCCAATGATTGTGATGAAGAATGGAAACTCCCATCTGAAGAAATGGGGAACCCTGATGAGGAGGAACAAGACAATGAATATGAATAACTATATGAGACACAAGGCGGTGAAAAAGGAAATGGAACATGGGACACATATAAAATAGTTAGCATGAAGAGGAAAGATAAAGGTAAGGGGATAGTACTATCTATGTGTAAGAAGAGGAAAACAGATAAACCACCTACTATATACACCTTAACAAATGATGATATTGATCGAATCAAATATCAAGTAAGGGATGCCAAAGAGGAGGCAGCTCAATAGGTGTCATAGCTACAGGAAGAGATTAACATGAAGGTGCAAGAGTAGTTGATGGCCTTGCAGCAGTGGTTGGAGGTATCGAGGATAAAACTAGAGTGTAGATCCGATGAAGGATCATCAAGAAGTCTGACTGGGGAAGGAGGGGCCACTACCTTTTACTTTTCAAGGATGGAAATGGGGAACAAAGTGTTGAATCTCTCATAAGATGTGATTGAGTTCTCAACACATGAGATGCATGAGAAGGTACAATGACTAAGTCACCTAGACTTATTCCTTTCACATATTCCCACAACAATACTACAAGGATTTCACATCAGTATTGCGTAGGAGATACGGTTCTACGCAGAGTCACCATCAAATGAATTCGTTAAGGTAGTAGTGGAGAAGACATAGCTTCAATAATATTATACAAATACTTTATAGGAGAAGAGTGCGACTGAGGAAAAGGATGACAAGATATTGAAGGAGAAGAGTGAGGTTAAGGAAAAGTCTAAGATAATATTGAAGGAGAAGGATGAGGCTGAGTAACACGTAGAGAGAATGCAACATGCCATCCAAAAAATCTATAAGGATATTCCATAAATGTCGATGGTGGTATAAGCTACTCTTGAAGAATAAATCTAAAAAATTAGGGAATTCATTAAAGACTTCTGTAGCAGGATTGAAGACTTGGAATCATGCAGCACACTAGGGACACCACTGGAGGAAAATGAATAAAGAGAAACAAACACTATGACTAAAATAAAAAATATTAAGAAGTTGGATGAGGAATCCATAAAGCTATGTGAGGAAAGCACACATATTTTGACAAATATGATGGAGGATCCAAATATTAAGGATATGGAAGACATATTAAGGGATGTGTAGTAAAAGGCACAAGAGGATCAGAGAACATGAGTATTCTTCCACCAACTGAGCACATGGCTTCCATCATGGAACATAGAAATTCATACAATGAAATATAAAAGATAAGGGACCAACATAAGATTCTCCAACAATGATTAGTATCATTGTAGGAAGAAGCACTAAGGTAATAAGGGAATTGGGAAATTATTAGGGAAAGGTAAAGAAAGTAGCACACAACAATGAGAATAAACTCATGACCCTGATTGTGCAGGTCATAGAGAAGAATTTGGAACAAGAGGAATAACTCATGAAAGAGGTCTTGATAGAAAAGGAAACACTCCAAAAGTTCATGGAAGCATGGAGGGGTGCAACATGACATGCCTAAGTGGATCGAGACAAGCCACAAGTGAGTGTTGGGGGCCGGTTCAATAGGAATTTTGAAGAATGAATAATGAGGGTGTGGGAAAAAGTAGGAAGAAAAATTAGTTAGGAATGAAAAAGAAGGTAGACACACAAAAGCAGGAGTAATAACAGTTGGGAGCATAAAATAAACATGCAGGTGCAAAAGCAAGAAAAGCACTCCTGAACAATGAGTTATCATAAGTTGTAATCATGAGTTTTCATAGGGTTTTAGGGATGAGTGAGTAGGGTTTTGAGCCCTAAATCCTATGTATAAATATGTAATGGGTCGGGTAGAATAGAATGTTGAGGTTATTACTACTAGAGTCTAAAGTTCTGTTAAGAGAGTGAGGGAATAGACTGAGAAAGAGAGAGAGTCTATGTATGAATATCTAGGGAGAAGTTGTAGAGAGATTCTTGCACTGTAGAGTGGCTAGGAAGGATGGAGAAGTAACAACATTATGAATCTATTGTAAGCGCAGTGCAAAAACCTGAGATGAATTGTAGAAAGAATAATAAAGAATCCAACCATTATGGACATAACCCAAAGTTTGGGTGAGCCACATTAAACTTTGTTTTTGAATGTCTTTTTATGATATTGTTCATGAATGTTCTATTTATGCCTATCTAGATCTAGATCTATGTAGTGGATGATCGATGCACAGTAAAGATGAATGCTACAGTGAATAGTTTATTTTGCAATATGTGTCACAATGATGCTTCATAATTAAATTTTACTAATTAATCATGGGAAAAAGAACAAGGAATATGGAACACAATGTATATATGTACGAATGAATATTATGATAGCCTCCCATCCCCTCATTCCTGTAGAAACGTGGTTCCTACAACCCCAATAGATGCCTTGGGTGAGACTTTACTTGCATCCAGGTGATTCAAAAAGGGTCGATGTCTACAGGGTTTGTTGGTAGAGTAAAATGAACCTAGGGTCTTACAACTGTGATCCAAAAATTCTCGACGAGCAACATTGAGAATGGTTTATAACAGGCCTATTGTCGCACATCCACTGTTCGTTAACACAACATAAGGTCACATTTCAACAAAAAGCATTGGAAATCATGATGAAATTGGAAGCATCTCATATAGGAGATGACATAGATATGGCACAGGTACAGTCATAGTTGGATACATTGAGAATCCAATTATCATAGATAATGAAGGAAAAGGAAAAGCATGAACATGTTTGGTGTATAACATGTAAAATGAAAGGCCATGAGAAGGAAGAGTTCCCAACCTTCGTGCAGTATATGGCCACAAGAGAAGCAAACCCATTGGAAGGGGGAGTGGGGTATTGTGAGATATGTAATACATGGGGGCATCATCGATCTGCTTTTCCTTTACTGCAAAAATATGAGAGTACCCCAAGAAATTTATTTTGTAATTATTGCAAATAGATAGGAAATGATGATAAATATTTTTGTGCATTTGACTTAATGAGAAAGTGCCCTTCAGATGAATACACAATTATGGAAGAAAATGTAGTAGAACAAGGAGGAATTCCACAATATAACACTCTAAGAGGCTTTAATCAGAGTGGATGTGGAGGTTTCATTCGAGAAGTAAAACTCATGGAGATGGGTGGGAGGGAGGAAATCGTGCTGAAAAGAGAAACCACAATCTTGATCGTCCTGAAACTCTTGTTTGAAAGAATAAGAAGAAGTCTGATCTATCCATTTCTGGAGTGGATTGGCATATGTAGATGACGGATCATATTCATTCTCATCAACAAAATCACTTCTCCTCAAAGATTAAGAAGATGTGAGATAACTCAAGAAGACCCCATGCTCCACCCAAGGGGAAGAAATGATGTATAGGACAAGCTCAGGTCTAGAAGGATAAAAACGTTGCCTCTTCATTTGTGAATCCTTGTGATAATATCCAAGATGAAATTTTTTTATCTTCATAGAGTGAACCTTTGATTTCTCTGTGACTGATATGTCTTGGTACTCTTCCAAAATAGGGTGCAAATGTCTGAAAAAATTCATAAAAAAAATATGTATGCCCAAAACGATATGCATCACCCTGAAGATATTGTGACAAGTCATTTTGAAATGGATCGAGAAAATATGTGATAATTTCACCATCAAAAACATCTGAGTCATATATGCACGGAGAATAATTCTTTGTTTGGAGGCTACCCTCAACGTCGTAAGTGGGATCTCTGTCAAAGGTGAAAAGACTCATGTCCCATCCACCTCTTACAATCTGTATGAAAGTCTCAATATGGTGATCAATCGTATCTGAGGGCTCTTCTAGTGCTCCTTCACTTCTAGGATCATTGAACAAGTTTTCATCAAGATCCTCGAAAGGGTCATAACTCATAGTGTTTTATTCTTGATGCATATGAGGAATAACGAATTGGGTGTCTTCATCTAGGTCATTAAGTGAAATCACTTCATCATCATGAAATGCCTCCTTAGAATATTCAACATGATAAGCTTCATCAGGATCTTCTTGGAAGATTTCTTCCTAAGCATGTTCTTCAAGAATTTATTTTACTTGATTCATCAGCTCTTCAACGGCTTCATTAGCAACTTTTTCCCTTTCCATGTGAAAAATTTCCTTCCATGAGGGATGGCGAGGTCTTGATTGATTCCAAGGTGCCATATTCCCATCGACTAGAAGAACACCTCAAAGGCATTTCTAGGGGAGAGAAAGGCTTATCAAAAGATGAAAGGGGAAAGGTAAGTAATGTGAAGGTGGGTTCGGGAAATGGTGGAGTCTACATATAAAATTTGAAGAAGGTTTGTCAAAGGAAAATGGCTACTTTCTTGGAGTGGAGTTGTCAGACAATCTTGGGGTGAAGGATTTGGGAAAGAGACTTGCCAAAACTGTCATTAGGGCACAGAGAGGATTCAAAATCCTCCCCGACAATGGTTCCAAAATGTTATAGCATGCGTTTTAGTTTGGGAAAATCCCGACCTAACCACAAAATCATGTTCTACAACTAGGGAACACTACACCTAATGTCACCTCGATGTAGGTCTTGCACTTGGGGGGTGATTAAGGTCACTCCTAGTAGGTGATCCTGGAGACCCTAGGGGGAATGAGAAGGATGAAGGGAGGTGTAAGGTGAAGTCCCCCAGAAGTTTAAGTGATGGAAGAATAGATTGGTTGAAAATGGTAAGTAAAGAAAGGTAAACAAATATCAAGTAAAGAGATAGTTTCTGGTGCACCTATACCTGCCCGAGACATAAGAAAAGACACTTTTCCAACCAAGTATAGTAATGGATAAGAAATTTAATCTTTATGTACCTAAAATAATTAATCATACAAGTTAGTAAATCAGAAATATATTACATCCAAATCAGCAAGTAAAAGGCCTATATTAGTTAGCAATGTCAGCAATAAAACTAGCAACCAATGTGGACTGAAAATAACAATTCAAGACTGAATAAAGATGGTTGTCATAAAATTAAATTTATACAAAAGTATATAAACCTTATGGTTGTAGCATTCAATTAATTACAACAACAAATCTGACCATCAAAAGTGCCAAAATCTATCCCAATAGATGCACCTTGGTTAGTAGGTTAAACTAGCAAAGTTAGAGGGTTAGCCTAGGGTTAGTGTGTGAGATATTAGATGTTAAGGTTAGATTTTAAAGAACCCCTAATGGATGTAGGTTATTTTTACTACATAAATAATAATTGTTGGCATAAATAGGATTCCCTAAGGGAGAAAGAATCCCCAAGGCATCAAGATCATTATCCAAAAGAGACAACTTCAAAACTTGAAATTTGTACGTTTACCAAGGTAGCAATTTATTTCTCCCATGCAATAAGTAAATGAAAAGTTCCTTTAAGAAAAGGTTAATGGAGTCAAGAGAATATGAAGAATCTCTATAGGCTACTTCCTTGGGGGTGTAAACCCCTTTACTCCCAAGGCAAGCTTCTCTTATCTAGGGTTTTAACTAGGAGGGTGTATGCAATTATACTTCTCTTAGTAAACCCTTATGAAGCAATATTCCCTTAGAAATAAAATGGTGGAAACACAACTAGGTGTGTATTCCCTTATAATCCCTACTTGGATCAAGAAAATAGAACCTTTAACTTGTAAAAATGATAATACAATGAAATAAATTGCACCTTCAAGCATTAAAAGGAAATAAAAGATAGACTAACCACCAAAAAATAAATGAAGAAATCCTTCCAAGGCTAGCATACCATAACCAAGACATAGACATAAAAAAAAGCACAAGAGAGAGAACTAGCCAAAGAGAATGAAAAATTTCAATCCAAGAGCTTCTCACAATTGAGAGTTATGTTATCAAAATGAGATCTTATTATCTCTATTTATACAAAATGTAGCTAACATAGTTTGTCCACATAATATTAGGGAAAACACAAGATTATGGGTCAACAACCCTAATATTTCCCCTTTACAAAGATAATATTTAAAAACTCTCTTTAATTTCAGTTTTAGACAAAGAAATCCCTTAAACAAAGGTGATGTCATCCCTTGAAGGAGGACATTTTGGAAAATTGAGCAAGTCATTGGAGCTGGGCTACAAATTAGGGCCTCCAAAGGCCATGTGGAAATCATCCAGAGCCTATCCACCTAAAAATTCCATGTTTCATGCTATGATTCATCATCAACCACCATATGTCTCTCGAATGTGACATCAATCCCCTAGTGAGTGGTGTTTTTCCTCTTCTGGGAAAGTCATTTGGCATGTAAAGGGTGGGCTATGTCTATCCAACTATCTCCTAGGCCTCCAAAAGAATCTCTCTATCATATGGCATGTGGGCCTATATGATCCAAAAAGGATCTAGAGAAGACTAAGGATAACTCAGAATTCACAGAAGCACCTCGAGAAGCTTAGAATGGCCTCAACGGACAGAGAAAGGGAAAAAAAATCAAAATCCTCAAAACTTAGTGAAATTGCATCACCGGGAGGAGTGCGTCGCAAGATTTCAAATGAAATAAATGACTCGTCAAACAGAGTTACGGATAAACATATATTCGTGGTCAAAGTTTTGGTCAGCCTATCCCAGTCAACAAAGATGATTCAACATCTGTATTGATGACGTCATCATCAATATAGATGATATTAGTATCTGTATAGGGTACATCACAGACATAGAGGGAGACATGTGTCATACCGACGTCATCATGATGAAGTGGAAACACCAAAGGTTGCCACTTGTCACTCAATTTTGGACTTTTCCAGTCAATCCGTGGACCAATGGGAAAGTGCCACGTGGTAGTCCAAAAAGCCATGGGGCAGACCGTACAACCACCTAACAAGTGACATGGAAAACATATGGAGCAGGGATGATGTGGTGTTGATGGTGTAGAGGTGGTGACATGGCCCAATGAAAGGCTACCACATGGCCCAGTCATGGCTTGCCACGTGGCAGCGAGAAAATGCACAAGGATGCCCAACAATTGGATTTTCAAAAATTGGTGGGGTTGTCTAGTGCCAACCCCCAATCTGCCAAATATGATAGGGATTCTACCAAATCTGGATGGATGCAACCACTCCACCAAACTTAACCGCATCTGCCAAAGTCTCTGTTGAACTTAACCAAACCGCCAACCAAATATACTATATAGTTGTAACAACACACCAAAAATGGGAGGTTCGTGGGTTCGACCTCAAGATCTCTCCTAACCACTCCGCCTTTGCAATGTTTGCCCAACCACTTGGCATGGGGTGTGAATCAGTAAAGTCCTCCCCCATTATGACTTAAATGTTGGTTTTAGCCAGTACATGGGGTGTAAGACCAGGGGCGCGCGACCGTATGGATGGGACAGGGAAAACGATACATTTTCCCATGAATTTATTGCAGGTGCAGGCACGAAAACGAAGACAAAATTTCTCATGGGACTGAAAGTTCCAGACTCAAATCGAGGTGTGGAGACAATTGTTTTTGGGTAATTCGACACCACAAATTCAGTGGTGTTGTTTGTTTTCTGATCTGAGCAAATCTTTTGGAGCTTAACTCCAGAATGAGGTATACTTATGTATTTTACCAAATTCTTTTGCTAAGTTAATAAAATGCCTACCCATTTGAGAGCAGGACGCAGAGACATAGTCCACCAGGGAAGAAATCCATTATCAAGTTTTATGTGTTCAGATCTCATGCATATGCCTCTTCATTATTGAGTTATTCCTTGTTTATGTTGCATTTCATTTAATGCTCATTTTAATACAATTCTTTAATAAGTCACATCGATTAAAAGATCCTGGATCATGTTGGTATCATAGAAGTCATCTTTGACGTGAATTGTTGAGTGTGAATGCTTACTATGGCCAAGCATAAACAGGGTGAAGGAAATCTCAAGTCTTTCAATCCCAAAGTTGGTCGTGAAGGAACAACGTGATGAACAGGAGAAAAAATTTCATATGGTCTTCTATCACATGTCAGAAATGGTCGACTGAATGTATGGAGACTACTATAAGAGGATGAATAAGAAAGGGAAGAAAAAGGAAGCACAAGCAGATGATAATGCTTTAGTGAATCAAGAGGCTGGAGGAGACCCTACTAAGCCTCCATCATCACCATCGAGTTCTAGCTCTTCTTCCTATGAGCATTCTCATCATTCTCATCATTCTAACCATAAAGCTTCTTTTAAGAAACCATTATTAAAGATTGATGTAAAATTTTCTTTACCTATGTTTAATGGAGATGTTAATCTTGAAAATCTAGATAATTGGATCCAATAGGTTGAAGTATATTTCTGTGTTCAACAGATTGATGAAGAGGAATTTAAAGTGCAATTGGCCTCTCTTTGGTTGGAAGGCAAGGTTCTCGTATGGTGGGAGAGAAAACGTCGGGACAAAAGTAAGTGTGGTAATCTTCTTTCCTCATGGTTGGAATTTAAATCGGAAATAAGGAAGAAATTTTATCCATTGGGTTATTTACATAAAGAAATGATGGAATGGAAAACTTAAGGACAAAGTAAAGGTCAAACTTTACAAATTTTCACGGAAGAATTTAGGAAGAAAGATATTGCATTAAACATTCCTTTAGATTCTTATGAAACTTTAATGAAGTATATTTGTACACTTCACAGTTATATTCGTCATACTTTACTATTTTTTAACCCCACCAGTCTTGAAAAAGTTTGTGTGAAAGACACTCACCTTGAGAACATGGGAAAACATGTTCAAGAAGATCCCACAAAGAAACCTTCCAATTTTCCACATAAGCAGTTTAAAAAATTTTAAAGCAAGGAAAAAAAGACCGCCACTGTAAAGGGGGAAGAAGGAAAGCCATCTTTCACTCATTGCAAGAATAATGGTCACGATGATGAACATTGTTGGAAATTACATCCAGAGAAAAGACCGAAACAATTAGGTGGAAAGGGGAAGACAAAGACCGTTGCTATAGTGCAACAAGATCTTGGTTCTGATTCAGGGTATGAAGAAATGATCACAACGATTGGAGTACAAGGTAAATATTCCCTTCATGCTAGTTCAAATTCCAATAATGAATCTCATGATGATGAAAGAAAGAGGAATGAATTATTTCACATAAGGGTTGTATATAAGAACACTAAGATAGATACAATATTTGATCTGGGTTCCCAAGTAAACTTGATATCTGAAACAATTGTCAAAATGATGGGTCTTGAAACTCAAACACATCCAAAGCCTTATCCTTTTGGTTTGGTATGTGATAAAGAAAAACTTAATGTCACCAAGCAGTGTAGGGTCAGATTTTCTATTGCTTCAAAGTTCATTGATGAAGTGGATTTGGATGTTGTATCACTTGATATATGTGGAATAGTATTAGGGAGTCCTTATATTTACGATAGGAAATAAGTCTTCTTTTGTCATGAGAACAAATATCAACTTACTAAAGGGGGAGTGGAATATATTGTTAGATCCCACAACATGAGGGTAAACACCAAACTTGTTAGTGCAAGAAAAATGAAGAGACTCATAAACACTAACAAGAGATATGTACTCATGGTCATAAGGGAAAATGATGTTGGAACATACGACGCCTTCCAAGGATGTGATACTTCTCATAAAAAAGAATTAATTGATATTGTTTCTAAGTATGATGATATTTTTAAGGAACTAGATGGATTACCTCCTAAGAGGGAAATCCAACATGAAATACATCTTCAACAAGATTCTCCTCTTCCTAATGTGGGCATGTACAGGATGTTAGTTGTAGAGATGAAAAAGATCAAAAAGAAAGTACAAGTATTATTGGATCAAGGGGTCATTAGACCCAATTCATCTGCTTGTGGTTCTTCGATCATGATGGTGCCAAAGAAGGATGGCACATGGTGAATGTGTGTCGATTATCAAGCCTTAAACAAAATCATGGTGAAAAATTGATACCCTCTTCCTCGTATAGATGATTTACTGGATCAATTAAAGAATTTTGTTTATTTCACTAAGTTGGATTTGTGAAATGGATACCATCAGTTCAGAGTTGGATAACATGATGCATGGAAAACGACCTTTAAAACCAAACATGGATTGTTTGAGTGGTTAGTTATGTTTTTTGGACTTTGTAATTCTCTGGAAATCTTCATGCTTGCGATGAATGATGCATTCATGCCATTTCTAGATGAATTTGTAATTGTATATTTAGATGGCATTCTTATATTTAGTGGGACTTCAGACGAGCATGTAAGGCATGTAAATAAAGTATTATATACTTTGCAAAGGAAAAATTTGTATGTAAAATTGTCCAAATGTGAATTTGGGAAGACTGCACTTGTGTACTTAGGTCATATTGTAGGAGGAGGATATTTGAAAATTGATCCTTCCAAGATTAATGTAATTGTAAATTGGCCTGAGCCCAAAAGTGTAACCAGAGTGTGAAGCTTCTTAGGTGCAGTCTAGTACTGGAGGATATTCATTTAAAACTTCTCATTTATTGTAGCTCCTTTGCATGCCTTAACCAATGTGAAGAATACTTTTTAGTGGGGATGAAAACAACAAAAGGCCTTCGACACTTTGAAGGAAAATATCAGTACCTCACCAGTATTAGCACTGTCGAATCTTCAACAACCTTTCAATATCGAGACAAATGTTAAAGGATACACCATGGGTGCAGTATTGATACAATATCCTAAGCCTATCTATTATCACTCTAAAAATTTTAACCAAGTTGTTGTTAACTATCCTACATTGTAAATGTGTTGAACTTGCACAAAATAGATCTAGCTAGAAAATACCACACACATTTGTAGAGAGAAATTGAGAAAGAAGAAGAAAGATAGAAAGAATGGAAGAATTCTCATTAACTGTATTCCACACTCAAAGAGTGAATAATTTAAAATATATATAGGATAAATGAGTAACTAATGAGCCATAGTGGTGGTCTATATTGATCTAGACACACACTAACAGTTACAAGAGTAAAATGCCACCTAGTCTAGTCTCTCAGACAATTACGGAAGTGAACTGCCACCTAGCTGAGTTAACTAGTCAACTTGTCTTCAGTTAACTGACTGAACAAAGAGTAGTGAGTTGGTTATGATCCCAATGTTTCATGGTGACAAAACCAATGCAACATCTAAACTCAACTCAACTAGTCAAACTGAAGTGTCAACTGAAAGAGAATATTCTCCAGGTGGAATATTCTCCCCTAAAATATAGGAGACTGGATAATGACTAATTATGACTAATAAACAAGGAATAACCTTAGGAAAGATAAATCCTAGGTGCATGTGAAGTAACTCCAACACCCCCTCTGAACATCACTATGGTGAAAATAAATAATGGGTCCTGGCTACGAGGCCATGTTAGGTACCCAAATACAAAAGATACACTGAACTAAATAAGGAAAGAGGGAAAAACTCATGGGAACAAAATCCCCTCTCAAATTACAATGCATAAAATAAAAAATGATAAGGAACAAAGGGAAGTTGCTAAGCAACCATGTCCTTCACTCTAAGAAGACCTCGCAACTGTGCAAGTTTGTGCTCTTTGAAGATTTTGTTGAAGATGTAGATGTCTGCACGTATCTGACGAAGTATATGCATCATTGATATTTGCACACATATCCACTTTATCTTCTTGTAATGAATAATATCCAAATAAATTTTGGATGAAACTTTGAAAACCGTGCGGCCGTTTCCAGAAAAATGTTGAAATTTTGTTGATTTTAAAACGATCATAACTTCACTTTCCAGACTCCGTTTCGGATGATTTTTTTTTGAAATTGGATATTTTCCCGAGAGGAATTAAAATATCCAATTTGTTTCTGCAAATGTTTCTCATAAAATATTAGAATGGTGTCTGATGTGCACGTCTCCCTTTTTGTCTCCTGAGATGCATGCATGGTGCATGCAATAGTGTCTGCATGTGACTCCTGAGATGCATGCCATATATCTTCCACATGAATTTTAGAAAATAAATCTGAAATGGAGTAGACATCATCTTCAATTATTGGAATACTAATTTCTGCAAAAACGTTTGTAGAAGACTCTTCATAAT